>CM035165.1:109354606-109441414 GCA_020205615.1 Panax quinquefolius
GGCTAACATTTTCCTATAAATAGAGGGCTAAGTTAGAATTGAAAATCACACCGTAAACAAAATTTTCTTTCTTTCTCTCTATATTATTGAAGCGATTTTGTGAGTATTTAGATACTTTAGAGTTGTTGCTCAAGATAAGTTTCATTCAGCATCACTTTCCGACCTTTCCTTCCGGCACCGATTCTTCGAGGTAAGGATATTATTTTTTTTCGTAATGATATTATTTTTCAATATCATTACGTTGAAATGTCGATCCAAGTTTTTATCAAATTTGAACTTTTTCATGCTCGGGTTACTATTCATGAGTTACTATTCACGAAAGTTACTATTCATGAAAGTTATTATTCACGAAGTTACTATTCACTTAGTACTATTCATGGCTTAAGTTGAAGATGTTTTGTGGAATTTCTATCTTTGGCATTTGATTTACTATTCATGATACTCAGACTATTCACGATATTTAAGATTATTCACGATACTGGCAAGACTATTCACGATACTGCACTATTCACCAAAAAATAAAATTTCTTCTTTTTGTCCAAAACATCTATTTTGGATACTAGCTTCATCAGATCCATGTTTCGATCATTCTCAATTTACACCAATCGTGATTATTTTTGGGGTATTGTTGACATGGATAAAAACAAAGTACTTAATCCTTAATCCTTAATCCTCGCTATTTTGTTTCAATCGATTCGCTTTAAAAAATATTTTCATCATCCTCGCCTTAAATGATGATATTATCGAATATCTTCGGCCCGTAAAGCAAAAAGATTTAATGATTTCAAGAATATCTTCGGCCCTCGTAAAAGATGAATGATTTCAAGAATATCTTTGGCCTCAGAAAGTAAAGATGAACAGTGTCGAGATGAATACGACCGATCGATTAATATCTTCGGGCCTCAGAGTGCAAAAGATGAAATCAGTGTTTAAACGAATACGACTAATCGATGAATATCTTCGCCCAGAAAAGATGAATATTTGATTCCGTATGTATATCGATTGTTGTTACATGTGGATAAAAGATAGACGATGAACTTTTTAAATTCATACATAAGATAGTAGTTTGCATTCTCTACTTAACTCTTCTAATGAATTATTATTTCCCTCAATATCAATCGGAAAAATCATTGTCTATCGATTCTATTAAATTTTTCCTCGTCAAGACTAACGATAATTTGTTGTATATTATCTTAGTCATAATATTCTTATCAGTAGCTACTCGAGCTCACCCTTTCCTTTTTGCTCCATTCTTCTCGTGGAGGCTAAGTAATATAATGAAAGCATTTTGCCTAAAGGTTGGTTAAAGGTTTTAGAAAGGATCGCTTAAGAATTCTCACCATTTTGTAAAATAATGTATCAATAAATGTGATGAGGATTTATTTGAGTATAAATATTGTCTGTAAGATAATATTTGTATTTAAACTCACGCTTTACCGCTGTAATAATAAAGTTGTAGTTGTTTCGTATTCATGTATCGGATAACCTGAACGGGTGATGTATACCTATTTGGGGGCGCCACATAATCGATGAATATCTTCGCCTCAGAGTACAAAGATGAATATTTGATTCCAATATGATATTGATTGATGTTACAGTGATAAAATATCGATGATGGACTGTTAAATTCATAGATTATAGTAGATTTCATTTTCACGAATCCTTCTACGCTTAATTATTATTCTACGCGTAATACTGATCCTAAACTTGTTGCCTTCAGATTCTATCGATTTTTCCTCGTCAAGACTAACGATAATTTGTCAGATATTATCTTAGGCAATATTCTTTACCGGGCTAGTTGAGCTCACCCTTTCCTCGTTGTTCCATTTTTCTTCTCGAGGAGGTAATGTAGAATGAAAGTACTAACTTGGGTCAAATGGAACGAAGGTTCCAGAGAGTCGAGGAAGAGTCCTCACCATTTTTTGTAAAATGATGTATCAATAAATGACGAGATTTATTTGAGTATAGATATTATCTGTAAGATATATTTGTATTCAAACTCACGCTTTTATCGCTGTAATAATAAAGTCAGAAGTGCGCTTCGCATTTCACGATTCATGACTCAGAACGGTGTCAGGTATACCTATTTTGGGGCGCCACAACAACAAAGAATATAAAATATCAACGCATCAATTATTAAATCAATAAAAAATATCAACAAGAATTATCAGAACCATTATCGAAAGTAAAGGCCTTCACGTAAGAATCAATAATCGTGCAATACCGTGCCATCGTGTTTTAACCAATTTAGTATTTTAATAAAGATAATCTGAATAACTACACCGCTATTTTTAAACAACTTATATTTGTTGCTTTTTTCATCCAATCGCTCTGCATGGGCCCACATAATGGTCGCTACTGTCCGCATTTAATATTCCCCGACAAAGAAGAATATTCCATTTACCAAACGAATATTCCCCGACAACAATGAATATTTTATAACCACTGCTTATTTTGAAATATTTGTATATTTTACCCCTATAACTATCCGCATTAATCAAATCAACCCTTACTATTTCAAAATAATAAATAGAGAAAATTAAATTTCATTAATAATAAGTTGGGTCTTACAACCTCCCTCCTTATGAAATTTCGGCTCTAAATCGACGACGACCGGTGTTTCAAAAGTGAGGATACCTCACTTTCATTTCCGCTTCCAATTCCTGTGTCATTTCTCTATAAAGCATTTATTCCTCCACAAAACTTTAACTTGTGGTACGACCTTTTCAAGGTAGACATGCTCCTTCCTATCCAAGATCTCGACAGTACCTCCTCATAACGCTAAGTCTTCACTATCTCGCCCGGTTCTAACTCTATAACGTGGTTCGGTCTTTCACATATTTACGGTAAGCATGATACGTGAAACACATTATGAACACGAGACATAATGGAGGTAACGCAAGTCTATAGGCTACATTTCCTACTCACCAAGAATTTGAAATGGACCAATAAATCGTGGATCGAGCTTTTCTCTCTTCCCAAATCTTCAGAACTCCCTTCCATGGAGCAACTCGCAATAATATAATGATCCCCTATACTAAATTCCACGCCCTTTCGGCGAAGATCCGAGATAACTCTTTTGTCGATCTTGTGCCGCTTTGTATACGCTTGTTTAATCATTCGATCTTTTTCGTAGTCATAACGCATTTCAACTCCCTAGTCCCAACAAATGTTGCTTCACCCACCTCATCCCAACATATCGGAGAATACACTTTCGGCCCATATAATGCTTCAAATGGAGCTACACCTATACTTGCTCGATAATCGTTGTTGTAGGAGAATTCCACCAACGGTAAATACTTATCCCAATCGCCTCAAGTTCAGACACGTAGTCTTAATAAATCTTCAAGAGTTTGAATAGTCCTTTCGATTGTCCGTCCGCTTCGAGGATGGTATGTCAACTCAATCAGAACCGCGCTTCATAGTTTTTTGCAAGCTAACCCAAAATCTTCAAGTGAATCTTGGGTCACGATCCCAAACTATGGATATGTGCATGCCATGCAACCTCACAATCTCATTCACGCATATACTAGCAAGACGCTCAAGGAATAAGTCTCCCGACGGCAAGAAATGAGCAGACTTGGTTAATCTATCAACAATAACCCAAATAAGATTGACGCCTCGAGAAACCGTAGGAAGACCCAGAACTAAATCCATGGTAATGTGTTCTACTTCCATTTCGAATCTCAAGTGGTTGCAACGAACCCTTAGGTACTAGATGCCTCCGCCTTTACACGCTGACAAGTTAAACACATCGAGATAAACTTTGCAATCTCTCTCTTCATATTATTCCACCAAAATGTACGTCAAGATCACGATACATTTTAAGTACCCGTGATGGATTGCAAAATGGTGTATCGTGTGCCTCCATCATAATCTTGTACTTCAAATCGAGTCGTTAGGAACACACAAAGTCATCACCTCGAGGACTCAAGTATTCCTTCTTCATTAAAGTCTCGCGATACCTAATAGCTCCTTCAGATTTTCTTCTTCAATACGACGTCTTCCCTGTCGCTCTTTTGAGTGAAGCAACCTTAACTTTTCTATTAAAGTGGGTCATATCTTCTATGCGATATACGATCTTCGTTCTCAAGATATGATCATCTACCACGGCGATACCACGCGATCATCACCCATTCGAAGTCGCCAAATACATGGTATGTAAACAACTACAACTTTATTATTACAACATATAAATCGTGAGTTTAAATACAAATATTATCTTCTAGACAATATCCATACGCAAATAAATCCTCATCACATTTATTGATACATTATTTTACAAAATGGTGAGGACTACTAAACAACTTTCTAAAACCTTCATTCCATACCCCGACTAAGCACTCGCTATATTCTCGCTCCCGAGAAGAAAAATGGAACAAAAAGGAAAAGGGTGAGCTCAACTAGCCCAAGAAGAATATTATGACTAAGATAATATACAACAAATTATCGTTAGTCTTCAACAGGAAAAATCTAATAGTAATACAATAGACAACAAATTTTAAATCAATATTCGCAATGGAAATAATAATTCATTAGAAGAGTTAAGTAGAGAATGCAAACTACTATCTTCTATATATGAATTTAAAAGTTCATCATCTATATTTTATCCCCAGAACATCAATCAATATACATCCGAATCAAATATTCATCTTTGCACTATGTGCCAAAGATATTCATCACCGGGTCATGTTCATCTAAACACTGCTCATCTTCATCTTTGCACAAAGATATTAATCTGCCCACCATGTTCATCGCACTACGGCCAAAGATATTTCAGAAATCATTCATTTGCACTACATGTGCCAAAGATATTCAATAATATCATCATTTAAGACCGAGGATGATGAAAATATTTTTAAAGAAACGAATCCAAAGGAAACAAAATGACAAGGATTAAGGATTTAAGGATTCAGACTTTGTTTTTTATCCATGTCCAAAAAATACCTCAAAAATAATCATAGTGGTGTAAAATTCAAGAATGATCAAAACATGGATACAATCAAAGCTAGTATCCGTAATAGATATTTTGGACAAAAGAAGAAATTTTTATTTTTCTATGAATAAATTCGTGAATAAGGTCAGATACGTGAATAAAGGCAGATACGTGAATAAGAATCTCGACACCAAAAGATAGAAATTTTACAAAAAACATCTTCACGCTTCCGTGAATAAGTACTCGTGAATAAGAACTCGTGAATAAGAACTCGCTGAATAAGAACTCATGAATAAGAACTCGTGAATAAGAACTCATGAATAGTAACCCCATATGAAAAAGTTCCAAATTTGATAAAAAGTTCCAACCAATATTTCAAAGATAATGATATCAAGAAATAATATCATTCGAGAAGAAAATAACATCCCTTACCTCGAAAAGACAAGATTTCTAAATAAAACACCTGATATAAAGCTATGACTGAACTTCTTGCATCAGATAGCAATACTCAAAGTATACTCAAAATACTCACAAGAATACGCCGATAATATAGAGAGAGAAAACTTCAGCTTCGTGTGATTTTCAATTCTAACCCAAGACCCTATTTATAGAAATCGCTTAGAACACAAAAAGTAAAATTTAATATAATAATATATATATATATTATATAAAAATTCCTACGCCCAACCAAGACTTGAATCTGAATTCAGCCCATTACAACACATGTTAAAATGCTCCAAAACATAAAAAACGTTTTTTCTCAAAATAAATAATTTAAACTTCCAAAAATCAATTATTTTAACTTCTAACTTCAATAATTCATAATAAATAGCCTCTTTTATCAGAAAAATTCAATCTCATGAAGTTTTTATAGGAAATTCAATTTCTACAACTTTGCGTAAGAAAGTTTTTCCAAATTCCAAATGTAAATTGACCAAATCCACAAACGGACGATTTTACAAAGCTATAATCAAATTTCAACCAATAAATGGGGTCCAACACACACACAAAACATGTTTTAAACATTTAATGCAACAAAAATACTCTTCCTCCTCATATACTCATATATCCCACATTCATTGTAAAATATCACCATTAATATATTATTAAAATAATATATTTAAATGAATTATTTTATCGTAAAAGATAAAATATTAATTTTCAACAATTGTCACATTTAAAATTTTTTCCATCTATATCCACATAAAATCAATATTTTCTCATCATATAAATCAATAATTAATTATTCACAAATAATATTATGTAATCACAATATCGACAACCTGTGCAGCTCCTCAGAGCAGGGGGCTTCCAATAAGAATTTTCTCCTCATCGGGCGCCGCAATTAAAGTGACCAAACCTCTCCTTAGATGTAACTTTCTAGACATTGCCAATAATGTTATCTAATAATATTATTCAGATAATATGAATTATTGCTTCGATAATGAAAAATACCGTAATGACAATTATCAAACAACAAAGAATATAAAATATCAACGCAACAATTATTCAATCAATAAAATAAAATATCGAATAAAGAATTATCAGAATAATTATCGAGTAAAGGCCTTCACGTAAGAATCAATAATGGTGCAATACCGCAAAGCTATCGCTCAACAACGCGAGATTAGTGTGTTTTTAACCACCGTATTCCAACAAGATAATTCAGAATAACTACGCCAAGTTATTTATAAACAACTTATATTTTTCGCTTTTTCATCCAATCGCTCAAGCATGGGGCCCATAAAGATCGCTACCGTTGCATTTAATATTCCCGACAAAGATTTAATATTCCACCACCAAACTAATATTCCCGACAATAATGAATATTTTATAACCACTGCTTATTCAAATATTTCATGATTTTACCCATAACTATCCACATTAATCAAATCAACCCTTACTATTTCAAAATAATAAATAGAGGAAAATAAATTTCATTTATTAATAATTTGGGGTCTTACAACCTCCCTCCTTATGAAATTTCGCCCTCTAAATTGACGACGACGCATTCGGTGTGTTTCAAAAGATGAGAATACTCGCTTTCATTTCCGCTTCCAACTCCCTGTGTCATTTCCTCAATAAGATGGTTTCTCCACAAAACTTTAACTTCAGGGTATAACCTTCAGACGTAGTAGGACATGTTCTTTTCCTATCCAAGATCTTGACAGTACCTCCTCATGACGTTAAGTCTTCTGGCTATCTCGTCCGGCTTCTAACTCAATGACGTGGTTCGGTCGTCCACATATTTACGTAACATCGACACGTGAAAAACGTTATGAACACGCCGCCATACTTGGCAGTAAAACGAGTCTATAGCTACGCTCCTATTCGATCGAGAATTTCAAATGGATTAATAAATCAAGGTTCGAGCTTTCTCACCTCACCGATTCTCGCTTTTAAATAACAACTTCAGACCTCCTTCTTCAAATTCATCACCCGCCAGTAGCTCGAATAAAATTTTAACTTTATCGATTAAAGTCGATTATACTCAGATATCATCACGCGGGTAACTAGAGTTTTCATCTCCATCTCTATTATTTGTAAATTATACTTAAATGAGTCTTTGACAATATCGCACTCAGATTTCAGATACGATCTTCTACTCAACACGCCGCCTACCACGCTCGCTTTTCCAGATGGCATGGTCGTAATACGTAATTAAATGAGTCTCTCTCGAAGTTCTTCAAGCTCTTCCCACATTCCTCGCTTCCATTCGAATTTTGTATCTCTACGAGTCACCGCTTAATGGAATAGCGATTCGAGAATATCCTTCAACTAATCTCCGATAATAACCAACTAAGCTTCAGAAAGCTACGATTTCGATTATCGATTTAGGTTGTTCTCAATCGCGACTCATATCCCAACCTCGATAAGACGCTACAATGACACCTATCGCTTTACTATCGCATTTAATATGGTGTCCCCTACTTGAGAGTTCGCTTCTGCGGCATTCCACAAAGGAAGTCACCAGATAAAGGCTCGTGTACCAAATTTATAGTTGAATTTTTAACTCAAGTTCAATAGAGCCATTCGACATGAGATTTTAGAAATGAGTTTTGTACCGTTCAAAGTCGATACAAAATTTAATATCACATTTTGGGAGTAAACCAAGAAATTCTTCAGAAATACGCCAGAAAAATCAATAACAATGTGAATATTATTCAAATCGACGGTCTTTATTCAAATCCATAACACGGACTAAGAAAACTCGACATCCGTAATAAACGAACGACTTCATGGCTTGATATGAAAATGTTTGACTACAATGGTTTGATCGTTGAATTCAATAACAAAGTTGCTTTAGAATATGAAAACTAACAACCTTATTAAAGTAATCAATTTTGCATGATGAGTAGTTAACCTTAAAATCACATCAAAAGCAAATATCTCTATAGAAATAAGGTTAATGGTGTAATGTGATAGTGCCAACCTCGAATCAAGCAAGATTTCTAAACAACGGATGTAATGAAAGTTTCTCCTAACTGGAGTCTCCATAAACAGGTCAAAGTCTAATTCTCCGTAGTCAAGTTCAAACGCTGAGCGCAAGCAAGAGAGATAAAAGAATGGGTAGAATCCCAGATTCTAGTAAGGTATAAACTTCGCAAGAATTTATAATTAACTAACCCGTAAGCTAACTTCGCTCGAAGTTCCTCGTGATTTTGATTTGGCCACAACAAACGCTTCTTCCAGAATCGCTGACTTTGATTTTGACTTCTCGACATCCTTTCGAGTCACCATTCTCACTGGATCTGGTTTCGATATCGCATAATCTCGAGCGATATGTCCTTCTTTTCCACAATTATAGCATACCTTAAACCTGCAGGCGCTTCAATGATATGTCCTCTTTCCCAAGATTTGTAACATACGACCGATGGTCTTTCTCCTCCTCGAACTAGTTGTCACCGCGCCGACGCCTTCACATGGTCGTTGTTGAATCTCCTCTTTAAAATCTCCTCCCGACTCGCTTCTTCTATTTTCACGGCCACGATTACCACCAGAGTGGTTACCGCTTTTGTCCGATTCTTCTTTCTCCCCGGTTATCGTTATTCGATGATCGCTATCTTCTAGATGATCCTCGTTATGGTCCTCATTGAACGCACTCGTTATCTCGCCTAACAACCGAGCCCCGCTGACAACATCCAATAGAGAGAAAATTTACGAGAAATGAGATATCGACGACGCTTCCGTTTCAAACCTCTCGTAAACATCCGCCATACGCTCCTCATTCTCCACCAAATGAGGTGCAAACTCGATAACTCCGCGAACTTCGCTCAGATCGACACCGCCATGTTATTCTCGCCCAGCCTAATAAACTCCACTTCCTTCATACGATTTAATACTTTCGTGGAAGTACTTGTTATCGAATGCTTCAAACGTCTCCCACGACACGCCGAAAGTGCAAATGATGGGTACGCTTCACGATTCCCACCAAGAATCGCTTCGCCATTTTAACATAAAAGTAGCGAATGGAACTTTCGTTCTCCTCCGCATCCCAAGACATCGAATATCTTGTAATTTGTTCGACCCACGCTCCGCCTTTAATCGGATCCGCTTCCCTGCAATTTCGTGGTCCCAACTTCGAATCGTTGGGTCGTGACCACCCGTGAATTGCTATCATTTCTCCTCAGATTTTGAACACGAAGTCTCCTCGTCCCGATTTTGCATGAATCGCAAAAAGCTTCTAAACATCCCCTCGCTCATCATCTCGCTCAAAGGTGTTGTTCACAGAGGTACATTGCCAAACTGTCAGACGCTCTCCTCGCTCAAAGTACAGCATCTCCACTGGCCTCATTTACTCCATCATAATATTCTCAACGACATTCTCAAACACCGCCATAAAACAAGGGTTAATTAAGGAAATCAATATATCACATAATATCCCTATATACTAACCAACTAACAAATAAGCTTTTAGTAGACACACTAAATAAGGATTTACTCGCCTCTCCCTCCTAGTTCTATTCCCCGATCTCCGCCAGAGATCATATCCCTAAGCTCGATACTAACCGTGACGCCCCCAAAATAGTCCATTCCATCCAACCCATTCTCGAAGTCGCCAAATACATGGTACATGTAAATAACTACAACTTTATTATTACAACATATAAACCGTGAGTTTAAAATACGATATTATCATCTGCATAATATCCACACGCAAATAAATCCTCATCATAATTATTGATACATTATTTTACAAAATGGTGAGGACTACTAAACAACTCTCTCTGTAACCTTCATTCCATACCTCGACTAAGACTCGCTACATTCTCGCCTCCCGAGAAGAAAAATGGAACAACAAGGAAAAGGGTGAGCTCAACTAGCCCAAAGAAGAATATTACGACTAAGATAATATACAACAAATTATCGTTAGTCTTCAACAGGAAAAATCTAATAGAATACAATAGACAACAAATTTTAAATCAATATTCGCAATGAAATAATAATTCATTGTAAGAGTTAAGAGAGAATGCAAACTACTATCTTCTATATATGAATTTAAAAGTTCATCGCTCTATATTTTATCCTCAGAACATCAATCAATATACATCCGAATCAAATATTCATCTTTGCACTATGTGCCAAAGATATTCATCACCGGGTCATGTTCATCTAAACACTGCTCATCTTCAGCACCACGCCAAAGATATTTCTTCAGTTCAATCATTCATCTTGCACTACGTGCCAAAGATATTCATCAATAAAATCATTCATTCATTTAGACTACAGCCAAAGATATTCATAATATCATCATTTAAGATCAAGATGATGAAAAATATTTTAAAGAAACGAATCCAGGAAACAAAATGACAAGGATTAAGGATTAAGGATTCAGATTTTGTTTTATCCATGTCCAAAAATACCTCAAAATAATCATAGTGGTGTAAAATTCAAGAATGATCAAAACATGGATACAATCAAAGCTAGTATCCGTAATAGATATTTTGATTTAAAAGAAGAAATTTCATTTTTCTATGAATAAAGGTCAGATTCGTGAATAAGGTCAGATACGTGAATAAGGCCGAACGTGAATAAGAATTCGACACCAAAAGATAGAAATTCCACAAAAAACATCTTCACGCTTCATTAATACTATCGTGAATAAGAACTCGTGAATAAGAATCTTTAATAAGAATCATGAATAAGAACTCGTGAATAAGAACTCATGAATAAGAACCCCGACATGAAAAAGTTCCAAATTTGATAAAAAGTTCCAACTAATATTTCAAAGATAATGATATCAAGAAATAATATCATTCGAGAAGAAAATAACATCCCTTACCTCGAAAAGACAAGATTTAAATAAACACCTGACATAAAGCTATGACTTGAACTTGCATCAGATATAGCAATACTCAAAGTATACTCAAAATACTCACAAGAATACGCCGATAATATATAGAGAGAAAACTTCAGCTTCCGTGTGATTTTCAATTCTAACCCAAGACCCTATTTATAGAAATCGCTGTAACACCAAAAGTAAAAATTGAATATAATAATAATATTATATAAACAAATTTCTTCACGCACAACCAAGAAATCTGAATTCAGCCATGTTTGCACATGTTAAATGAGGTTCACAAAACAAAAAAAAACGTTTTTCTCAAAATAAATAATTAAAACTTCCAAAATCAATTATTTTGAACTTCTAACTTCAATAATTCATAATAAATAGCCCTTTTATCAGAAAAATTCGAATCTCATGAGTTTTTATAGGAAATTCAATTTCTACAACTTTGCAGTAAGAAAGTTTTTCCAAATTCCAAATGTAAATTGACCAAATCCACAAACTGACGATTTTACAAAGCTATAATCAAATTTCAGCCAATAAATGGGGTCCACCGACACACAAAACATGTTTTAAACATTTAATGCAAAAAAAATACTCTTCCTCCTCATATACTCATATATCCCACATTCATTGTAAAATATCATTATTAATATATTATTAAAATAATATATTTAAACGAATTATTTTATCGTAAAAAGATAAAATATTAATTTTCAACAATTGTCACATTAAAAATTTTTCCATCTATATCCACATAAAATCAATATTTTCTCATCATATAAATCAATAATTAATTATTCACAAATAATATTACAGTAATCACAATATCGACAACTGTGCGCTCCTCAGAAAGTAGGGCTTTCCAATAAGAATTTCTCCTCATCGCCAAGCAATTAGTGACCAAACCTCTCCTTGTATGTAACTTTCTAGACATTGCCAATAATGTTATCTAATAATATTATTCAGATAATATGAATTATTGCTTCGATAATGAAAAATACCGTAATGACAATTATCAAACAACAAAGAATATAAAATATCAACGCAACAATTATTAAATCAATAAAATAAAATATCGAATAAGAATTATCAGAATAATTATCGAGTAAAGGCCTTCACGTAAGAATCAATAATCGTGCAATACCGCGTGCCATCGCTCAACAACGCCAGTAAAGTGTTTTAACCACCGGTATTCCAACAAAGATAATCTTCAGAATAACTACGCCGTTATTTATAAACAACTTATATTTGTCATTTTTTCTTCATCCAATCGCGCTCACATGGGGCCCATAAAAGATCGCACTGTCGCATTTAATATTCCTCGACAAAGACATTTAATATTCCACTTACCAAACTAATATTCCTTTAATAATAATGAATATTTTATAACCACTGCTTATTCAAATATTTCATGATTTTACCCATAACTATCCACATTAATCAAATCAACCCTTACTATTTCAAAATAATAAATAGAGGAAAATAAATTTCATTTATTAATAATTTGGGGATGTCCAACAATTCTAGAAGTTGGACCTTTAACTCAAGTTCAATAGAGCCATTCGACATGGGGTTTTAGAAATGGGCTTTTGTACCAGTTCAAGATCAATAAAGAATTCAACTTCACGCTCGGGGTAGTAATCTGAAGTTCTTCAGAAATACGTCCAGAAAGTCAATAACAACAGAATATTATTCAAATTGACGCGGTCTTTATTCAAATCCATAATATGGACTAAGAAAGCTCGACATCCGCTTTTTCAATAAACTAATAAATTTTACGATTAGATATGACAAATGATTGATTTTAATGGTTTAGTCATTGAATTGCATAACAGTCAAGTTAGAATATGAAAACTAACAACCTTATTTAAAAACAATTAATTTTGGTATGATGAGTAGCTAACCAATCAATCCCTAAAATCACATCAAAAGCAAAGTATCTTTAAAGAGATAAGGTCAACAGTAAGGTGATGGTGCCAACTCGAATCAAACAAGATTTATAAACAAAGGATGATGAAAGTTTCTCTAACGGAGTTTCCACAAGATAAGTCAAAGTCTAATTTCTCCTGAGTCAAGTTTAAACGCTGAGCACAAGCAGGAGAGATAAATGAATGGGTAGTAAGACCAGATCAAGTAAGGTATAAACTTCGTAAGAATTTATAAATAGCTTACCCATGATCACCTCGTTGTTTCTCAGATTTTGACCAAATACAACAAACGCCCTTCCCTAATCGCTGACTTTTGGATTTTTCTCGGGATGCCTTTTCGAGTCACCGTCTCACCGAATTCAGGTTTCGCCATCGCATAATCTTCGAGCTTATATGTCCTTCCTTTCCACAATTATAGCATACCTTGAACTATCAGGCGCTTGACCGATATGTCCCTTTTCCCAGATTTATAAAGATACGACCGGTGGTCGTTTCTCCTCCTTAGAAACTTGTCACGCAGACCGCTGCCTTCACATGGTCGTTGTTAAATCTCTCTTTTAAAATCTCCTCCCCGACTCGCTTTTCTATTTTCACGGCCATGATTACTACCAGAGTGGTTACCATTTTTGTCCATCCGCTTTTTTCTCCACCGGTTATCATTATTCTGCTGATCGCTATCTCCGTAACGATCCTCGGCATGGTCCTCGCTGACTGCATTTTGCTATATCTCGCCTAATAATCGAGCCTCGCTTACAACATCTGAATAGAGAGAAAATTTATGAGAAATGAGATATCGACGACGCCGTGTTTCAAACCTCTAAGAAACATCCGTGGTCATACGCTCCTCATTCTCCACCAAATGAGGTGCAAACCTCGATAACTCGCAAACTTTGCCTCAGATCGAGACACCGGCCATGTTGTTCTCTTCTAACTAATAAACTCCACTTCCTTCATACGATTTAACACTTTCAGAAAGTATTTGTCATTAAATAGTTTTCAAACGCCTCTCAAGACACGCCGAAAAGTACCGGACGGGTACGCTTACGCATCTCACCAAGAGTCCGCTTCTTCACACTAACATAAAGGTGGCGAATGGAACCTTCGCTCTCCGCATCCCAAGACATCGAATATCTTGTAATTTGTTCGACTCCATGTTTCCGCCTATGATCGGATCCGCTTTCTTAAATTTCGTGGTCCCAACTTCGAATCGCTGTCAGGACAACCCGTGAATTGCTATCATTTCCTCCTCAGATTTTGAACACGAAGTCTCCTCGCTCTGATTTTGCATGAATCGCAAAAAAGCTTCCAAACATCCCCTCGTTTCATCATCTCGCTTCAAGGTGTTGTTCACAGAGGAATATCACAAACTCGCTGCACGCTCTCCTCTCGGTGAGTACAGCAAAGCGCTCTTACACTGGCCTCATTTCCATTGTTAATATTCTCAACGACATTCTCAAATACCGCTATAAAACAAGGGTTAATTAAGGAAATCAATATATCACATAATATCCTTATATAATCGACCTAACTAAAAAATAAGCTTAGTAGACACACTAACAAAGATTTACCTGCCTCCCTCCTAGTTCTATTCCCCGATCTCCGCCAGAGATCATATATCCTAACCGCGACGCCTCGATATACATCAATCTGTGACTCGACACAAATTATTACAATTGTGTGAAGACAAATATCACATTGATAATATCTATCACTTGCCATGCAGATACATTATTTACCCTCACGTGAGGAGTACTAAACAACCTCTTCTAAAACCTTCTATTCCATCCCCCATCAACATTCTCGCCTCCTCGAGAGTGGAACAAATGGAAAAGGCTGAGATCTTTAGCTCAAAAGAAGAATATATGACTCGATACCAATCGCGACAGGCCCCTAAAATAGGTTTACATCACCCATTCTAGATTTCAAATAATGTCAATACATGGCATGTAAACTAACTACAATTTAAAAGTTATTATCTTTTATCCCAAGAACATCAATCAATATACATCCGAATCAAATATTCATCTGTGCACCATGTATTTAAAAGATATTCATCACGTAAAGATATTGGTTAAATACTATGTGCCAAAGATATTATCTTCTGCATAATATTCTATATCATTTCAATATTTTAAATCCTCATCACATTTATCGATACATTATTTTACAAAAAAATGGTGAGGACTACTAAACAACTCTCTAGAACCTTCATTCCATACCCCGACTAGCATTTCGCTTATATTCTCGCCTCCCGAGAAAATGGAACAAAAGAAAATAAAAAGTGAGCCTAACTAATCATTCAAAGAAGAATATTACGACTAAGATAATATACAACAAATTATCGTTAGTCTTCAACTGTGGAAAATCTAATAGTAATACAATAGACAACAAATTTTAAATCAATATTCAGAATGAAGTCAGAAGACCTCAAATTATTAATAAATGAAATTTATTTTCCTCTATTTATTATTTTGAAATAAGAAGTATCGATTTGATTAATGGATAGTTATGGGTAAAATACTTAAATATTTTCAATAAGCAAGTGGTTATAAAATATTCATTATCGCTTGTGAATATTCGTCAGTCGTGGAATATTCTGCATCGTTTGGGAATATTCGTATTTACCACAAGTAGCCTTTTGTGGGGTTCATAACTGAAAAGTTTATCTGGATGAAGAAAACGATAAATATAAGTTGTTTATAAATAACGCCAGTAGTTTTTTACCGCTAATCATCGCTTGGAATACCCTATGGTTAAAACACACTAATACGCTGCTGTCAACAAGAAGACACTCAGATTGCACCAATTATCGATTCTTACGTAAGAAGGCACTACTCAATAATGGTTACAGCATCATCGCTCAATATTTTATTTTATCGATTCAATAATTGTCATATTGATATTTTATATCATCATTGTTTCAATAATCACATTACACAAAGATTTTTATTATCAAGCTAATAATTCATATTATCCGAATAATATTATTAGATAACATTATTGGCAATGTCTAGAAAGTTCTGGCTTTCAAGGAGAGGTTTGGTCACCTAATCATGCTACCAAGAAGTTAAGAAATTCTTATCGAAAGCCCCCTTTTCCTGAACACTCGTTGTCAATATCATGATTCAGAATATTATTTGTGAATAATTAATTATTGATTCATATGATGAGGAAAATATTGATTTTATGTGGATATAGATGGAGAAAAATTTTAAAATGACAATTGTTGAAAATTAATATTTTATCTTTTTCTCGATAAAATAATTCATTTAAATATATTATTTTAATAATATATTAATGGTGATATTTTTACAACAAATGTGGATATATGAGTATACGAGGAGTGAAGAGTATTTTTGTTGTAATAAATGTTTAAAACATGTTAAATATGTTTATGGGACCCCATTTCTCGATCAAATTTGATTATATTTCAGAAAATCGTCTGCTTCAGGATTTTTTGGCCAATTTTTGTTTGGAATTTGGAAAACTTTCTTCAAAAGTTGTAGAGAATTGAATTTTCTATAAAAGTCATGTAGATTCAATTTTTCCGATAAAAAGGACTATTTATTATGAATTATCAAGTTCAAGTTCAAATAATCGATTTTGAAGTGTTATTTATTTTATTAATAAAAACGTTTTTTATATGTCAGGGCATATTTAATATGTGCATGATGGCTGAATTCAGATTCAAGATGTATGTATGAATTTTGTTTATATAATAATATTATATTCAATTTTCTACTTTGTTCTAAGCAATTTCCTATAAATAGGTGCTGTTAGAATTGAAAATCACACCAAAATCAAGTTTTTCTCTCTATATTATCGTTTATTCTCGTGAGTATTTTGAGTATACTTTGAGTATTGCATATTTGCAAGTTCAAGTCATAGCCTATATCCCTGTTTCAACTAAGATCGCCTTTCGAGGTAAGTGGATGTTATTTTCTTCAAATGATATTATTTCTTCAATATCATTACGCTAAAATATTGGTCGAACTTTTTATCAAATTTGAACTTTTTCACGCTTGGGGTTATTTATTCATGAGTTACATTTTCACGAAGTTACTATTCATGAAGTTACTATTCACGAGTTACTATTCATGAGTTACTAGTTACTATTCATGAGTTACTATTCACGTAGTTACTATTCATTTAGTACTATTCATGAAGCGTGAAGATGTTTTTTTTGTGAAATTTCTATCTTTCGTGTTTGAGTTACTATTCACGATAATGACACTATTCACGATAATTAACTATTATTCACGATACTAAGACTATTCAATTTAAAAAATGAAATTTCTTCTTTCGTCTAAAATATCTATTCGGATACTAGCTTGATCAGATCCATGTTTTGATCATTCTCGAATTTTACACCACTACGATTATTTTTGAGGTATTTTCGACGTGGATAAAACAAAGTACTTAATCCTTAATCCTTAATCCTGGCTATTTTGTTTCAATCGGATTCGCTTTTTAAAAATATTTTTCATCATCTTCGCCTTAAATGATGATATTATGGAATATCTTATTCTTCAAAGATGAATGATTTATCAAGCCCGTAGTTCAAAGATGAATATTTGATTCGTAGGTAAAAGATGAATATATCCGATATCGGTGTTACAGGATAAAATATCGACGATGAACTTTAAATTCATATATATAAGATAGTAGTTTGCATTCTCTACTTAACTCTTCTAATGAATTGTTGTTTCACTGCAATAATTGTTGATTTAAAATTGTCATTCTATCAGATTCTATTAGATTTTTCCCCGTTGGAGACTAACGATAATTTGTCAGATATTATCTTAGTCATAATATTCTTTATCGGGCTACTGAGCTCACCCTTTTCCTTTTTGTTCCATTTTTCTTCTCGTGGAGGCGTAGAATGTAATGTAGTACTAAATGGGTATGGAACGAAGGTTCTAGAGAGAGTTGTTTAAGAGTCCCTCACCATTTTTGTAAAATAATGTATCAATAATTATGATGGGGATTTATTTTCATGTGTGGATATCATTTTAGATGGCAATATCTATATTTAAACTCACAAGATATATGTTGTCGTATTTTGCATTATACAAATGTATTAATAAAGTCAGAAGTTATTTCGCATCATGTATTTGGCCACTTAGAATGGGTCGATGGAATGGACCTATTTTGGGGGGCCACAGCTGGTATCGTAGCTAGGATATGATCTCCAAGTAAGATCTGGGAATGTAATCCAGAGAGGGAGAGACAAGAAAATCCTTCAAGCTGTGTCCTACCTAAGCTTATTCATAGTCGGGTCAAGATATGTGATATTATGTGGATATATTAATTTCTTAATTAACCCTTGTTTTATGACACGATTCGAGAATGTCGAACGAGAATATTAAAGGAGTAAATGAGATCGTGGAGATGCTCGCATTTACCAACGAGGAGAACGTGTAACAGTCGACAATGTACCTCCCATGAACAACAATTAATCGGAAAGCGATGATGAACGTAGGGATGTTTGTAGCTTTTTTGCAGCTCATGCAAAATCGCATTTGAGGAGACTCGTGTTCAAAATATAGAGGAAATGATAGCAATTACTGTGGTCACAAACCAAGCAAGCTTCAAAGAGTCAGACCACTGCATTCTGGGAAAGTTTGATCCGACAAGCGAGACGACGGGTCAAACAAATTACCAAGATATTCGATGTCTCTGGGAAGCACGGAGGAACAGAAAGTTCCATTCGCTACTTTTTTATGTATCGTGAACGAGGCAGACATCGGTGGGAATCAGGAAGCAGCATCCATCCCACCGCCTCAAAGATGTCACGGAGACGCTTTCAGAACAGCTTAACGACAAGTACTTTCGAAAGTATTCTGGCTATACGTAAGGAAGTGGAGTTTATTAGACCGAGCAGTAATAATATGACGTTGTCCCAAAGACGAGGCTAAGTTCATGGAGTTATCCAGTGTTCAGACCTCATTTGGTGGAGAATGAGGAACGATGACACTGGATGTTTCGAGAGGTTTCAAACCCCAGATACGCCAAGATCTCATTTCTCATAAATTTTATCTCTATTCAGATGTTGTCAACAGGCTCACGAAGTTAGAATGAGATAACGAGTACGCTCAACCGAGGGACCATAACCAAGATTTTATCAAGATAAGAAAGCCATCGTAATAACGATAACCAAATGGAGAAAGAAGAATACGGACAAAGGCAGAACCACTCCGTGGTAATCGTGGCTACATGAAAATAAGAAGCGAGCCTGGGAGGAGATTTTAAAAGAGGAGATTAAACAACCACCATTCAAGACGCCGCCACCAGAAGAATTAGTTCCAAGTGGAGGAGAAAGACCACCTATCGATAATGTTACAAATGCGGAAAGAGGGATATCGTCCCCAAACCGCCCACAACAGCTTTAAGGTATTATTGTGGAAAAGAAGGACATATCGCTTCGAGATCAGACAGATCGAAACCCGTACCAAATGAATGGTGACTCAAAAGGATGTCCGTAAAAGTCAAAGTCAATCTGCCTCGAAGAGCGCTTTGTCGTGACCTTCATTAAAATGCGAGAACCCGAACGGTTAAGACAAGTTAGTTAATTATAAAAATTTTAAGTTTATACCTTACTAGATACCCTGCTCTACCCATTCTTTTATCTCTTCGTCATACCAACGCTTGAACTCGACTACACGAGAAATTAGACTTTGACCTATTTATGGAGACTCTGCTAGAGAAACTTTCATTACATCCGCTGTTTAAAATCTTGCTTGATTCAGTCAGCACTATCACATTACCGTTAACCTTATTTCTATAGAGATATTTGCTTTGATGTGATTTTAAGGTTAACTACTCATCACGCCAAATTGATTACTTTCGTAGTGTCATAGTTTTCATATTCCTAAGCAACTCGTTATTCAATTCAAGCAAACCAAACCATCAGAATCAAACATTTTCATATCGCCATGAAGTCATTCGCTTATTATGGATGTCAAGTTTTCTTAATCCATGTTATGGATTTGAATAAAGACACGCCGATTTGAATAATATTCCGTTGTTATTGATTTTTCCCCGACGATTTCCCGAAAAAAAATTTCGTTTACTCCTAAAGACTCGATATTAAATTTTGTATCGAATTTGAACCCTGCAGACAAAAACTCATTTCTAAAATCTCACATCGAATGGCTCCTATTGAACTTCGTGAGTTAAAATTCAACTATAGAATTTGGTACCGAGCCTTTATCCCGTGACTTTTCGTGGGAATGCACCGCCGCATCTCCGTAGGGACACCATATTCGTAGCGATAAGAAACCGATAGTGTCATTATAACGCATATCCAAGGTCAGATAAGAGTCACAATGAGAACAACCTAAGTCTCAGAATCGAAAAATAACGAGCTTTTCAGGCTTAGTTGGTTATTATCGAGATTCACAAGGATATTTTTAATCATTGCTCCATTAACGCAATGACTGCAGAGATACAAAATTCGAATGGAGCAAAGAATGGGAAGAGCTTTCAAGAACTCAAGAGAGACTCATTTCAAAGACATGTTTCCACCACGCCATCCCGAAAAGTTTAACGTGGTAGCCGACGTGGTTGAGTAGTAAGATCGATACAAGACGTAGTAACGATATTGTCAAAGACTCATTTCAGATAATTTACAAATAATAGAGATGGAGATGAAAACTCTAGTTACCCACGTGATGATATACTTAGTATAATCGATTTTAATCGATAAAGTTAAAGTCGTTTTGCTTACACAATTGAGCCGATGAATTCAAGAAGGAGGTGCAAGAAGTCATATTTCAAAAGTCGAGAGAATTCCATGAAGTGAGGAAAGCTCAAACCTTCGATTTATTAATCCATTTAAAATTCTCGATCGAATAGGAACCGCGCCTATAGACTCGCTTTTTTACCGCCAAGTACGACGCGTGTTCATAACGCTTTTCACGATCGATGTTACGAAATATGTGGACAACCCCAACCACGCCATTGAAGTTGTAATCGCATTTAGATAGTCAAGACTTAACGTATTAAGAGGTAATTCGCCAAGATTTTGATAGAAGGAGCATGTCCTACGACGAAGGCCATACCACAAGTTAAAGTTTTGTGGAGAAACCATGCTATTGAGAAATGACCGGGAGTTGGAAAACTAAAATGAAAGCGCAGGTATTCTCATCTTTTCAAACACTGTGTACGCACGCCAATTTCGAGTGACTGACAAATATAAATTTTTAAAGGGATAGTAGTCAAGACTGCTCAAGTTATAAACGACGCTGCTTTAAAATGAAATTTAATTTTTACGTAGCAATTTATTGTTGATTGAATTATCGTCAAGATTTTATTTTATTTATTTTTAATAAGTATAATTATATTATCCAATAATATTATTAGATAATATGAATTATCGCTAATAATTCTAGACATATCGCCAATAATGTTATCTAATAATATTATTCAGATAATATGAATTATTGCTTCGATAATAAAAAATACCGCAGAATGACAATTATCAAACAACAACAATATAAAATATCAACGCAACAATTATCGAATCAATAAATAAAATATCTAAACAAGAATTATCGTAATAATTATCGAAGAAGGCCTTCACGTAAGAATCAATAATTGCGCAATACCGCGCGCCATCGCTCAACAACGCAGACAAGTGTGTTTTAACCACCGGTATTCCAACAAAGATTAATCTGTGAATAACTACGCTGCTATTTATAAACAACTTATATTCGTCGCTTTTCTTCATTCAATCGCTCAAGTTATGGGGCCCATAAAGATCAAGTTACTATTGCATTTAATATTCTGACAAAGATTTAATAATATTCCACCACCAAACTAATATTCCTAACAATAATGAATATTTTATAACCACTTGCTTATTCAAATATTTCATGATTTTACCCATAACTATCCACATTAATCAAATCGAACCTCTTACTATTTCAAAATAATAAATGAGGAAAATAAATTTCATTTATTAATAATTTGGGGTCTTACAACAAATATTATCTTCTAGATAATATCTATACTCAAATAAATTTTCATCACATTTATTGATACATTATTTTACAAAATGGTGAGGACTACTAAACAACTCTCTCTAGAACCTTCATTCCATACCCCACTGCACTCGCTTATATTCTCGCCTCGAGAGAAAAATGGAACAAAAGGAAAAGGTGAGCTCAACTAGCCTAAAGAAGAAATTATTATGACTAAGATAATATACAACAAATTATCGTTAGTCTTCAACAGGAAAAATCTAAAAGAATACAATAGACAACAAATTTTAAATCAATATTTAATGAAATAATAATTCATTAGAAGAGTTAAGTAGAGAATGCAAACTACTATCTTCTATGTATGAATTTAAAAGTTCATCGCTCTATCTTTTATCCTTGTAACATCAATCAATATACATCTCGAATCAAATATTCATCTTTTGCACTACTGTGCCAAAGATATTCATCATTGGTCATGTTCATCTAAACACTGCTCATCTTTGCACTACTACCAAAGATATTCTTCTCAGAAATCATTCATCTTTTGCACTATGTGCCAAAGATATTCAATAATATCATCATTTAAGATCGAGGATGATGAAAATATTTTTAAAGAAACGAATCCAAAGTGAAACAAAATGACAAGGATTAAGGATTAAGGATTAGTACTTTGTTTTATCTATGTCCAAAAATACCTCAAAAATAATCACAATGGGTGTAAAATTCAAGAATGATCAAAACATGGATACAATCAAAGCTAGTATCCGTAATAGATATTTTGGACAAAAGAGAAGAAATTTCATTTTAAATTGAATAGTCAGAGTACGTGAATAAGGTCAGATACACGTGAATAAGAAACTCTACACCAAAAGATAGAAATTCCAAAAAAACATCTTCACGCTTCACTTAATAGTACTCGTGAATAAGTAACTCGTGAATAAGAAACTCATGAATAAGAACTCGTGAATAAGAACTCATGAATAAGTAACCCTATATGAAAAAGTTCCAAATTTGATAAAAGTTCCAACCAATATTTCAAAGATAATGATATCAAGAAATAATATCATTTGAGAAGAAAATAACATCCCTTACCTCGAAAGATTAGTAGATTTTAGCCGGAATACGGTATATAAGGTCAAGGGAACTTCAGACCGCCTAACAATACTCAAAGTATACTCACAAGAATACGCTCAATATATCAAGAGAGAAATAGAGAGAAACTTCAGTTTCGGTGTGTTTTCAATTCTAACCCAAGACCCTATTTATAGGAAAACGCTTAGAACACCAAAGCAGTAAAATTGAATATAATATTAATATATTTTCACATTTTCTTTAGCCCACCTTAGACAACTGATCTCAGCCCATTTGAATCACATATGAGGCCAACTTAGTTGCAAAAAACGTTTTTCTCAAAATAATTAACTAAAACTCCCAAAATTAATTATTTGAACTTCTGAACTTCAATAATTCATAATAAATAGCCCTTTTATCGAAAAAATTGAATCTCATGAGTTTTTATAGAAATTCAATTTCTACAACTTTGCAGAAAAAAGTTTTTCCAAATTCCAAATAGAAATTGACCAAATCCCCAAACAAGCTATTTTTTAAAGCTATAATCAAATTTCAGTCAATAATTGTGTCCACCAACACACAAAACATGTGTTAAACATTTAATGCTACAAAAATACTCTTCCTCCTCATATACTCATATATCCCACATTCATTGTAAAAATATCATCGTTAATATATTATTAAAATAATATATTTAAATGAATTATTTTATTAGAAAAATATAAAATATTAATTTTCAACAATTGTCACATTAAAATTTTCTCCATCTATATCCTCATAAAATCAATATTTTCTCATCATATAAATCAATAATTAATTATTCATAAATAATATTACTGAGAATCACATTATCGACAACCGTGCAGTTAAAGGATAGAGGGCTTCCAATAAGAATTTCTCCTTCTTGGCCAAGCAATTAGGTGACCAAACCTCTCCTGTATGTAACTTTCTAGACATTGCCAATAATGTTATCTAATAATATTATTCAGATAATATGAATTATTGCTTCAATTGTGAAAAATCTTTGTGTAATGACAATTATTGAAACAACGGTAATATAAAATATCAACGCATCAATTATTAAATCAATAAAATATCGAGCAAGAATTATCGTAACCATTATCGAGTAAAGGTCTTCACGTAAGAATCAATAATTGGTGCAATAATTGTGTAGCTACGTGTTTTAACCAATTTAGTATTTTAACAAAGATAATCTGTGAATAACTACAATCGTTATTTTTAAACAACTTATATTTGTCGCTTTCTTCATCCAATCGCTTTCGTTATGGGCCCATACACGGTCGCTAGTCGCATTTAATATTCTCGAAAAGATCTTAATATTCCACGACCAAACGAATATTCCCCGACAACAATGAATATTTTATAACCACTTGCTTATTTTGAAATATTTGCGTATTTTACCCCTAACTATCCACATTAATCACATCAACCCTTACTATTTCAAAATAATAAATAGAGAAAATTAAATTTCATTAATAATAAGTTGGGGTCTTACAAGAGTGGAGTAAAATTCAAGAATGATCAAAACATGGATACAATCAAAGCTAGTATCGATAATAGATATTTTGGACAAAAAGAAGAAATTTTATTTTTCGAATGAATATAGGTCAGTGATTCGTGAATAGTCAGGTACGTGAATAATGTCAGTCAGACACGTGAATAAGAATCTGACACCAAAAGATAGAAATTTCACAAAAAACATCTTCACGCTTCGTGAATAGTATTTCATGAATAAGAATCTCGTGATTAAGTAACTCATGAATAAGAATTCAAGAACTCATGAATAAGAATTCGTGAATAAGAACTCGCTTAATAAGAACTTCGTGAAGAGTAACTCATGAATAAGAACCCCGATATTGAAAAAGTTCCAAATTTAAAAATTCTATTTTTATAAAAATTAACGTTTTTTAAAAATTGAATTTTAAAAACAAATTTTTTAAAAAACATTAAAAAAAAGACTTTTTAAAATTAACAGATTTTTTTTAAAAATTATTACTATTAATAGTATTTATTATTATTATTATTATTTTGAAATTATTATTATTATTATTATTATTATTAGTTTTGGAATTGTTTAGGTGAAGTAGTTAATAGTTTTGGTCATTTGTGCTATAATAATCCGTCTGCTTGTATTTTCTGTGTTCTACGTAAGCAAAATAGTCAAGTCAACTTGCACAGTCAGCATTCCTAACGTTTTTTGGACTGAAAATCGGACGGAATGACCATTTTGTAAGTTTTTTAAAGTACAGTTATTCGATTGTAATAAAAAAAGTTTGAAGAACTCATTAATGAAAACTCTGGGCCAAAGACAATGACTCAAAATCTTATTTATCCCTTTTATTGGGTATTTCTTGTAAATTATTTTATGCATGGTCAAATCAAATTACGACTTACGAGTGTGTTTTTTTAATTTTTTTTTAAAAAGAACTAATTGTATTAGTGCTATTCTTCTTTTGTAACCGTGACATTTATTTTTATTCATTAATTATTCATTTGTTGGTATAATAATTTGAGGTATAGATGTACTTTCAAATAATGTGGAAACTTTGAATTGATTATTGGTTATGACTATTAAGCATGTGCATGGGTCGAAATCAAATTTTATGCTTAACTGGCCCTCCATGTGATCAAGTGACTTTAAATTTGAATTTGACTAAAATGAAAAATTTACATTAAGTATTGAAAAATAATATATATGTCGATAAATATTTAAAAAAGTTGAATTGCGACCAATGTGAAAATATATACGAAATTAAATATTAATAAATTAAATTAAAATCCTTCTTAATTCTTATATATTCATATGTTCATAATTCGACTAAAAATTTTCAGAATGTATAACATACTCTTAATTATTTTTCCTAATGTTCTGACCACATTGTTGCTTAATTTTAGAATTTTTAAATTCCACCTCTAAATATATTTATTTTACGAAAATAAACTCAATCTCACCAATATATTTATATTTATATGAGTTTTATATGACAGCTAATTGAGTTATGGTGGTCAGTTTTCACCCGCATGCGGAAAAAGTAACTGCATCCCTCTGGAAAGGGTATAATATAATAATAATTACAATAATGCTCCTTCTTTTCATAATGTTTTCTTCCTTATTTATAAATTACCATTTTAATGAGACAGTTATATTAAGTGATTTTATCTATTCTCTTTAATATTGTGAGATCCAGATTTTATCAATAAAGATTTAAATTTTATTGAAATAATTTTTAATATTATGGTGTGAATTTAAGATAATATTATAGTTGTGGGTAGTATTTATAAATTTTGCGAAAGTATGCAAGTGGTTATATTATATTCGATTGATTGGGGAATATTGGTTTAGCGAGAGAATATTCAGATATAACTTATTTCAATCATCGCTGAAGTGGGCCACGTAATGTAATTATTGTCGGATTGAGAAAAACGACAAAAAATATTTTATTGAAATAACGACGGAAGTTTTACCAAGTGGTTCTTGTTGAACTACTCTCTCGAGTAGTAAAAGACAAGAATGTCGTATGCAGTTGCGTAATAGTACACCGGTATTGATTATCACGCTATGTGAGAAAGTCAACCGGTTTGATTCCATTATCATCGATTAATAATATGAATTATTATAGCGATAATGACGTTTTATTTTTATTCGTATTATTAACGTAATAAAGCGTAAACATCTTTTATATAAAATGTAATACTTTATTAAAGTTATTCTATAAAAGAATATATTATATTTTATTACGTAGTGTTGCGTAGTGTTTTTCGTAAGATTTTGCATAAGATTGCATAGTGTTTCAGATAAGAAGATGCTTTTATATAAATAGAATATATTATATTTTATTTAAAAGATTTTTCTTTAAATATGGAATGGTCAGATTAAAGTAAATCAATCCTGATCAGTTTCATGGATTAGAATTCTTACGCATTCCATTTTCCTATAAATAGAAGCTCATTCCTTCATTATTTTCTTACTTAATTCATTGAAACTCTGAGAGAAATTATATAGGTTTATAGAGAAAATTATAGAAAGAAGAAGAGTGATTCTTTACTTCACTACTTCTATATTCAGTTCTTTTACTAAGAAGGGTGTTATTCTTTCTTCTTGAAGAGAACTTCATATTCCATTCACTATTATTATTCATTGGAATAACTCTTGAAAAAAGTGGTATACCCTATACATAACCTCGTATACGCCAGATACCCTATACTTGGTGAAATCCTTATGTTATTCCATTGCTTATTATTCTCATTGGAATAACTCAGACACGCTTGATTTTACCCTATACTTGGTGACATTCTTCTATTATTACATTGGAACATCCAATTCGTGTGTGTTTACACAGGACTGGTTCCGATTTTATTATTCATTGGAACATCCTGCATGCATGTTTTACAGGATTGGTTAAAATCTTTATCATTTCATTGGAATATCCTATCTGTATGTGTTTTACACGGATCCGGTTCCATCTTTATTATTCTGTTGGAACATCCGCGGTGTGAATTTCACCGACCGTTCGTTATTATTATTATGTTGGAATAACCTCGTCATGCCAAGCATCGCATGCATGGTGATTTCTTTGTTATTCCATTCTTTATTATACCCTGGGTTGGTTAAAACTTTGACTTCTATACTCCATGAAATTAGTAGAATATCCTCGATATTTTGCGTTTCATCCAAAGATCTTTCATGGAAATATTCTTCCGATCATTCTTGAATTTTACTCTCTAAACAAAGATCATGTTGACAATTTGGACGTTAATAATTCATGGATTAAATAATTCTTGAACTTGTTTTATTGAATTATTATGTCATCATCATCATCCTCATGTTATATTATGTTATCTTTGGCTTACGCGCATAGATGAACTTAGTATGATTATGACTGAGGATCATTCTAAGATAATCGACTTGATATAAATGATGTGACTAAAGTCCTCGATTGGCTGTAATGCAAATGATGGATAGTTTTGGTATGATTATGACCGGGGGTGATTCTAAGATATAGTCATGACCATTGATAATTTGATGAAAATTCTTGACCGTGGTACATGGGGATGATTAGATGTGGTGGTTTATTTATTAAGTCGAGTCTCAAATGATAAAAATTGATGAAAACCTTTTAAAACCTAAAAGATAGTAGACTTTATTCTCTACTTGATTTTTTTTAATGGATTGCTTATTCCACTGCAGTTAAACTGGGTTGTCTATTTTATTTTATCGGTTTAACTTTGTTGAAGACTATTGATAATTTATTCTCGCATTATCTTAGTCATAATATTTCTTATTGGGCTAGTTGAGCTCACCCTTTCTTTCTTCATCGTTTCTCTCGGTGAAATGAGAACATAAATTTGGGATTTAGTCTGGGAAGCGGAGTAATGGTCGAGGAGGATAGATTAGTAGTCCTCACTATTCCGTGAAATAGTGTGATAATAGTTGTAATGAGGACTCCTTTTGAGTTTGTATAATATCTAGTAGACAATATTTGTATTCAAACTCACGATTTATGTCGTATTGTATAACGATAGTTAGGTTAGTAAGTTGTATACCGTGTTAGATACCTGTTCTACCCATTCTTTTATCTCTCTTGCTTTGCGTTCAACGTTTAAATTTGACTCCGGAGAAGTTAGACTTTGACTTATTAGTTGAAACTTCGTTAAGTAGGAGCCTTCGTTACCGCTTACTATTATTTTTTTAATCTTGTTGTTTCTAATAAACACTTTCACGCTACTGTCGATCTTATCTCTTTGAAAATACTTGCCTTTGAGGTAATTTTTGAAAACGATTGATTAACTACTCATTATTCTTTTTTTGTAAGGTTGTTAGCTTTCATATTCCTAACCAACCTGTTATACTAATTCAAAGTAACCAAACCCTAAAGTTAATCTTTGTTATATCAAGCCATAAGTAAAGAGCCCGAAGAACCTTTCGTTGTTGACTTCTTGTGTGGAATGCACGAAGCCGGATTTTTCTCGTAGGCGACGTCATGGTCAAGATGGCAAGTTTATAGGTATCATTGTGAGGTCTTTATCTAGGTTAAGGGATAGAAGTCACATCAGATCAATGTGACGACTATCCAAGTCTTGGATGAGAGTAATGCTTTTGAATGATATTTCTATTATTAATAAATTTCTTGACGTATTCTTGAAGATTTCTAGCCTACCCTAGAGCGTGAAATCGAATTTTGTATTGATTCCCAAAGACAAAAAACCCATTTCTTAAACCTCAAATATTTCTTCAACTAAATGAAAGCAGTTACGTGGTTTATGATGAAAGTCATAATAAAAGCATTAGAATAATGAAAATCATGGGTATATGAAGTATTAGTAAGTTTTATGATGAGTTATGTTGGTTGGTATGTGAAAACATGAAAGTTTCTTAGAAATCACAAAGAGTTGAAAATCGATTTTGGTGAAAAACGTAATATGAAATTCAATTGACCATATCTCCTATTATATTTTGAATTTTGAGTATGGTCAAGTTCTAGAGTTAGATCTATGAGTTACCTAACTAATCCAAGTGGAATTACTGGAAAAGGTGTTGTAGATTTTGTGTGGACTGATTTTAGCAAATGAGGCCAAAGCTGTAAATTTCGAAAATGCTACTGCCCAGAAACTTTAAGGGACTGTTTCGGCCACTTAAATTATGAGAAAAATTCTGGCCTTTTGGGACATGAAAGTATATGGTATAAAGTACCTCCTGTCCAAAAATGAGCTCATTCTCGACTTAAAATGAGCAAGTTATGACTATTTTAATATTTAAGTTTTTCAAATTTAAAACGCTATAACCTGGAGTTCTATAACTCCGATGACCATGAAATTTAAACTGGAAGCTCACGTTAACATGTGTAAGGTCCTGCCAAGATTTGGGAATTTTGGAGTTAAACTTGAGGTAGCTAATTTCTTAAGGAATTAAGTGGAAATTGATTTTTAAAAATAGTAAATGAATTTTAAAATTCCGAGAAAAATATATTTTCATTATGGGACTATATTATGCTAAATACCAGAAAAGAAATATTTTTGGGGCTGATTTGGTATTTTTCATGAAAATAGTTTAATTACTGAACATATGAGTTAAATATGTTATGTGAAGTAACAAAGTTGAAAATAGGATTTTATGGCTAGAGAATCCTATATAGAGTATATGCATATTTTTGATGAGGATTTGATAATTGGTGATGATATTTTATGAGTATGACATTTTGAATGATTAAATGCATTATATGGTAAAAGCGTAAACAATTAAGATAAATTGTTTATAAATTTAAGAAGTGATTAAAATATTGTTATAATATTAATGATATTAGATTATGAGATTATTAAGTGATTGAAAACATGGGGATATTCTTGAATCTCGGATAAATTATATTATAAATGTTTAATATTTATCCTTTATCTCATTTGATTGATTCTTTATATCATTATCCTCATGCTTATATTATGTTGAAAGTCATCTCGTGGGTCTTGTAGATGGACTTGGTATGATTATGACCGAGGATTGTTCGGTATAATAATAACCATAAATGAATACACAATTATCTTCGTAGAAGTAGTGCATGGATAATTTGTGGTCGTGATATTAATGAATACACAATTATCTTTGGTAGTAGTGCATGGATAATTTGTGGTCGTGATCTTAATGAATACACAATTATCTTTGGTAGTAGTGCATGGATAATTTGTGGTCGTGATATTAATGAATACACAATTATCTTTGGTCAGTAGTGCATGGATAATTTGTGGTCGTGATATTAATGAATACACAATTATCTTTCGTCAGTAGTGCATGGATAATTTGTGGTCGTGATATTAATGAATACACAATTATCTTTGGCCAGTAGTGCATGGATAATTTGTGGTCGTGATACTAATGAATACACAATTATCTTTGGACGTAAGTATGGATAATTTGTGGTCGTGATACTTAATGAATACACGATTATCTTTGGCCGTAGTAGTGCATGGATAATTCGTGGTCGTGATCTTAATGAATATCCTCGGCCGTGAAGTGCGGGGATGATTCGATGATATGGATTAATTATTGAAATTTGAGTCTCAAAGAATGAAATATTAATTCATGGATGTGGTAAAAGTTATCTTTGGCTTTGTAGTGCAAAGATGAATTGTTAATGAATATCTTTGGTCGGATTGCAAAAATGAATTTAATGTTTTCAACGATAAAGGTATTCAAGGTATCCTCACCTCTTTATCATATCGTGCGTGCATTCTAATTTCGAGGGCAAAATTCCATAAGGAGGGAGATTGTGAGACCAGATTTTATCAATAAAGATTTAAATTTTGTTGAAATAATTTTTAATATTATGGTGTGAATTTAAGATAATATTATAGTTGTGGGTAGTATTTATAAATTTTGCAAAGTATGCAAGTGGTTATATTATATCTTGATTGGTGGGAATATTCGGTTTAGAGAGGAATATTCATACAACTACTCAATCATTGGTGGACCCCACAATGTAATTATTGTCGATCGAGAAAACGATAAAAAATATTTTATTGAAATAACTACGGAAGTTTTCGTAGTTATTCCGTTGAACTACTCAGTAGTAAAAAGTAATGAATAATGCGTGGTCGCATAAGTAGTAGCACCGGTATTGATTATTGATGCTTTATGTGAGAAGTCACTCGATTTGATTATTATTGTCGATTAATAATATGAATTATTATAAGCGATAATGACGTTTTGTTTTATTTCGTATTATTAACGTAATAAAAGCGAAACATCTTTTATATAAAATAGAATACTTTATTAAAGTTATTCATAAATAGAATATATTATATTTTATTACGCATAGTGTTGCATAGTGTTTTCGATATAGTATTTTTGCATAGTATTGCATAGTGTTTGCGTAGTAAGATGATTTTTATATAAATAGAATATATTATCTGGGACCTGGTTCCGCTTTTTATTATTCTGTTGGAACATCTGCTCAATGCATGTGTTTTACACCGGACTGGTTCCGTCTTTATCATTCTGTTGGAATATCCTATTCGCGTGTTTTACACCGAGATCCGGTTCCATCTTTATTATTCTGTTGGAACATCCCCGCTTGGTGTGAATTTCACCGACACGGTTCCGTTATTATTATTATGTTGGAATAACCTCGCCTATCAAGTAAATCGTGCGCACGGTGATTTCTTTTGTTATTCCATTCTTTATTATACCCGGTTGGTTAAAACTTTGACTTTATACTCCATGAAATTAGTAGAATATCCTTGATATTTTGCGTTTCATCGATATCTTTTCATGGAAATATTCTTCCGATCATTCTTGAATTTTACTACTTAAACAAAGATCATGTCGACAATTTGGACGTTAATAATTCATGGATTAAATAATTCTTGAACTTGTTTTATTGAATTATTATGTCATTGTCATCATCCTCATGTTATATTATGTTATCTTTGGCTTACGTGCATAGATGAACTTAGTATGATTATGACCGTGGGATCATTAAGTATAATCATGACTTGATATAAATGATGTGACTAAAGTCCTCAAAGGTGCTTGTAATGCGATGATGGATAGTTTTTGGTATGATTATGACCGGGGGTGATTCGGTATAGTCTTGACCATTGATAATTTGATGAAAATCCTTGACCATGGTACAGGAGGATGATTAGATGTGGTGGTTTATTTATTGTTGAGTCTCAAATGATAAAAATTGATGAAAACCTTTTAAAACCTAAAAGATAGTAGACTTTATTCTCTACTTGACTCTTGTAATGGATTGCATATTCACTGCAATTAAACCTGGTTGTCTATTGTATTTTATCGGTTTAACTTTGTTGAAGGCTAATGATAATTTATTCGCATTATCTTAGTCATAATATTTCTTACTGGGCTAGTTGAGCTCACCCTTTCTTTCACTGTTCTCTTCAGGAAATGAGAACATATGTGACGACCCCAAAATAGGTCCATTCCATCCAACCCATTCTGAGTCGCCAAATACATGGTATGTAAACAACTACAACTTTATTATCACAACAATAAAAGCGTGAGTTTAAATACAAATATTATCTTCTGCACAATATTTATACTCAAATAAATCCTCATCACATTTATTGATACATTATTTTACAATAATGGTGAGGACTACTAAACAACTCTCTCTAGAACCTTCATTCCATACCCCGACTAGTACTCGCTACATTCTCGCCTCCCGAGAAGAAAAATGGAACAACAAGGAAAAGGGTGAGCTCAACTAGCCCAAAGAAAGAATGTTATAACAAAGATAATATACAACAAATTATCGTTAGTCTCAACAGGAAAAAAATCGATAGAATACAATGAAAACAAGTTTCAGATCAATATTCGCAATGAAATAATAATTCATAGAAAGAGTTACGTAGAGAATGAAATCTACTATAATCTATGAATTTAATAAACCCATCATCAATATTTTATCCTCGTAACATCAATCAATATTCATCTCAAATCAAATATTCATCTTTCAGACCATGTGCCAAAGATATTCATCAATCCATTATGTATCATCTCAACACTGTTCATCTTTGCACTAAAGGCCAAAGATATTCATCAATCTATTATGTTCATCTCAACACTGTTCATCTTTGCACTAAAGGCCAAAGATATTCATCGATCGGTCATGTTCATTTAAACACTGTTCATCTTTGCACTACAGCCAAAGATATTCATCGATCGATCATGTTCATTTAAACACTGCTCATCTTTGCCACTGTGCCAAAGATATTCATCGATCGGTCGTGTTCATTTAAACACTGTTCATCTTTGCACCACAGCCAAAGATATTCTTCAGAAATCATTCATCTTGCATCTTTGTGCCAAAGATATTCAATAATATCATCATTTAAGACCGAGGATGATGAAAAATATTTTTAAAGAACGAATCCAAAGTGAAACAAAATGACAAGGATTAAGGATTAAGGATTCGTACTTTGTTTTATCCATGTCCAACAATACCTCAAAATAATCATAGTGGTGTAAAATTCAAGAATGATCGAAAACATGGATACAATCAAAGCTAGTATCCGAATAGATATTTTAGATTTAAAAGAAAAATTTTCATTTTTAAGTAAATAAGCCGTGATTCGTGAATAGGTCAGATATCGTGAATAGGCCGATATCGTGAATAGTAACTCAAACACCAAAAGATAGAAATTCCACAAAAAAAACATTTTCACGCAGCTATATTAATAGTACTCGTGAATAGTAATCGTGAATAAGTAACTCATGAATAGTAACTCATGAATAAGAACTCATGAATAAGTAACTCAGACATGAAAAGTTCCAAATTTGATAAAAAGTTCCAACCAATATTTCAAAGATAATGATATTGAAGAAATAATATCATCTCGAGAAGAAAATAACATCCTTACCTCAAAGAATCAAGATTTGGAAGGAAAGGTCGGAAGTGATCTTTGAATGAAACTTTATCTTCAATAAAGAACTCTCAAAGTATCTAAATACTCACAAAATACACTCAATAATATAGAGAGAGAAAGAGAGAACTTTTGTTTCTCGTGTGATTTTCAATTCTAACTTAGCCTCTATTTATAGAAAATGTTAGCAATCACCAAGCGGATTTGATTTCGCCACTGATGGCTTTTACTCGCTACTATTGCCACCCACCACATTTGAAATAAAATTCAGCACATTTTTTCACCAACCATAAGTGGGGTCCACTCAATTCTAGAATTTTCCACCAAAATCAATTATAACCACGATTTAGAATCGGACACCTCTTAAAATTCATAACAAATCATTCGTGAATTTTTAACGGTTCAAAATTTGTGGACATATACTCAACTTATGTATGTATAACATACCCCAAAATTACCACAATCCAACAGTCGGATTAAAAATTATAACCCCGCAATATATCTCAAAACCCCGATTTAATTTTTAATACCTCCAATCCAGATAAAATCTTGATAAAACACCTCAACATAATTTCTTCATTTATAACCACATAAATAAATCCATCATTTATATCCACATAAAATAAATATTTCTTTATCATATGAATCAATAATTAATTATTCACAAATAATATTACGTAATCACAATTATGATAACCAGTAGTTCAGGAAAGAGGGGCTTTCCAATAAGGATCTCTCCTCATCGGGCGCCGCAATTAGGTGACCAAACCTCTCCTTAGACAGAACTTTCTAGACATTGCCAATAATGTTATCTAATGATATTATTCAAATAATATGAATTATTGATCCGATAATGGGAAATATGTGCGGTGACAATTATTGAACAACAATAATATAAAATATCAACGCAGTGACAATTATTGAATCAATAAAATAAAATATTGAGCGAAGAATTCATCGTGTGAAAATTATTGAGTAGTGCCATCTTACGCATTTAATCAATAATTCAATAATCACGTGCAATCACAGTGTATCACAAGGCAACCACGCCAGACATCGTATTTTAACCACCGGTATTCCAATGATCTTAATTCAGAATAACTACGCCAAGTTATTTTTAACCAACTTATATTTGTCGCTTTCCTCATCCAATCGCTTTCCAGTTATGGGCCCACACATGGTCGCTTGGCCGCATACGAATATTCCCCGAAAGATTTAATATTCCACGCACCAAACGAATATTCCCCACAAAATGAATATTTTATAACCACTTGCTTATTTTGAAATATTTGCGTATTTAACCCTTAACTATCCACATTAATCAAATCAACCCTTACTATTTCAAGATAATAAATAAAGGAAATTCTTTTATTTAAAAAAAAAATTTTGGGTCTTACAACCTCCCTCCTTATGAAATTTCGTCCTCGAAATTCGACGACGTACTCGGTGTGTTTGAAAAGGTAAAGATACCTCGCTTTTATTTTCGTTTCCAACTCCCACGTCATTTCCTCAATAGCATGGTTTCTCCACAAAACTTTAACTTATGGTATAACCTCTGATGACATGGGTCATGTTCTTTCCTCTACAAAATCTTGACAGTACTCCTCCTCGTACGTTAAGTCTTCTATTATCTCGTCTGGGTTCTAACTCAATGACGTGTTTGGTCGTCCACATATTTACGTAACATCGACGTGAAAACGTTATGAACACGCGTCATACTTGGTGGTAAAACGAGTCTATAGGCCACGATTCCTATTCGATCGAGAATTTCAAATGGATTAATAAATCGAAGGTTTGAGCTTTCTCACCTCACCGATTCTCGCTTTTAAAATAACAACTTCGCACCTCCTTCTTCAAATTCATCACTCCGTGTGTAGCTTCAAGCGACTTTAACTTTATCGATTAAAGTCGATTATACTCAGATATCATCACGCATCAGTATATATCATCACGTGGGTACCTAGAGTTTTCATCTCCATCTCTATTATTTGTATATTATACTGAAATGAGTCTTTGACAATATTGTACTCATCTTGTATACGATCTTCTACTCAACACGTCGCCTACCACGCTCGCTTTTCCGGGATGGCATGGTCGAACACGTCTTTGAAATGAGTCTCCTCTTGAGTTCTTCAAGCTCTTCCCACATTCTTTTGCTCCATTCGAATTTTGTATCTCTATGAGTCACGACCACGTTAATGGAATAGCGATTCGAGAATATCCTTCAACGAATCTCCGATAATAACCAACTAAGCCTGAAAGCTACGTATTTAGATTCATCGACTTAGGTTGCTCTCAACTATGACTCATATCCCAACCTTGGATAAGACGTCACAATGACACCTATCGTTTTACTATCGCATCTAATATGACGCCCCTACAGAGAGAGTTCGGCTTAGGTGAATTCCACAAAGGAAGTCACAAGATAAAGGCTCAGTACCAAATTTTATAATTGAATTTTAACACCGAAGTTCAATAGAGCCATTCGATATGAGATTTTAGAAATGAGTTTTGTACGGGTTCAAAGTCGATACAAAATTTAATATCGATCTTTGGGAGTAAGCTAATAAATTCTTCAGAAATACGGGAGAAAAATCAATAACAACAAGAATATTATTCAAATCGACGTGTCTTTATTCAAATCCATAACATGGACTAAGAAAACTTGACATCCGTAATAAACGAATGACTTCATGGCTTGATATGAAAATGTTTGATTATAATAGTTTGATTGCTTGAATTGAATAAAGTTGTTTAGGAATATGAAAACTAACAACCTTACGAAAGCAATCAATTTTGGCGTGATGAGTAGTTAACCTTAAAATCACATCAAAAGCAAATATCTTTATAGGAATAAGGTTGAAGTGTAATGTGATAGTGCCAACTGAATCAAGCAAGATTTCTAAACAACGGATGTAATGAAAGTTTCTCCTAACTGAGTCTCCACAGATAGACAGTCAAAGTTTAATTTCTCCGTAGTCAAGTTCAAACGTTGAGCGCAAAGAAAAGAGATAAAAGAATGGGTAATCCCAGATTCAGTAAGGTATAAACTTCGCAAGAATTTATAATTAACTAACCCGTGCTAACTTCGGGTTCTTGCATTTTGAACGGCCACGACAAACGCCTTCCAGAATCGTTGACTTTGACTTTTACGGGACATCCTTTGAGTCACCGCCTACCGTGACTAGGGTTTCGATATCGCATAATCTCGGCGATATGTCCTTCTTTTCCACAATTATAGCATACCTTAAAGCTGCTGGTAGGCGGTTTTAATGATATGTCCCTCTTTCCGCGATTTGTAACATACGACCGATGGTCTTTCTCCTCCTTGAAACCCGATTGCCACTTGGCTACCGACGCGTCTTCACGTGGTCGTTGTTGAATCTCCTCTTTTAAAATCTCCTCCCAACTCGCTTCTTCTATTTTCATGGCCATGATTACCACCAGAGTGGTTACCGCCCCTTGTCCGTATTCTTCTTTCTCCACCGGTTATCGTTATTCGATGATCGCTTATCTTTGGTATGATCCTCGTTATGGTCCCTCGGTTGAACGTACTCGTTATCTCGCCTAACAATCGAGCCTCATTTACAACATCTGAATAGAGAAAATTTATGAGAAATGAGATCTTCGACGTATGCCGGTTTCAAAACTCTCGAAACATCCGTCATACGTTCCTCATTCTCCACCAAATGAGGTGTGAAACCGGATAACTCGCGAACTAACTTCGCCGTCATTGGGACACCGCCACGTTATTCTCCTCCGTCTAATAAACTCCACTTCCTTCATATGACGAATACTTTCGGGGAAGTACTTGTCATTGAACTGCTTTTAAACGTCTCCACGACATGTCGCCGAGTGCATTTGGATGGGTACGCTTCATGATTCCCACCAAAGATCGCTTCGCCACGGAACATAAAGTAGCGAATGGAACCTTACGTTCCTCCGCATCCCAAGACATCGAATATCTTGGTAATTTGTTTGACCCATGTTTCCGCCCATGATCGGATCTCGCTTTCCCTGCACTCGGTGGTCCCAACTCTTTGAATCGCTTCATTGTGACCACCCGTGAATCAAGCTATCATTTCTCTCGTATTTTGAACACGAAGTCTCCTCGTGCGATTTTGCATGAATCGCAAAAAGCTTCTAAACATCCCTCGTTCATCATCCTTTCGGTGGTGTTATTCACAGAGGTACATTGCCACTGTTGCAGACGTTCTCCTCGTTGTTAAGTACAGCATCTCCACGGTCTCATTTACTCCACTATTAATATTCTCAATCGACATTCTCAAATACCGTCATAAAACAAGGGTTAATTAAGGAAATCAATATATCACATAATATCCCTATATCTTGACCAACTAACAAATAAGCTTAGGTAGGACACACTATGAAGGATTTACTCGTCTCTCCCTCCTAGTTCTATTCCCGATCTCCGCCAGAGATCATATCCCTAAGCTCGATATTAACCATGACGACCCCAAAATAGGTCCATTCCATCCAACCCATTTCGAGTCGCCAAATACATGGTACGAAACAATTACAACTTTATTATCACAACAATAAATCTGTGAGTTTAAATACAAATATTATCTTCTGTATAATATTTATACTCAAATAAATCCTCATCACATTTATTGATACATTATTTTACAATTATTAATGTTAACTCGTGAATAGTAACTCATGAATAGTAACTCGTGAATAGTAACTCATGAATAGTAACTCCGACATGAAAAAGTTCCAAATTTGATAAAAAGTTCCAACCAATATTTCAAAGATAATGATATTGAAGAAATAATATCATCCGAGAAGAAAATAACATCCCTTACCTCAAAGAATCAAGCTTGAAGGAAAGGTCAAGAAGTGATCTTTGAATGAAACTTCAGATCGAATAAAGAACTCTCAAAGTATCTAAATACTCACAAAAAAATACACTCAATAATATAGAGAGAGAAAGAGAGAAAACTTTGTTTCGGTGTGATTTTCAATTCTAACTTAGCCCTCTATTCATAGGAAAATGTTAGCGGCCAGAAGCGGACTTGACTGCCACCTTTGATGGCTTTACTCGCTACTATTGCCACCCACTACATTTGAAATAAAATTCAGCACATTTCTTCATCAACCACAAGTGGGGCCCACTCAATTCTAGAATTTTCCACCAAAATCAATTATAACCCTAATTTCGAATCGGACACCTCTTAAAATTCATAACAAATCATTCGTACATTTTTAACGGTTCAAAATTTGTAGACATATACTCAACTTATATATGTATAACATATCCAAAATTACCACAATCCAACGGTCGGATTAAAATTATAATCCATGCAATATATCTCAAAACCCACGATTTAATTTTTAATACCTCAATCGGTAAAAATCTTGATAAAACACCTCAACAATAATTTCTTCATTTATAACCACATAAATAAATCCATCATTTATATCCACATAAAATAAATATTTCTTTATCATATGAATCAATAATTAATTATTCACAAATAATATTACAGAATCACAATTATGACAACCGGTAGTTCTGAGGAAAGAGGGGCTTTCCGATAAGGATTTCTCCTCATTTGGCGCCGCAATTAGGTGACCAAACCTCTCGATGTAACTTTCTAGACATCGCCAATAATGCTATCTAATAATATTATTCAAATAATATGAATTATTGATCCGATAATGGAGATAATGTGGTTGACAATTATTGAGCAATGATAATATAAAATATCAACGCAAAGAATTATTGAATCAATAAAATAAAATATTGAATAGTAACTACATGTGAAAATTATTGAAAAGGCCTTTACGTAAGGATCAATAATTCAACAATCATGCGTATACCGTAAGCATGCGGCAACCACGCCAGACATCGTATTTTAACCACCGGTATTCCAACGGTCTTTGACTGTTAACAACCACGCTAGTTATTTTTAACCAACTTATATTTGTCGTTTTTTTCATCCAATCGCTTTTAGTTATGGGGCCCACACATGGTCGCTACATGCGCATTCGAATATTCTGACAAGATTTAATATTCCACGACCAAAACGAATATTCCCAAACAAAATGAATATTTTATAACCACTTGCTTATTTTGAAATATTTGCGTATTTAACCCTTAACTATCCACATTAATCAAATCAACCCTTACTATTTCAAAATAATAAATAAAGGAAATTCCTTTTATTTAAAAAAAAAATTCGGTCTTACATAATGAATACACAATTATCTTTGGTAGTAGTGGTACATGGATAATTTGTGGTCGCGATCTTAATGAATACACAATTATCTTTCGGTAGTAAGGCATGAATAATTTGTGGTCGTGATCTTAATGAATACACAATTATCTTTGGACGTAGTGCATGGATAATTTGTGGTCGTGATCTTAATGAATACACGATTATCTTTGGCCGTAGTCGTGGATAATTCGTGGTCGTGATACTAATGAATATCCTCGCTCACGTAGAGCGGGGATGATTCGATGATATGGATTAATTATTGAAGTGAGAGTCTCAAAGAATGAAATATTAATTCATGGATGTGGTAAAAGTTATCTTTGGCTGTGAGTGCAAAGATGAATTGTTAATGAATATCTTTGGTCGGATTGCAAAAATGAATTTAATGTTTTCAACGATAAAGGTATTCAAGGTATCCTCACCTCTTTATCATATCGTGCACGTATTCTAATTTTGAGGGTAAAATTCCATAAGGAGGGGAGATTGTGAGACCCCAGATTTTATCAATAAAGATTTAAATTTTGTTGAAATAATTTTTAATATTATAGTGTGAATTTAAGATAATATTATAGTTGTGGGTAGTATTTATAAATTTTGCAAAGTATGCAAGTGGTTATATTATATTCGATTGGTTGGGGAATATTCGGTTTAGCAGGGAATATTAAATACAACTACCAATCATCATTGGACCCTATAATGTAATTATTGTCGGATTGAAAACGAAAAAAATATATTATTGAAATAACGGCGGAAGTTTTACCGTAATTCTTGTTGAACTACTCGGTAGTAAAAGTACGATGATACGTGTGGTTGCAGAAAGAAAGACACCGGTGATTGATTATCGATCGCCATGTGAGAAGTCACCGGTTTGATTCCATTATTGTCGATTAATAATATGAATTATTATAGCGATAATGACGCTTTTGTTTTATTCAGTATTATTAACGTAATAAAAGCGTAAACATCTTTTATATAAAATAGAATACTTTATTAAAGTTATTCTATAAATAGAATATATTATATTTTATTATGCATAGTGTTGATAGTGTTTTTTGCGTAGTGTTTTGCGTAGATTGCATAAAGGTTTCAGATAGTAAAATGTTTTTTATATAAATAGAATATATTATATTTTATTTAAAAGATTTTTCTTTAAATATGGACCGCCGATTAAAGTAAATCAACTGGACCGTTCATGGATTGAATACTTACGCATTCCATTTTCCTATAAATGAAGCTCATTCCTTCATTATTTTCTTACGAATTCATTGAAACTCTGAGAGAAATTATAGAGAGAAGCTATAGAGAGAAAATTATAGAAAAAGAAGAGTATTCTGCTACTTCACTACTTCTATATTCGGTTCTTTTTACGGTAAGTAGTGTTGTTATTCTTCTTCGAAGAGAACTTCATTATTCCATTCACTATTATTCTCATTGGAATAACTCGTAAAAGTGGCATACCCTATACATAACCTCAGATCACGCAGATACCCTATACTTGTGAAATCCTTATGTTATTCCATTGCTTATTATTTCATTGAATAACTCAGATACACTGTGATTTACCCTATACTTGGTGACATTCTTCTATTATTCATTGGAACATCCCGTCATGGTATTTTACACCGGACCGGTTCCGCTTTTTATTATTCTCCGTTGGAACATCCCTGCTCATTGTGTTTTACAGGACCGGTTCCGTCTTTATCATTCCGTTGGAATATCCTATCTCGTGTTTTAGGATCCGTTCCATCTTTATTATTCGTTGGAACATCCCGCTTGGTGAATTTCACCGACCGTTCCGATTATTATTATTATGTTGGAATAACTTTGTACATGCAAGCAATGCATATTTACGTGGTGATTTCTTTTGTTATTCCATTCTTTATTATACCCAGGTTGGTTAAAACTTTGACTTCTATACTCCATGAAATTAGTAGAATATCCTCGATATTTGCGTTTCATCCAAGATCTTTTCATGAAAATATTCTTCCGATCATTCTTGAATTTTACTCACTTAAACAATGATCGTGTTGACAATTTGGACGTTAATAATTCATGGATTAAATAATTCTTGAACTTGTTTTATTGAATTATTATGTCATCACATCATCCTCATGTTATATTATGTTATCTTTGGCCATGCATAGATGAACTTAGTATGATTATGACTGAGGATCATTCGGTATAATCACGACTTGATATAAATGATGTGACTAAAGTCCTCAAATTGGCCTCAGTAATGCAATGATGGATAGTTTTTGTATGATGATTATGATGGGATTGATTAGAGTATAATCGTGACCATTGATAATTTGATGAAAATCCTCGATCGCGGTAATGCAGGGATGATTAGATGTGGTGGTTTATTTATTGTTGAGTCTCGCCGATAAAAATTGATGAAAACCTTTTTAAAACCTAAAAGATAGTAGACTTTATTCTCTACTTGATTTTTTTAATGGATTACATATTCCGCTGCAGTTAAACTGGTTGTCTATTGTATTTTATCGGTTTAACTTTGTTGAAGGCTAATGATAATTTATTCGCATTATCTTAGTCATAATATTTCTTCTTCGGGCTAGTTGTTAAGCTCACCCTTTCTTTTTCATTCGCTCTCTTCGTGAAATGAGAACATAAATGCAGACGACTTAGTCGGGGAGCAGAGTAATGGTCCAGGAGGATAAGATTAGTAGTCCTCACTATTACGTGAAAATAGTGTGATAATAGTTGTAATGAGGACTCTTTTGAGTTTGTATAATATCTAGTAGATAATATTTGTATTAAACTCACGATTTATGTCGTATTGCATACGGCATGCTTATATTAATAAGTTGTATTTGAATTTATGTACTGTAAGTGTGGCGACGTCAAGCATGGGTGACGTATACCTAATTTTGGGGCGCCACAAATATTCTTTCTTGTTTCATAAAAAGATTTTATTTCTAAAATTTATAAATTAAATATATATATATATATATTTAAATTTTTATTCTTAAAATATTAAGGTGTTAGTTTAATAGTGATAGCGTAATGATGAACTATTAAGATAAATTTTAAGAATATTGTGTCATTTTTTAACTGACAAATGAGATTTTAAATTATATAATCATTATATACTACTTTTAATTCTATAAAATTAGAGGTTAAGACATTGTTGAAGCTTTAAAATAGTAACATAACTTACATACGTGTACGTAACTAGTATTCTGTAATATTATGAAAAGTTGTTTTATATAATTTTAAATGATTAGAGAGATAAACATATACTTAAATTATAATAAAATATATTATCATCGTTAGACATTTCTGGACATAGAGGGGTTACTCAATGGTGGTTCAAGAACTTTAAATAATAAAATGAAGCAATAAGCAAAACGTTAGACAAGATTAGATTATATATGATTACTTTTCCTCATCACTTATTTGGCTTTATATCTAGGGAAGTTAGTATTAATTGTAAAGAAAAAATGGTGATGAGGTTTTAACTTGTTCATTTGTGCTTTTTAATCTTTTGTGCTGGCTGCCAGCTGCTGCCCCGTGAAATCCGCTCGTGACTGGGGGCATATTTTTTTTTTTCATGATCATGAATGAAGAATAAATGAACAACAAAGGATAAAATAGTAATTTCATCGCTCATTTATATATGATCTCCTATGAAAAAATTGTTAGTTTCACCTTTTTGATAAAACAGTCCTTTCATTGTTGGTTTATTTTTCTGATTTGTGGGACTTATTTTTTTCATGACTGATTTCTTTTTATTTCATTATCATATCTTGGGAGTTTGCTTTCGAGATTTTTTTGCATGTGTGAATGATTAAAGATAAATTATTTATATTTGGGTCATGACGGTCGGTCGATTTTTCTTTTGCTTGTATTAAAGAATTGTTCGGATCAGAATATTCTGTTATTACTTTGGTCGGGATTATATACGACTGTTTTTCCAGAAGTTTATCTAGTGTCCACTAATTGTTACTATGATCGACTCTTGGGATTATTATGTTTGAAAGGATTACTATTTCAATTTTTTGTATTGTAACTTTTTTAATTGTTCGTACTTTTGTCAACAGATTCGCGTCCAACCGTGAAGATCCATCCCATGTTTGTTGGACACATTCTCTACTGTTATTTTCATTCTCAAATTATTAATATGTATGAAATTGAAGTTATGTCAAAACATTATTTATTAGAAATCATTATTGGAGTGTGGTGTCATGTTACTTAATTATATACTAGTATTATTAATTTATTATTTATACAAGCTTGATGCACACTATCAATCTTTCTTATATATTTCAAAAATTCTTATTAATACAAACAAAAGGAGTGGATTAAGGTAAGTAAAAGCCCACAAATAATAGTTGGGCCTTCAATATATGACTTGCATGCATGTGTGTCATATATATTGGAGTACTACTCACCTTTCCTCACCTTATTACTACATATTCTCATTCTTTAATAAAGTATATTACAATTAGATACAAAAGAAATTCAATATTTATTTTAAGAATGAATGAATGAAGGGTATTCCAATTCCTTCGTATAGGCGTAAGCCCACTCCCATTTCTGCACACAATTTGCATACTATGGATTCATTCTCGTTAATAGCTTTAACATCATCTTCAAAAAATATATGCATGGCCCTATCCATGATGCAAAGAATATGCGATAAGACTTTGTTATATATTGAACTAAAATCAATCACATAAATATATATTTCCATAGCACTTTTACAAAAATGGACGGGCAAAAAGAAATGAAAGCTAGCTTATATCTGCTGGCTGCATGCTGCTAAAAAGTGGTAGAAGACATTTTATTAATATTGAGGATAGTCTTAATCTGTTGCGGATGTGATCAAGACTTAATTTGGTGGTTAGTGTCACTGCATGCATGCATGTTACTTTGCTGGCTCAATAATTGGCATTAATATTCATAGCTAATTCATGATCACTCCAAAAAAAACAAATTGTGGGGTGGTTTGTTTGCTTTGACGGATAATTGTTCCTTAAATTAATATATTTTCTAGCTTATACTAAATCGGTATAGGGGATAATATCTTTCTATACTTCAATTATATTGTTTTGGTAACAAGTAAGAACGGAACATAGGTTTTTTCTCTAATCGACTGAAATATATTAAAACTGTATACGATTACAAATGATGAAAAGATTATAATACATTGAAAAAATAATCATTTCAAATAGAATAACAGCTAATCAAGAAAGGACCAATAGTAACAACAACTAGTACTAGACACCAAATATACTCCTGAAAAATAGTCATATTCTAAAAATAATAACAAAATATATATACGTAGTTCTAAAAAATAGTCATTTTCCTAAAATAATAACAGAATATATATGTAGATATGAGTAGTTGTCCCAGTCCCTTTATTTAACATTCCTTGCTCACCATCTTATAGGAGGATTTCATTATCACAACCATTGTTCTAGCCATTACATAATTTGTCCTTTTTAATTGTCCCAACCGCTACAAAACAGAGGATTAAGATCCTCTCTATTTTAAATAAATGAAAATCTCCATTTTATGGTTTAGATTTAAAATCATCTCTCTCCTGTTAGCATGATGCCATATTACAACACATTTTAAATATGAACCATGAAATGAGAAATTTTATTTATTTGAAACAGAGAAAATTCTATTCCAAGTTGTAATGACGTAACTTTTTTTTTTTAATTGATCCCTGCAATTATGGATAGAGACCCGTGTATATATATATATATACATTAATACATACAAATTGATTGAGTTGTTGTACCGAAAGTAAGAAATTTAGTGAGGGTTGGGGGCCTTTGGGTAGCCTAGAGACTAGAGTAACAAGTTGCATGAATATGCATGGGGCAGGTGTGGGGGCAGCAATCACGTGCTATTCGTCCCCATGCAGAATAGTAGTAATGTATATATCCTGGTCACATAATATATCAATGACCCATGAAAGATACTCATCATCAAACTTCAAACCCTCAACAATAATTAATTTATTCTGTTGTTTTTATATAGTACGTACTCCTACTTGTCAAAGGAAACTTACTCATCCATCGTTTTCTACTTTTTGCTGTACTTTAAATTTTCCTAAAAAGAAAAGAAAGTAAAATAATATAAATCATAAAATGAAAAGTATTTTTAGTTTCTAGAGTTCTTAGACAAATACTTGTATACTGTATAATTAATGCGCAATTTCTTACTATACGTCTCTACTGAAAAAGAGTCTTAATTAATTATTTTCTTTTGAATTAATATATATTAAAGTTTCATTTACTTTAATTTTAAACTTCAACCATTAAACTTTTTGGTGGAAAGAAAACATGTCTAACTATGTCCAACAAAATTAGTTAACCATGGTTTGTGAAATTAATAAAAAAATTAAGAAAAAAGTAATTGAAATTCTCTTTTAATTAATTTCTAGGTGGAGGCCGTATATGATTATATTTCCCAGCATTACTCTTCCATTAATTGTGATATTATGGATGGATCTTTTAATTAAACCATCAACTATTATCAGCGGTGAGCAAATAAAGTTGAATATATCTAGCTCCATCGTGATGAAAACATGTAATTTGAATAGAAATGATATTAATTATGGTTTTAATTCTCAAAATTATTTTTATGCATGTAAAATATGAATTTAATAATCAAATAACAAAATAAAAGATTTTTATTTATTCGAGACTTATATTAATTGACATGCCTTAAAATCTTTCCAAACACTAGTATTAATTTTGAACAAGACACATAAAATGATTACCAAAGGATATAATGCAGCAATTGTTAGCAACCGACAATTAGCTCGACAAGAGTCGCATATTTGAGACCAACATGACTTCCCTACAACGCTGCTTACCACCCAACACAGTTGGCTCTCCTTGTTCTTTTATTGATTACAGGGAATATATATATAGCTCGAGAGGTCAGCCCACATTATGTCAGTCTAGGCTCAAAAATCGTTTGGTCCGATCTGCTTGATAGCTCGGGCAAAGAGTTTTTGGAAAGCTCAGGGCCGGCCTTGAGTTTTTAAGGATCTAAATTGACAACAAAAAAATGGGGTTTTTATGAATTGCTATTAAGATAGGCATAAAAAAAATTAAGAAGAGCATCAATACGAAATAATACAAGTCTGCCATTGAGATTTGGGCTATATTTCATCGGTAAAATTTTTTTGGCGCTTTTAAATTTAAACTAACGCGAAATTTTTTTTTGTTTTAGATATATATATCATAACACAAATATCTCTTTTAATTCTAAAATTTTAAATTTTATGGACCTAAAGCCCAGACACCTTAGGCTTTAGCCCAGGGCCAGTACTGAAATTTGTAAATTTTATGGACCTAAAGCCCAGGCACCTTAGGCTTTAGCCCAGGGCCGGTACTGGGAAAGCTTGGTGCGTCTGTTCAATTTAAATGGTCCCACATAGTCGTATCTCGAACACTGTGAAAGTCAGATGATGGAACACTGTCTGTAGGACTTAATTGGCATGCCCATAGCTTGATACTTGATAAGACACCCCAAGTAGGACAAAATGTGCGAAACTGTAAATAGAGATCTAAAGAGAATAAGAGATCAATATTAGATACTTTTTATATTTGAAAGTTAAACTAAAAATGATTACTTATATCTCAATCCTATTCACTAATCCCCGAGGCACTCCACGGCAGCCCGAGCCGTTTCATATTGTGAGACGGTTAGAGCGATTGTGCAGATTTAGGTGAACAAGGACCCGTAACTGAATCGATGGCTAAGTTATTATATATATATATATATATATATATATATATATATATATATATATATATATATATATATATCGGTCGGATCATCATCTACTTTATCTTCTCACCCGTCTTTCATGCTTTAAGCGACGGTTTTGGTCATACAACTGTGAAGTTTATATTTTTACGACAGAACAACATATAAGCGTCGGCTAAAAGTATAAACAACATTGATATAATCAAAACCAAAATCAGCACAAAAGGTGGCGCGAAGAAGAATAAAGTATGATGACTTCGATCTTCTCTATATATATATATATATATATTATGAAATGCTAGTCTTTCTTAGAAAACAAAATAATATCAAATTCGAACCGTTAACATCAAAGGGACGCAGATTTGTTTCTTCTTTAGTCGATATATAGAGGCTATATGTAGTAATAATATATATATATATATATATATATATATATATATATATATATGAAGAAAGAAAATAAGTCGAAGCATTGAGACAGAGTTCAAACAGAAGTAACATGCACAGCTCGACTGTAATCTGAGTCATTCACTAGCCTTTATTAAGGTGCAACTCCTCTATATTAAACAGATGTGAAATGAATTTGAAATGACTAGTATTCACTAATGTAGGGTCCCCTTGTACTCTTGGATATATTGAGAAGCAGGAGGGTTGTTCCACGAGACAAATACTACCATTGCTTTTTATTGATTTTTTTATATTAAAAAAAATCTAAAATAGAATTAGGTGAAAATGTACTCCTGTGAAAGTTAGTTCATTTCAAATAATTTAAAGGTAAAATATATAAGACCAAGTGGATATAGTGTATATATAAATAAATATCTTCATGGTATTTCGATTTCTTAAGTACTATTAATATGTCAAGACTAGCCAGACCCATATAAATGAATTGATGGATGTATATAAAAAAATAATTAAAAGGACAGAGAAAAGAATGAGTGATCATATGTAGAAGAGAAGTAGAGCAATAATGGTAGGAGAGTTATTTTTTTATTTAAATGCGATATGATTTTTCATTTGTTTTGAAATATAAAATCAAAAAGTAATTTTTTAAAATTAACATAAAATATTGATAGACTCTACCTGCTTGTCGTTATGGGTAGAATATTAATGACACATTGACCCGTGATAACCTTAGTACAATTAACAATTGATGTATAAAAGAGAACGCCACAAACATCTATGGATTGATGCCTGATAAATCGGGTTGATCGTCACGAACACACTAATAAGATCAAGAATTCTTGAAATCCAAAAAAACAAAAGTATATATTATTAAATCAATCAGTGCCCCACCTTGGCCTTAAAGCCTATTTATACTACTACAAAGACTTAATTATGGTAATAAAAACCCTATAAATGTTACCCTAATTTTATCCTAGTAGAAATCTCTAAAATTACAATCAAAATAAATCATACCCCCTAGAATCATGCTAAATTACATAAAACAACAACAAACAAAATACAATATAATCTGTCTAATATTTTAAGAAACAAAATCTTCTCTAATTTAATTCTGAATTGGACTTGTATCAAACTGATCCAAACTTGTGTCTCATGCTCCTTAGCCACCTCTCAGTATTAAGATATTATGATCTAGATCTCTGATCATCATTAAGCATCTTCACACTCCATGGATTATGAGAATATATATAAACCTAATAGTTACAATGTCTCAGTTATGATCGATCATTATACTAATTAGACATCATTGATGTATATTTTGGAGTTAGGTATAGTGTAACTGTAGTGGCGGTCTAGCTCACATTAATAGTATTCCTTTTGGAGGTTAATATGGAGTTGGGAAGTCAGTTATGGTACTGAAGAGCTGTGACTGTCAGAACAGTTTTGTGGCTCATACAAAAAGAAGCAAAGTGTATGTAAATGCATGCTTTAATATATATATATATATATATATATATATATATATATAGAGAGAGAGAGAGAGAGAGAGAGAGAGAGGACCAGAAAAAGTAGAGGTACCCTTTGCTTCTCTGTTGGTCCCTAATATGAAGTTTAAATCTTGTTGGTGGCCCATTGAAAGATCACAAATTTAGTCGTTGTCCTTTTTCTTGCTAGTTCGATCGAGAAAATATTAGTGTTGTATGATGTTCTTGTTTGCATATATAAGAGAGATCAACTAATATGTGCAATATAAAATTTTGTGGCTTAACTTGCGTGTTTGTGTGTGCGTGAGCTACAGCGTCATGCAACTATATATGTATGCACAATGCAAGTTAGGTTTTTCTCTTAAAAACCCTAAGGAAAACCAAATAGTACTATAGTTATTTGCCCTAACGAAACGTACTATTCCTCTTACCCAAGGGAAAAATAAGAGAAAAATGTAAGGCTCATAGAACTTGAAGTTGACTTGCATGTGGAATCTAATAGTAATATATATATATACCAACAAGAATATCTATCATGAGTTCTCTTTCATTATCAAGCTCAATATTGGTAATGGGTCCTAGCTGGCCAGGGCACATGCATGTGTTATATATATAAACCTTAACATATTCTCCTCCCATTGCATTTGTTTTCATTGAGGTACGTACTTAATCCTACTAAACAATATTTTCCAATCAAATGCATTATCCTTCGCAGGGATCCAAATTTCATAAAGTTGTCATATTTCTTTACCGTTATAAAGTTTATGGTTTTTTATTGCATTGATTATAACAAATGTTGCATACTTGTAGTTGTATTTACTCCCAAATTCGGCATTAGCGTTAAAATGCAATATTTACTACTACAAAAAACTATAATTTCATAGTGCTCAAGACTTCCTAGATTCATCAGAATCTCTTATTTTTATTCTTGTTATAAAAGGAGTATCGAAACATCTCATAATCTGTATGATATATAATCATTATGTGAACTTGGGAAGGAGAAGTATGTTTGAGAAATACAATGTGTTAAAGTCCATGAAGCACAAGAGTAATAATGATATATAATCATTATGGGAACTTGGGAAGGAGAAGTATGTTTGAGAAATACAATGTGTTAAAGTCCTTCATGAAGCACAAGAGTAATAATGATATACTCCCCGTTCCTAAAAGTTTGTCGTTTTAGAAGAAAAAATTTGTTCCAAAAAGTTTGTCGCTTACAACTTTCGAGGATAATAAATTATTTATTTTCCTATATTACCCTTACCTTCTCTCATTGTCCCAAAAAATTATATTCCTTATATTAATTGTTTTCGATTTCCCATAAAGGGGTAGTAATGAAATTTCAAACAATTTTTACTTGGTAAATGATACTTTCTTAATCCGTGTACCAAAACCTTAAACGACAATCTTTTAAGAATAGAGGGAGTATATAGGATGTATTTATAAGTAATTAAGGAGATGCTAACGTATTTCAAGGCCACAGACAGATTAATACAACATGAAAATAACAAGTCATGCTGGGCTGACGTGCAACTCTCAGTACTTTTCTGAGTTTCTCCCCATTCCAATTTGCAGGCTTGAGCTATCAAAGTTTTAATTCCATTAATATTCATAATCCCAAATATTCCAATATTTTTATCCATGTGATCCAGTGTGATTAATACCGGCCCACATGATTAAATGCACATTCTTAATTAGTGAAGGGTGTAGAATTAATGTAATTTAATTTTATCAGTGTTTTAAAACATTATTCTACTTTTCTTTTGTTGACTTTTATGAAAAATACTACTACTGCTACTTTATTTATATTGATATTTTATTTTGCAAGTTCAAATACAGTAAATTACAAACTAAAGTGTTATTTGATAAAATTAAATGAAAAGTTCTGAATGTATAAGAAAAATCGAACGAATCGAATGATGTAGAAACTTTGAATATATAAAATAAATTTGAAAGGTTCTGAATACGTGTTTCCTTATTTTAACCTTTTGGACCATTATTATGAACAAATTAATTTATTATGTAATTATAAATAAAAAATACTATCTAAGAAAAATTAAATATAAACTTGTGAACATTCTTTCATGAAGTATACTATTAGTGATATAATTTTAGGAATAAAAACTATTTTTTTAATAACATTCTATTAGTCCATAAAACTAAAATAAAATAAGACAACAACATTCATTAAATTGGTTATTGACCAATTTTAAAGAAAAAAAAATCAAAAGACAATTTGTAAACAACAAAATTTATTTATAATAGTAAAAAAAGATGAATATAAAATGTAATTTTTAATTGTCTATGATGGTAGATAGGTAAAAATTTCATTCAGGTACTTTCAAACAGTTTGAATTACTTAACCAATCATATTCAGACTCATTTTGATATAAACAAACAACCCCCAAGTGATCTGGTCCTGTTCACGTGTCATATGCAGATCTTTATATTTGGAAGAAAATAACACAATTTTTATTTTTTGGTAATTCTAAATGGAGTGAGTACTATATAATACCACCTGCATTCTAAAACTAATTAAAATTACATTTTGACTTTTTAAAATTAATATGAAATTCTAAATTATAAAATGAATATAAATTTATTTAATTTTAATACAACATAATATATCATACTCCCTCCGTTCCTTAATATAGATCGTTTTAGACATGTGTACAAGAATTAAGGAAATAGTTGAAAAGCATTAACTATAGTATCAATTGTCTATAATACCCTTCACCTCACTTATCTCATAAATATGGTTCAAAAGATTAGGTGGAGTAATAAGGGGTAATTTGGAAAAAATAGTAATCAATTCTCCTAGATAACCACAAACGACAAATAATTAAGAATATAAAAAAAGTCTAAAATGACCTACATATAAGAATGGAGGGAGTATTAATTTTAAAGTTTAAAATTTATAAACTAACGATATATATCTCTAAGTTTGAACCAGAGATATATATCAATGTAATAATGTCTTCGCAAAAAACTAAAGCTAAAAACACTAAAATTTTAAAAAGACAATAAGAGTATGGGCTCATGGCAAAAGGTGATTCCAATTTCCGAATTCAAGGACAGGGCAGATCTGTCCGTGACTCCATGGAGGAGCATGGTTAGATCATTTTGCCATATCCTTTTGCTCCATCAAAGCTATAAATAATCTTAGTACTCTAAGATCAGACAAACCCTAAAACCCTAATAATGTTTGTACTGCTTGAATAATCACATCAAACAACTACTCATGCTTGTACCAAACCATAACCATAACATCCCCTCCTCCCTCCATACTTTTCATGTTTTAATGGCTCATGTATAGATTTTTGTTTCTGATATTAGTATTTCACTTGGCTGTTTTCTCACAAAAGTGTAGCAAAACATTCTTTTAAGCCGACGACAATGTAATAATTCACCTACATGTTACTCCCTTCATTTCTTAATAATTTTTAATTGGCTTAAATATGAATTAAGACCAAATTATTATAGATCATATTCCACTTTGATCCACCTTTCAATTTTGTCAATTAGATGATTGAACTATTAATTTTTCCACTTCAGATTCAATTGGGTTCATGACGTCACGAAATTGCCGACGTGGCATGACAACGTGGCAATACAGTGCTTATGTGTTAAAAAAGGCTAATCTTAACCCATTTTATTATTTTAATGTTTTTAAAAGGGCAAAAGTGTACCTTTCCCTACTACTTTCCCCAAATGCCCTCAGATTCACTGTTCACTCATTCTACCGATAAACCGACGAAGAAGAAGAAGGGTCGTGGCGTGGTGGTGGTGGTAGGTGGGAGACAAGTATTTAAAGAGAATATCTATAGTTTTAAGTGTTTGAACCATTTTGCCTCTTCGATCACGCAGGTTGTTAAAAGGAACATGTGGATATAAAACTGGGTTATTTGGAACTTTTGCAGATCATAGTCAAGGTCCAGATCTCCCAGATTACCGGTGTAAGTTAGATCCTAATTTTGGTTTAAGCGGATCTATTGAATCCTAAACGGAGTTCCCCAGTATCTGGTCCAACTCGCTTTTCTTGTCCATTATTTTCTAATTGATTGAATCGATGGTCAACTTTGTTTCTGAGATGAGATCGATCATCTTTCATCTCTTGAGGTCTAATGCATGTTGTGAATGAGATTGAGGTGACTGATAATGAAGTGAATCCTTGTGATTAGCAGTGGTCATGTATTACAATATTTAATATCGTTTGAAACTAAGTTGCGACTTTTTGTCTTGTGATAATTGGAAGATCCGCCAGTGTTTTTGATATTTGAGGGATACTCTAATTTTTATGGATGACATCTTACATGCCGTTGATATTTGTGTTCACTCATTGAGCCCTTGTTTTTGTTGGTGATGGGGTGCAAAAGAAATCGTTAGTTGCTAATTTTGATGGTATGGTAGATGTAGGAGAAGAGGATTTGCTCCGAATCTTGGTTTACTTCCTCAACGTTTCGTTTTTGGGCGTGGAGGACTGGTCTTCTTCTCCGGCGACTTCTTCTCCGGCGATGTGAATTTTCTGTTTGCAGATGTGAATTTTCTGTCTTCTTCCGGTTTGCAGATGTGAATTTTCTGTTGGAATGAATTTTAAGTTAATGTTTAAATTAGGTTTTGACCATTTTGCCTTTTATCTAAACAGATTTATTTATTTAATGATTAAAAAATGATTTTTTTGGCCACATAAGCTTCTAAAGGTTCCACACAATTAGCCACGTCAACAATTTCTGACGTGGCATGTTCAATTTGTTACAATTGGAAAAAATTGATAGTTTAATCATCTAATTGACAAAATTGAAAGGTGGATCACCAAAGTGGAATATGACCTATAGTTTAGGATACTAATTCATATTTAAGCCTTTTTAATTTGTTCCTAAATAAATGACGTTCTAGGATTTCTAGGAGAATTGGTTACATTATTTCCTTAATTACCCCTAAACATTTAATACTCGCTTTAATTCTCTCATGTTTTTCCAAAGTTACTTTTTCTCTTTTTTAATATATTACCCGTATATTCTCTTTGATTCCTATATTTTTTTCTATCCTCTAACAATATATCTCTCTCATCTTTATCACCTACAATTTAGCTTTTTATTTATCTATGCAAATATATTTTTGGTAGTACATAATAATTTTAATGGAATAATTTTAGGAGTTTTAATTTTTTTAATCCCTACGTAAAAATATTAAACGTCACATATTTATGATGGGAGATAGATAGGGTTACACAGTAAATTTCATAATTTTACATGGCATTAAGTAATTACAACCACGTTAAGTTTGAATTAATGTGGTCAAATGAGGATCAACTTACAACCACCTTAAGTTTGAATTAATGTGGTCAAATGAGTATCAATTGCCGGTGACTTTGATGTCAAAACATTACTTACTACATAAATTTGCTAGACTTCTTAAAATTACTACTACTAGTATGTACTTAGTCCGGTACTGTGTATGGTTTATAAAATTGTACGTGCACTCAGTTATTTATCCAATGCATATTTCAAAAGGGATAATGATAAATTGACGATTTTATATGTCGATTTTTTAATTATAAGTTAAGCGAATTATTATAGTTAGTAATATTTTAATAATGTATTACGATATAGTGAATTAATTTTATAATCTTATTTAATCTTATGTATTGATATATATCGAATTGTAATTCGACAAAAATATATTAATAATATATATGATACAATGAGTCAATCTTATAATCCTAATAACATCATGTACTAATATAGGCCGCAATTATAATTCAATAAAAAAAATTCACATAGCAGGGACTTGTAGCGACCCAAAATTTTTAGATAAATAAAATAAGAATTTAATAAAATAAATTTCTTATTTTATTACGTGTTATATTATAACGCACTTATTAATTATATGCGATTGTAATATGTGGGTATGTATGTGTTGTGGTGTATATATTTAAATATATTTACCACATGTTATTAAATTGTTAAAGTAATTTCTAAGGGAAGGATATAAATTTTGGTGAATTAAAATAATTTATGGAAATAAATTATAATAGGTTTATTTATTAAATAAATTATTTTATTTAATAAATAGTTTCCATTTTTATGAAAAGAATTTATGGATATTTTATGGAATATTTGAAGAATATTGTGTATATTTAATATACATAATTTAGAATGCGATATGCATCAAGGAAATATAAATAAATGTATATGGGTATGTTTGAACTTATTGTAATATAATATTAGATATGTATTACCTATATACGGGAATATATATGTATATATAAGTTAAATATATAATGTGTGTGAAGTTGAGATTAGGAGCTGAGTTATTTTGGGTTAAGCTGGAGCTGTCAATATATTAGAAATAATAACACTAAGCTCAGCATGAGGTGTTTATTTGTGAAGCAAGAAACTAACACTAAGCAACAAACAAAGCATGAGCTGTAAAACTCTTGTATGATCAAAGAGGAAAGTTACTATTACTCCTCTGTTCCTTCTCCATCCCCTGATCCCTTCTATTCGCGAAAAAAAAAACCTAATTCCCAACTTCTTCAATTTCTATTGAAATCACCAAGCATACAAGAAGAGATGGGAACTAACAAATAAATCGGTGGGAAGTAGAAAGCAATTGTTGCAGGAAGGATTACACTTGTTCATCACCAAGTTAGAAATAGTGTTTGTTAAATTTTATTGAAAAGGTATGTAAGCTTCCTTAGTAAATTCATGAAAATTTAGTAATTGTTTATTGTTATTGCCATGTTTGGTTGTGGGATGTTATTTGGATGGTGGAATCAAATGGAGTCAGAGGATATAAGAAGAATTTTGAAAGGAGATGGCATGATTACATGTTTAAATTAATCCATGAAAAATCTGACTTTACATGCTATGCATATTACATGTTCGATAAAATGGTTCAAAGAGACTATTATGCTAAATCATGAGAATTGGCTAATGTTAAGGCCAAGATAGTATATTCACATGTGTTATAAGATAACTAAAGTTGTTTAAGTGTATTAAATCAAGTTTAAAATGAGTTTTATAGATTTTCTATCAAATTGGGTGAAACCAAAATCTGATGATGTTTGAGTACCCATCTGCTTTTATACCGTAAAGATGTTGGTAAGAATGAAACTCTAATGTAATTTTTACCTTGTAATAAAGTCTAGAGGTAGGAACACATTTCGTGTTAATTGGTATGAACCAAGAAGAAGTTAAAACGAATTTTATAGTTAGTGGTTTAGTAAAATATATTAGAAATCGAAAACTAATTTGGTTGCTGACCTTGAAAAAAATTCGGGACTACCTAGACTTTTCAGAAAATTCTGGGCTTTTGGGGATGTGTAGTACACTGAATAAGCTTTCCATAGATTTCGGAACGGAATGATTCCGACTTCGGAGCAAGGAGTTATGACAGTTCAAAGTAGTCGCGTCGAATCTGCCAAAATTTTGGAAAACAGATTTGAAGCAACCCTTACACAAATTTTCTGGAATTTTGTGTTTAGAATTTGAAAATGGTCAAAGAATAAAAGTTGTAGTCCTGGAAGTTAGCTTCGTGTGGGCTCAAGAATCGCTCAAAAATGTTTTAAAACGAAGAAGTTATGACTGTTTAAGAATAACAGGTCAAGCTTGAAAACAATTAAAAACTGTTATGACATGAGCATTTTTGGAGCTTTGTTTGGACTGTTTAAAGTTTCTGAAATGGGTGGCTTATATTTTTTAAAAAATAGTCTACGAGGGTGTTTTCAATATATAAAAAAGTGGTTGCAATCGAACTACGAGCTTAAAAGTTAAAAATGCATAAACTAGGCATTTCGTTATCAACAAGCCAATTTCAACTGGGCACGCTACCGCACATGTACCTGCCAAGACGCGCCGTCCTGCCATGTTATGCAATTCACCCAAATTGGTTTTGGCTTGTGGTTTTGGCAATTTGGTTTTCTTGTAATGCTTGGATTATAATGTTTATAATTAGATGGATATATTACCTAACATATCCAAAATTCAAAGCATATGAATGAGTGGTTTAAAAGATATAAGATCACGAAATGAGTGTCAAAGCAAGGAATCGCCCAGTAACGCCGAGCCCTGGCTAAGCCACCAGGTTGAATACGCTGAGGCCCAAATTGCTAGCAGAAAGATTGGGCCGTTTGGCCATTGATTCCGCGATACGATTCTTGGTCGGGTTTTAATGATTTGGTATGTAAAGAAGACAACGAAATGGAAGTAAAATGTAATATAATAACTTTATGCCATGAAAACTCATCTTGAGCGCAAGGAAAACAATAAACTTGTAATGTAAACATAAGTTTACATGTTTACATAAACGTAAGTTTAGAAATAATATGCAAAACGGTATAAAGCTAAATGAAATGCACGAATCCGTTTAAAATTATATTCGACATAAAAGTGTTAAAACGAAAGTGTCTCAAGTTCAAACGGAGATTTTGAACACAAAATTACATAATGTTATATGTATGAATTTAAAGTACAAGCGAAGCGAAAATGTAAGTTATTCGCGGGAATAATGCAAAGCTAAGCTACATATAAAGTGCAGCATTCGCGTATGTGGCGATAACGTGATTTAACACATGAACTATCGAAAAGGTATGAAAATTATCAAATTAAAGAAATGATGTAGTAAGCCATGTTTTGCAAATAAAAACTATTCATAAACCATATGGTTCAATTTACTATAAAAGAGAGGAATATTCTTAAAATAGAATATAAGTGGTTTATGTTTTGGGATGTAAAGTATTTATACACTAAAGTCATGTGAGAACCTTATTATGTATAAAAAGGTTTAAACAAATAAAGTTTCTAAAGAAACCGAGAATAGTTATAAGACAAGAATAAAAGATTATAGGTTATGGTAACTAATGATCATGACTTATATGATTATTTAATATGTGCAGGTCATGTGACATAATTGGTTATCTAATATGCGTGTATGTGAACACGATTGTGTAGGATTCGTGAGAAGAAGTTAAAGTAAACTATAGCGGTAATCCTCAATTAAGGCAAGTTTTTCAGTTCTGTTATGTTTGTGGATGGAATGTGGTTATGTGCTAAATTACATATCATGCTCTATGAATTGTTAAAGTCAAAATATGACTAAGTTAATTGGGTTATGGAACTCAATTTATATGTGATTTGTGAAAACACATGTTGTATGATGTAACTCGATAAATTAGAAATGTATAATGCATGAATGTATGCTTTGTAAGGAATTATCGATGCATGTAGGATATGCATAGTAATGAATATATGTTGCATGCGGATATGCATATTAAAGGAAATGTAGTGCATATGGAATTGTGTCTTTATGTGAAACATGATAGATCGTTAAATTTTTGTCTTTGTTGAAATTTCAATCTTGCAAACACAAACTTTTGCAGGTTAATGACGTTATGCAATATTATTTGTTTTGCGGATGATGAAAGATGAATGATGGACGAAATGAATACATTTCTTTGAATTAGAAATGGTATAAAGCTGTGATTGATAGTTGCTAAATGTAAATGGGCAGTTATGTATAGTTATAAATGTTGAATAGATAAAGAATGTTTATTCTGAAATGAGAATAAATATAATTCTAGTGTAATGAAGAATTGTAAAAAAGATTTGGGAATGAATGAATGAAAATAAAGAAGAAAATTAAAATTTATTCTCAGATTTTATTTATTTTAACATTTAATAATGTTTTAAAGCTATAACAAGATAGTATTAACGCACAAAATTGGGAAGAGAAATAGTCCCGATTTTGGGGTCGTTACAGGACTCTTTCGGTTATTGAATAACAAGGAAAAAACAAAAACCAACACAATAACTATATATATATATATAGAGAGAGAGAGAGAGAGATTAATGATAAATAAACAGGCAAATAACCATCGTTCCTTAACATAAAGTTCCTCTCACAGGGTATAACAAACACACCTCTATGAGAAAATACCAAGCTTAATTAATTTTTTACAAATTAATCTAACCCAGAAAAATCTTCATGGGTTTTGGGTTAGAGTCATCAAACAAGAGAATCCAATAAATGGATTCCAAAAAAATAAAAATAAAAGATGAAACTACAATGAAGAAAGATGTTAAAAAAAAGAGAAGCAAATAATTAGCATTACTACTAAAATGCTGCTTCATCTTGGTGATCATCTCTCTTCAAAGTCCAATTCAACACTTGATCCTTTGTCACACCACCATTAACAGATACTAGTACTTCAATTCTCAAATAGTGCTGCTATATATATATCATCTGAGCATTGAAGTAAGAGACCGAAAACAACTTCTTCACAAGGAATAGTGAGTCCCATATCATGTTCAAAACCAAACTCTTCTTCGGCACGTTGAAGAAGGCATTGGAACTCCGGATGAGTTAAGAATGATATTGGAACTATGTATCTACTTCTATTTTCTCCCACATAAACTGCAAAGTGGCCTTTCGGCACGTCGACCGGAAGGCTGTCGTCATCGTAGCCGTGTTTCTTGCCTAAGCTAGAGCATCTCTTGAGAATTTGCTTGAGAACTGCGGTTTGTGGGAGTTTGTTTGATTTTCTAATTGCCATTTTTTTTTGGGTTTGGTTTGGTTTGGTTTAATTATTTAAGCTGGCTAGAGGAGTGTGAGTTTTTGTTTAGAGTAGTGAAATGAGATGGTGGTGGTGAAGAGGATAGAGAGGGTTATGGAGGTATTTATCAAGAAAGTTGGGGGTTTGGTCATGTGGGTTGTGGGGGCAAATTAGGATAGGCCATGGGTGTTTTGGGGTATGTGTGTAGGTGTAGAAGGACAAAGTGGGGCCAGAGCCCATTGGGTTTCTCTCACTTGTTGGACCTCCAAATGGCAAGATGGCCCTATCTCTCACACACAGTACTCACAAACATTCACAATTTGATTATCTTAACTAGCTGTACGAAAACGAGTTGTTGATGATTTGATTGACATGAAACTCAAATGGACTCGTGAGTACTTGAGCGTACACCTTATATACTCGATCACAAATTCCTCGTCTTTATTTATGTACTTAAAACGGGCCGATTAAAATGATTTGCGAATTTTGAGTGTGTTAGTACTGTATATGTTTAATTCATATTATTTGTTTCTGTCAAGTCAATTCAAATTAAGTTTGGTGACATATAAGTAGTGACAAATTCGTTTATGTACATAAAATTCGTTTATTTGAAAGTACCACTTTGTCACGTACAATATTTATTATCCCGAGTTTAAAGTTTACATGCACCGACTAGCATGAATTACACCTGTAAGTAGTGTTGAAGTTACTAATTTTTGGTTTAATGCTAAAGTGCAGTGACGGTGAATTACACCTGTAAGTAGTGCAGGATCGAGTTGCTTAGAGAATATATATATATATATAGGATATTCATTCACAAGTAAACGTTTACATGTGAATTATTATTCAAAAAAGTTTGATTCTACTGATTGATGGAATGATAGAGAGCGCTTAGATTGGTGACTTTTTTTAAGCTTGCCACTTATTGCAAGCGGCTATCCCTTTTCTTTTTTTTCCGTTTGCAAATAAAATTTATATTTTATTATAAAAGATAAATTTATGTTTTTATAATAAAAGATAAATTTATTTTATTATAAAAGATAAATTTATCTTTTATTCAAACTTATCTTATTTTTACATTATATATTTATAAAAATAAATTTATTTTTTATTAGGATTTATCTTATCATTATTTTTTATTTTTATATTATGTATCATTATTTTTTATTTTTACATTATGTATACATAAATGTAAACTTATCTTTATACATGTATAGGTATATATAGGTGACTCTACACCTATATATGGGCTATATGGGTGGATACTCATTATTCTTAATTCTGTTTTGTAGCAGCCCATGTATTATATAAGTTAAAGAATGTAATTTGCAAAGCGGACGAAAAAGGAAAGGATCGCCGCTACATGTTCGTATGGCTAAGGAAGAAAAAAGTTGACCAATCTAAGCCTTTCATTATCCGGATCAAGCAGTAATTAAACTTGTTTCTTTGAATATTCATCACATATGACGTTTGTTATGGATGAATATATATATATATATATATATATATATATATATGAGATAAAAAGTATCATTAGAGAGGTGGGGAGACAAATTAAATGGGATGATGATATAGATAATTACACCAGCATTTTATATTATATTGATAATTCAAAGTATACTAATGCTATATATAAAGGTATTATCACTTAATAATGGAGACTGTCAAACTCATGATATTTACAGTGCTGCAATTATTTTTTCACTACAATTTGTGTAAATATACATTTGTACCATGTGCACCAAGTATTTAGTAATTAAGGTAATTCCAGAGCTCAAAAATGATTTCCCTCAATAATATAAAAACACATATATATATATATATATATATATATATATATATATTATAGTCTGACGCTCAAGTTTCAGAATCACAAGCCTAACAATCACGAAAAACTAGTAAACTACTACGTACTGTTCAGTACAGTGATTTCTACGTACACAGATTTGGTTAGTATGAAGTTTATTTTTAGGTAAGTTGATCAATTGACCAATAGAATAGTGATACATATAGAGCCTCACCTACACGTCAAAGACTCTATCTACCAATTAATCAACTTACTCAAAAATAAACTTCATACTAACCGCATTCCCACAAAGACATGCCTTATATATATATATATATATATATATATATATATATATATAATAAAATATAAATAATTTTGAATTTTTCGTTAATTTTAATAAATTTTTTGAACTGTCCAAAATTTAGAATAAATTATACTGTCTATGTAATGTAGAGACACGAGATACGGCTGGTATATATATATATATATATATATATATATATATATATATGGGGATGGGGTAAAAGAATGAGAGTTTTGACTGTGAAAAATAGTGAATCCATGTGCATATCTACTGATACCATTGCAGTTATGTTTGACCCCGGCCCCATGCAGAGTACACCTTTAAACACACTCTTTATCTCTCTGCAATTTACTGCAGGCTCGTTCATACTTCCAAAAGAGAAATACAAACATAAACAGTTAAAACTACCTAAATCTTTTCAAAAGATTCTGGTACAGATATATGCTGTACTCGATCACTTTTATATCTTCTAGGATTTTAAACATATATAAAAGAACAGTTATGATATAGTATATTCTATACCGTGGTCTTATAAAGATTCCTTAACTAAATCAACTTAAATATATTATGCACCAAAGTAAGGGATAAGGATATAATGAAAGTGCTTAATATGAAGTTTATTTTGGAGTAAGTTGGTCAATTGACTAATAGAATATTGACACGTTGCATTTGCGGCGATACGACACCTCAAAATTAGGTATACATCACCCATCTTGGGTAGTCCGGATATATAGTGCAGAATTTAAATACAACTTACTAATATAAGCGTCAGGTATATAATACAACATAAACCGTGAGTTTGAATACAAATATTTTCTACTAGATATTATACAAACTCAAAAGCGAGTTCTCATTACAATTATTATCACACTATTTCGCTGAATAGTGAGGACTACTAATGATATCCTCCGGACCATTACTCTCGCTTCGACTCGTCTCAAATTTATGTTACTCAATAGTGAGGACTACTAATGATATCCTCTGGACCATTACTCCGATTCCCCGACTGTCTCAAATTTATGTTTTCATTTTCAAGAAGAAAGCGGTGAAAGAAAGAGTGAAATTTCAATAAATTTCAAAGAAAAATATTATGACTAAGATAATGCAGAATAAATTATCAATAGCCTTCAACAAAGTGTTAAACCGATAAAATATAATAAATATCAAGTTTAAGCATAATGAACAAGCAATCCATTAAAAGAGTCAAGTAGAAAATAAAATCTACTATCTTTTATGATTTAAAAGGTTTTTCATCATTATTATATTTGAGGCTAGACTCACTTTAATAAATAATCCACATCATCGAATCACCCCTCGAACTACGGCCGAGGATATTCTTTAAGTATTACGCGACCACAATTATTATTCACGACTACGGCCAAGAATAGTTGTGTATTCATTAATGGTCATGATCACGCCAACAATCGCCCATCAATGACTACATTCTGACCATCGAGAATTTTTATCACATCATTTGTAATATTACTATTACCACGATTACACCGAATAGTCTGCGGTTATAATCATACCAAGTCCATCTATACACTACTGTGCCATGCAGATGACTTTCAACATAATATAAACATGAGGATGATGACAATGATATAAGAATTCAATAAAACTAGTTTAAGAATTATTTTATCCAGAATTATTAACGCCCAAATTATCAATACGATCTTTGTTTTGTAGAGTAAAATTCAAGAATGATCGGAAGAATATTTCCATTGAAAGATCTTTGGATGAAACGCAAAATATCGAGGATATTCCACTAATTTTATGGAGTATAGAAGTCAAAGTTTTAACTATTTGGGTATAATAAAGAATGGAATAACAAAAGAAATCACCATGCACGCGATAGATCGCATGCAGGCGAGTTATTCCGTAATAATAAATAATCTAACTGGGTCCGTGCCAGAAAACGCTTGATGCGAGGATGTTCCAACGGAATAATAATAAAAGGCGGAGCGAATCAGTCCGGCAAAACACATGCATGCAGGATGTTCCAGCAGAATAATAATAAAGAGGCGAAACTGTGTCCGGTGTAAAACACACGAGCAGGATGTTCCAACAGTAATAATAATAAAGACGGAACCAGTCCAAGGTAAAAAACACGTGATGTGATGTTCCAATGTAATAATAATAAAGATTTTAGGCGGAATCGGTCCGGTGTAAAACACACGTAGCGAGGATATTCCAACGAGAATAATAGAAGAATGTCACCAAGTATAGGGTAGAAATCCAGCGTATACGAGTTATTCCAATGTAATAATAAGCAATGGAATAACAACAGTTCTCTTCATGAATAAGAAGAATAACACCCCTTACTTTTGGTAGGAGATTGAATAATCTGCAGAGTGTAGTAACAAAATACTCTTCTTCTCTCTTTATTCTCTCTATACTTTCTCTCTCAAAAGCTTGAAAGAATTAAGTAAAAAATAATGAAGCACTAGGCCTCTATTTATAGAAGATTTCTACTTAGCACCTACTATACGTATGAAAAGTGTCTTCGACGGTGATGTGAAAGAAAAAAAGTGGTTCGACGCTTGTAATATTAAAGCACAAGTGGTTCGGATCGCTCTGTAATGTGAAACGACAAGTGGTTTGACGCTCAGTAATGTGAAACGGCAAGTGGTTTGACGTCGGTAAAGGTAATTACTATTATTGTGAAGGTAATTACTATTCACAAGGTAATTACTTATTGACGAAGGTAATTACTTATTGGCGAAGGTAAATACTTATTCGACGAAGGTAAATACTATTAATGAAGGTAATTACTATTCACAAAGGTAATTACTATTGTGAAGAGACTCTTAGATGATGACATATGGGCCCCCATAAAATAATCAAAATTACCACAAACGCCTCTCATACATGATTTCTTTATATACATTAAGGATTGAATAAATATTACCACAAATCATTTTATTTTTAATCAACACATTTTTAATCTTTCAACAATTATTAATCATTTATAATTTGTCGTCTCAATTAATAATATAACATATTATACGAGATGATCTTGTGACAATAATTGAATCAATAATATAAGAGATATGATGCAAAGAATTATTGTATGATAATTGAAAGCATAATTTGGTGACTCACGTAAGCGTCGAAGATCAATAATCAAGTACTGCTTCTTATGCAACTAACGCGTATTCATCGTATTTTTACCACCGGGTAGTTCAACAGTTTTAATTCAGTAACACCTCCGTAGTTATTTTTATAAAATATTTTTCTTAGTTTTCTCAATCAAATAATAATTACATTGTGGGGTCCACCAATGATTGAGTAGTTATGCGAATATTCCCTAACAAAAAGAATATTTTGACCAAACGAATATTTTATAACAACTTGCATACTTTGCAAAATTTATAAATATTACCCACAACTATAACATTATATCAAATTTATTCCATAATATTCAAAAATAATATTTATAGAAAATTCATCTTTATTTATAATAGCTGGGGTCTTACAGAGGTTGTATGTGTGTCAATATTCTATTGACCAACTTACCAAAAAAATAACTTTATGCTAACCGGATCCGGATATAACAAGTGATCAAAAGTTCAAAAGTGTCCCTGACATTTATCCCGATATCCTACTTTCACCTTATACTTTGTTTTTTCAAAAGCACCCTCAACGTACAAAATGTAACTCAATTATATCCCTCCCGTTAAAAAAAATAACAACTAAACAAACAGACTTTAAAACTGACTGACATAGCAAAAATAAAATAAAATAAAAAATCCAACTGATTTTTTCCCATTAAAGTGAATACTCACTTTCTCTCTCTAAACCCTCTCTTCAACTTCCATCATTTGTTAACATTCACACTTTTTTTGTCCATTATTTTTCGATGGATTTTAGTGACAAAAACTCTGGAACAATCACCCCTCCTATCTCTCTCTTTCTGCGCAGATACGCTGAATAATGGGCTTTGATGAAGGTTTATCAGAGATGGGGTTGAGGAGGATAGTGGTGAGATCAGAGACAACGTGAGCTGCTTTACTCCTTAACGATGAGACATGTGGCTGTTGTATTTACTTTATCATTTTCATTATTTGTGAAAAATTCCACTACCCTTTTGGCTAATAATATACATATTCATCCCACGATCCAAAAAGAATATACCTACCATTTATTTTTCAGTTTATTTTCTCTCCCCTCTTAATCTCTATTTGCTTGTAGCTGAAAAATTCGAAATCAGTTAGGGTTTAAAAATTTCATCGAATGGATTTGATGGGTATAATTGAAGAGATTGGAGTTGATATCAGGTGAGGGTTTTGAATATTTTCGATACCCATAATTTTAATTTAACTTTTATTTGTCATACTTCTGTTTAATTTTTTTTATTGGCCTGATTGAAAATTGATTGTATAATTTTTATGGGTTTCACGAATTTGTTAGTTGGTTTTATGAATTGTTATAGAAATTAAAGAATTAGGTATTTGTGGAAAAATGTAGTAGAATTTGAGATTGTATGAATTATTATTGTCCTTTGTTTCTATCTAGATTAGTTATTCAGAAGTTTTTGGTTTGGGTTACCTGGGGTTGAATTGTTTGTGTTGATTTGATTTAATTTAGGCATGAAATTAAATCTAACATTTGTGATATGACAATTACAAAACTGAATGAGAATCATATATACTTGTTTAGGAGCTCCCTTCCTGCTCCTATGACAGTGCAGTCAATGGATTCCGATGAGGATGAGCTAGGGTTTGAAAGATTTCAGCAAAAGCTTATTAGGAAACTGGCAGGTAACGTACGTATCAGAGGAGGAGGAGCTTAGAGTGGCGTTTGGGACATGCGCGGCGGAGGGGACAAAGTATATTACATCGAAGAGTTTGAAGAGGATGTTGAGTCGACTCGACGAGTCAACTTCAGTGAGTAGCTGTGAGGGTGAAGATTCGAAAGTATGAACTTATATAATGGAGACGACGTTCTCAACTTTGACGAGTTCAGGAACATGATGATGATGCACTGAATTGAATGATCATCTGCATAAGAGGAACAGAGGAAGAAGAAAATAGAGAGAAAAAAAAGGAGAGAGAGAAAAGAGGGACAAGAAAAAAGGAGATGGAAAAGAGAGAGAAGAAAGAGAAAATAATAAAAATAATTTATTAAAATTTATTTTTGCCATATGTCCAGCCTCGTCAACCGTGCACATTTATTTAGGTGGCATGTCCGTTAACGGAGGGAATACAATATATTGAGGTAAATTTTGCAACATTGGGGGTACTTTTGGAAAAAAAGAGAGTATAAGATGGAAGTGGAATATCAGGATAAACGTCAGGGACATTTTTAGACACTTGCCCTATATTAAGTACACAATATTTTCGTGTTTGAGCTGAGTTGCACTTAATGTTCCAATGCTCACAGCTGGTACCATGACACGTACGTCGACTTCTTACCCTTAAATGCTATTCCTTCCGTCTCTAATAATTTGACGTTTTAGAGGTGAACACAAGAATTAAGATAATGATTGAAAAACATTAAATATAGTACTCAATTATCTATAATACCCTTAAATCTTTTGTTAGGATAATGAATTTTGTTGGGATAAGAAGGGAGAAAGAGTTTAAAGTATAAAAAAAAATAGGCAGAGTAATGAGGGGTGATTTTGGAAAAATTATCATTAATTCTACTAGATTTGAACAAACGTCAAATAATTAGGGACACATGAAAAAAATCTAAAACGTCAAATAATTAGAGACAGAGGGTGTACTATCTCCGTTCTTAAAAGATTGTCGTTTAAGATATTTGAACATGGATTAAGAAAGTCATTTAATATTATTATTTAACAATTAAATTTGTTTAAAATTTTATCACTACCCTTTTATGGGAAGTTGGAAACAATTAATACAAGGAAAATAATTTATTGGGACAATGAAAGAAAGTAGGGGTGATATAGAAAAGTAAATAATTTATTCTCCTACAAAGTTGTAAACGACAAATAAATTGGAACAAATTTTTTCTTTTAAAACGATAATCTTTCAAAAACGGAGGGAGTAACTTGTTTAGTGGAGTAAGAAATTGTTGACAACAACATGAGTATGTTTTTCTGGAACAATTATAATCCAGCAGAAAATTAGCTATATATATAGAGAGAGAACAAAAAGAAATTGTTAAATTCACAATATTTTTTATTATTTCACAACAAAAATATCGTTGTAGGTGTATATAGCGACACTTTTGTTGTGGTAATAACATTTTATGTTGTGGATTTAACAATTTCCATAAAAAAACTACAATGCAAGTAACCAAAATATTTGTCAATATCAAAAGATTATTGTGAAAATATACATTCCCAAAAACAATTACCATCGCATCCTAAATGTCGAGTAGTATTTGATGGGAATTTTTTCCATAACAACAGAGCTATCAATGTGGTCCTAAAATCAAGAGGAATAGTTATAATCTGACAAAGAACCCACTTGGAAGGAGCACCACTGATACCAGTGTGGCCTGGGTACATACTGAAGAAAAGTTATAATGCATGTTCTAAGGCTCTCAGAAAGCGATCTGCAAAGGGAGGGGGTAATCTAATCAATGCATGATACGGAGATGTCCGGCATTTGTGTCTTCTCCTTTTGTTTTACTCCAACAAGTCCTTTCGAGTACAAGCTTTTCGACCATACATATTACATATATATATATATATATATATATATATATATATATATATATATTATCATCATCATCAAGGAGTGAGCTAGATATTAATATCAGAAACAATTTGTATCGATCCTATATAGATAACTCATGAGATCTTCTTGATCCAATCTTTGTTCTAATCGACTGCAACATATTAGTCTACGTTTATCTCAAAGAAAAGTTTCCAAGTATATATGCTAGTAAATTTCAAAGTATAACTTACAAAGCCAAATTAGTAACGCTAGGGTTTATCCAAAATCATCAAAAGCTGAAACCATTTGTTTTTCTAGGTAAAAAAAAAAAGTTGGTGTAGAGAAATAAAGGATGATAGGAGGAGGGTGAAGAGAGTAAAAGAGTGATCCCCCTTCAGCACCAAACTAATTCATTCGGCTATCTAATCAACAAATTGGCAATTTTCTTTTCAGCTGATGGTGACATTGCCTCTGGTATGGCACATGAAGGCATGTTACTCTTGCCCCTAAACCTTATATAGAAAACATTTTAAAGGCCTATCAATCGCAAATTTCAAACTTCTTGAATTAGTCAGCTTATACTCAACAAACCACCAACAAAAAACCCATTAGAAATCTTATGAGCCTCTCCCTAGTCTTTTTATACTGTGGCACATTATAAAATTGACAACGAATTAGATCATCTTTACTCAAAAATAGTCAAATAAGAAATTAAAGTATATATGCATGTATTTACACTAATTATAACAAGTAACAATAGAGACAAACTAATTTAAAAGTTACTATGGTGATATCATCAGATTCAAAATAAGTAAAAGGGCATAATTTTTGTAGGTGATAAAAGGGAGAAGTCCTGGATTTCTGAAAAGATGACATCATCATAAATGGCCCGACATGAGTGGTTTTGAGCTAACTACAACCATGAAAATATTGACCATAATATGGAATATTAAGCACAAGACACCTAGATCAGATATAGAGATAAACACATTATTGAATTCCCAAAGGGTCAAAGATTATTCCACTCCCTTCTTGAAATAAAGGCAGGTTTATTGAGCTTTTAGGATAAGGATTCGTACCTGATACATTACAACAAAGATGTGCATGATCTAGCAATAACATAGCTAGATCAAGAAGAGCATTGACAGCACATGCAGGACCCATCAGAAGCCCGGCGGCCCCTTTTATCTTCTTCCAACTGTATCTGAAGCATCAAAAGAACTAACAGAGAACGTGCCATGAGTACAGCTCTTAGCTTTCATTAAATGCATATAACCTATTCACTAAGCAGTCATCTAATAGAACTATTGAATTACTAAGCAGCTGCAGGAATCATGCAAACAAAATATGGATCCAACTAAAGTGGCAGATGTTCAAATTTAACAGAGTTGGAAAAAGCTGAGGATTAATTACAAACGAAAGAATAATATGGTACTATCACAACCACTATCAAAGAGATAATACAATACCAATTACCAAACAAGCAACAAAATGATAGCAAAAAATTCCATACCAGTTAGCAAAGCAAATTCAGAAGTCACTCGAAATTAAAAGAGGTATTTATGTTAACTGTTCATATCTCAGTTCAGAAGCAAAAACTATTGTAGCCTAACCATGCAACATCAGCTGAACTTGATATACATAGCTAATCTCTTCAATAATTAACATGGTTCAACCATATCTTAACATGATATTCATATTGTGCTATACGTCAGTCATTAAGTCTAGGTCTACTTGGTGGATCATGCTAAATATGGGTCTATATCACCAAAGATCAGATAATCGGAGCCATGATAGTGCATAACCATAATACTAGAGTGCAACTTTAGTATTCACCATTGCAAGTACTCATAAATCAGAGCAAGCATCAAAGTTGGAATCATCCACTCCAACTTTCAGTATATGTTAATGTTTTAGTTACTTTACTTTTGATCAATCTACATCAAAAAACAGAAAGAACTCGCAATTTCTAAATCCCAAGCTCCTGTTCCTCATTGAGGACCATTAAGACATGCATAGTCTTTGGAATGGTCGTCAAGAAAACAGAGTGCAGCAAGAATAAAATTTACCAAACTCTTTTTGAACTTAAATCGCACAACATGATTCAAATTTTTATAGAATTATAAAAATGAAGGTGAATAGGACCAAAATAGAAAGAAAAATTGTGTCAACAGATCATTCATTCACAATAAAGATAATTTTCAAATTTCAACTATAATTAATCATGTATTACATTCCTTTTTCCAGTTGCTTAGTACAACCAATTGATTGATTCTCTTGAGAAGAATTACAAAAGGAACAAAGCCAAGAAAAAAGACAACAAAGAAAAAAGCATACAAAATCTCCTTGTGTGGAGTAAATACAGAGTACAACATAGTTTATTCTGTCACCAGAGAAATTTCATGAAATCTTTCTTAAGAACAAGTTTCATGAATAATTAAAGATACAATGTACATTCATAGATCAGAGGTTGATTTCAACTGTTGATGCTGCCCATCTATCAAACTCAACTGCCTCCTGACTCTAGCAATATGAGCTTGCACCTATCACATGCAAATAAGATGTCAACATTAATAAATAAAAAAACCAAAAGCAAAAGAAATCTACTAATCAACTAAGACGTTTATCTAATAATCTAGAGTACGACACGATAAGTAATAAATCTAGAAGCAGCAAACTCACGGCTTCCTTTTTCTTTCAATGTGGAAATACCTAAAGGTTTGTTTGTTAGGGCTTGGAGGTATAAAAAGTGGGATACACCATTAGAATAATTTTATACCTTGTTCGGCATTTCCGCAGGAGTAACTATATGGGGTCCTTGAAATCTGTGTTATCCCAAAAGAAGTGGGATAATTTTGTGGGGGATTGAATTTAGTACAAAGTTATTTCACCTCTATGAAATAGCTTTTCCCTCGTATAATACCTATTTTACTCTCCTTTGTAGTGCTACATAGTAGGATGAGTTCGTAAAAGTTGGTTAGAACAATATAAAAGACTTTGGAAGCATATATGAGTTAGAAGTTATATTTTAATTAGTTTTTTAAATTTGTAGTTATCGTATTAGAGTCCAATTTAGGTTAAGGAAAGTTGTTTAGGAGTATTACAAATAGTGATGTACTTCATTATTTAGAGATTATCGAATGATTAATTGATTGAATTTTACCTGAGAATTGTTTGTGTAATATTAACCCTTTGTCCCAAAACCCCAGTCCCCATCATTTTTGGTATCAAAGCCCAACCCCAAACCACATTCTGCCACGTCCCAAAATAATTGTCTTCGCAATCATGACTTTAGTTAAACCTAAATTTATTGTCTAGCCATCATACACCCATTCTGTACCAAACTATCATTTGCCTCTCACCAAAACATTAACCGGCACAAGAAAACCAAACCTTACCTAAACACATCCATAATCAAAAACCCAGTACAATATATATATATACCAATCACAACCCTAATCTCAGCTAGAAACCTAGCCCAAGTCATAGCCTCCAACTCGCAGCAAACACATGCGGAAAAGAAGAAGAAGAAGAAGAAAGGTAAAAGAGAGAGAAAGAGAAATAGAAAAGAGCCGCCACCACATCACCACCATCACCGCCGCCGCGTCCCGCCGCCACCAGCCTCAGTTTTGTTAAAAAAAATTTATGCCTTAGCCTCCTCAAGCATGCTGCTCTCTATGTACTTACGTGAAGCAGAGAGACTTGAAGAATAAAAAAAAGGGACCTAAAGAATAAACAGATCTGATCAGATCTAATATTTCATGGCAAATTACAAAATAATGGTTAATGCTAGAGAAATCAACGCCAAGCTTGATAATTATATGTCACAACAAGATGAGCGTCTCAAGAGGATTGAAGATTCAATCACAACACTGGCCTCTAATACAACACTTACCGTAAAAGTTGATGTACTCACAGAATGCGTAGATAAGGGACAAGAAGATACTCATAAGAATTTTAAAGACCCCATCCCATATTTTAATCATCTGAGACTACAACAGCATGACCTTAATCCACGAGTTAATCATCATGTTCCAGATCCTAGAATGAATGCACTGGATAGAAGAGCAAAATTAGATGTTGGAGATTTCATGGCGATAATGGTCCCAAGATATTCTTTGATTGGATTCATAGTTTGGAGAATTTTCGTTGGTATGAATTATTCGATGAAAGGAAACTCTTCTTTGTTGAAGCGAAGTTGAAAGGAACAACTCGGATTTGGTGGGATCAACATTAGCAAAATTTATATACAGCTGTGAGAAGATCAGAAAACATGAAAGCTGCATTGACCCGACGTTTTGTACCTTCGACTTATAAGAAACAAGCATATTTGCAGTTAACTGAGCTAGTACAAGGAAGTAAGTATGTAGCCGAGTATACTTTCAATGTTCTACAATTTGGTTACACAGTCTGAATTTCCTTGGGTTGAAGAAGTTTTAATCTCTTTGTACCGTCGAGGATTGAATCTAGAGATGGCAGGTGGTGTAGCTACAGGTAAACTCTTGTTTCTGGATGATGTTCAAGTTCCCACCCGAATAGAGGATAATTTGAAAAGAAATTCTGTTAGGCCTCCAATACAAGTCAAAACTCGGAGGGAGCGTACTTTTGTGGAACATGTTTTAAATAGGCCAATGGAAAGATCGTCAACAAGCCCTTCAGCTACTAGCAGGCCTAATCGTATCCTAGATTCTTCTAATGCTAGCAACAACAATTCGTCTAGGTGCTATAACTGTCGTGGTTTTGGTCACATGTCTTTTGAATGTCCTTCCCCAAAGACGAATGTTGCCTCTTCTCCCTCTAGGCAACTTACTATTGTTAACAAAGCGTGCGAAAAAGTTGACTTAAACGAAGAGGCTTTTGCAAGCTGATAGATGACGAATATGAGCCCGATGAGCAAGATTTAGAAGTTGATGCTCATTTGGAAGGATGTTTAGTTGTTTTTCAACATTTACTTGTTGCCCAACAACATAAGGATGATCCTAAAATCCATCGTAAGTGAATTTTGTCAAACGAGAGTCATATGTGCGGGACAGGTGTGCTCTCTTGTGATTGATACTGGGAGTTGTACATATGTTATTTTTGAGGAAGCAATTAAGAAACTTGGGTTAAAAGTTAGTCTCACCTGGAGCTGTATGATGTTGCATGAATTACCAATACAATGTTGCGAGTTACCCGGAGCTATATGATTACATTTTTCGTTGGCAAGCTTAAGAATACCGTTATGTGTGATGTTCTACCCCTTAAAGTTTGTCACATTATCTTAGGGCGTAAATGGCTATGGGATCGTCACGCGCAACATGATGCTCATGCTAATATTTATTCGCTTATCAAAGGAAATACTTAATTCACTCTTACTTGCGCTCTCGACATGCCAAATTTGAAGCTTGCAAAGACTTCCTTGGTGATCCGACGTAATTATTCTTGTGTTGATAACTCGACAGAGTCTAGTTTTTTTCAGCGGAGGAGAAATGATGTAGGACGGGTTCTTGAAAGTTGGTTAGAACAATATAAGGCTTTGGAAGCCTATATGAGTTAGAAGTTGTATTCTAATTAATTTCTTGAATTTGTAATTATCGTATTAGAGTCCAATTTAGGTTAGGAAAGTTGTTTAGGAGTATTATAAATTGTGATGAACTTAATTATTTAGAGATTATCGAATGATTAATTGATTGAGTTTTGCGTGAGAATTGTTTGTGTGATATTAACCATTTGTCCCGAAAACCCCGTCCCCATCGCATAAACTTCATGGATACATGTCAAATTTTCTCTTATCCCTTTCATCTAGCTCATTTTGTTCCAATCAATATAAACAAGATACAAATTTCCATATCAAATTACCGCGGTATAATAATAATACTATACCACATAACTTTGTCTAGTATAGAATTATTATGTATAATCTTGTCCTCAAAAGTCAAAACCAATGAGCCCTGCATAGTGTATAACATATGAAACCTGTGATATGATAAATAAATCCCAAAGATGTTAGATAATTGGAACTAGAGAATTTTGAGAAGAGTTAGTGTCTGAACATGATAAACAAATTCCCATATGTTCCAAGTTATAAGGAATTCATGATGATATGAGGGCATAGTTTTTCATTCTTGATACCAAAGGGAGATGAATTTATGATTTTCGATTGTTTAAAGTGATCTGTTTTTAAAGGGTTCAACCATAGTTGCCATGACATTGCCTAGGCGACGACAAGGCATCCTGAAACTAGAGAAGAACAATGTTGAGCCGCCAAGGCTTACCTCTTGGTAGCTAGCACAAGTTAAGTGATCAAGTCATTTTATACCCATGACTCATCATAACTCATGGACTAGTTATATGGTATAATTTTTATTATTTATTAGACTTGTAATGTGTGATGATTGTTGACTTGGTTGATCCTTTATTCTCTACGTAGTGTTTGTTAACTTGTTCTACTAGTTTTCAATGTTAAGTGTTTTATTTTTGAATTTTAATTGTGAAGTATTCATATAATTGTGTTTTTAATTGTATTCGATAGTGTTAGTTATTATGTTTCGAGTGTTAAATGTATATAAAATTTTATTGTCGAAAATGCTTTTGAAGTAAAATAAATAATGTATAAATTGTACATTGTTAACAATTTGTCGTCATATGGATGCCTATATGGTAGGCAGCTTTATCGCTTTAAGCGTCTCAGGTACGTATGGGATTTATATGGCAGATGCCTTATCGTCTAAGGAATTAAATTGGTCTTTGTATCGGACAAGTTTGGCCTAACCAAGAATGAGATGTATGTAGGGAAGGGATATATGAGCGATGAACTCTTTAAAATGAATGTATTGACAATTGTACCTTCCAACATTAATAAAAATACATTTGCTTATATGATTTAAGAATTAAGACATTAATTATAATACTATACGTAAATTAATTAATATGAAATGTTTACAAAAATGTGAGATTGACCCCAATCATAAATGTGAAGTTTGCGTTGAGGCGAAATTTCGAAAATCTTTTTTTAAATCAATTGAAAGAAATACGAAACCTCTTGAATTAATACATATTGATATTTGTGATTCAAAGTATATACAAGCAAGAGGGGGTAAGAAAATTTTTCTTACTTTTATAGATGAATGTACAATATATTGTAATGTTTACTTATTGAGAAGTAAAAATGAGGCTTTGGAAATGTTTATACATTACAAAAATGAGGTTGAGAATCAACTGGATAAAAAGATAAGATAATTAGAAGTGATAGAGGTGGGGAATATAAATTTTCTTTTGGTGAAATTTGTTCACAACATGGTATAATACACCAAACAACTAAACCTTATTCACCACAACAAAATAGTGTTGCTGAAAGAATGAATAGAACTTTGAAAGAAATGATAAATGCATTATAATTAAGTTTTGGATTATAATTAAGTTTTGGGCTACCACAAAATTTGTGGGGAAAACAATTCTTTCAGCAAATTATATTCTCAACTGAATACCTCAAAAGAAGTCTAATGCATCAACCTATGAATTCGAGGCAAAATTTATTTATATTTTGTATTTTTTAGTTTTTATTAACATTTGAAATAAAAAGCAAGAAGCGAAGTCAGGAGGTTAAGCGCCGCGTCGCTCAGGTCAGGGTCGTGGCGCTAAGAACCAAAGTCGCGGCGTTCTAAGGCGCGCCTGATGAGTTGTTTGCCTTCACCTGATTTGCTTCACCCCTATTCAGCCATCAGCCATGACTTTTCATTTGCATCGATACCATTTCAAAGGGACATGACCAATCTGAAGGGTCATTAAGTCAGCCATTTGCATTCATTCCAAATTCAATTCATCATATTCTTCACCAGTTCTTCAGTTACATTCCTAGAAGATTTGAGAGAGTTCAGAGCATTTTTATTTGGTTCGTTGTGTATGCTATTTGTAGTGCTGCTATAGCATACGTTGTCATTGTATCCTGGGAGACGAGTGTCGTTAATTCTAAGCACCAATAAGGAAGGCATAATTGTCTTAAGGACATAGTATACTAGGCTTGATATATTAATTTCCTACATTTGGTTCACTTCAAGATAAATATATATATATATATATATATATATATATATCCTTCTTGGTCTTCATTCTTACCAACACTTGTGACCAATGTTTTAAAAGGCGCTAAACGGGAGGCGGGAGGCCGAAAGGGCCTGGGCGGGATTTTTTATTTTAAGCCAATTTTAATATTTTATCTTACATTTATCCAAACAAAACAATAATATAAAATAAAACAATCTATAATAAAGATAATAAAGGCTTTTGCTTAAAGTTCAAACACATACATACTGCTAATGTCAAAGTTCAAATACAAACATGCAATTATTCAAAGTTCTAACATATTTTTAACGTATTAGTTTTATTCATAAACAAAATTGCTATTAAATAATACTCCCTCCGTCCCAAGATAAAAGTCCTTATTACTATTTTGGATAGTCCCATGTTAAATGTTCACTTTCCTTTAATAACCAAACTTTTACACATTTTTTTCTATTATGCCCGTAACATTAAATATCTCATACTTTTTTTATTCTAATTCTCTCCATATTTAATGACATTGTTATGGGCAATTTTGTCATTTTATTCCTCTTCTTAATATGCGTGAAAAGTCCACCAGGACTTTTATCCTGGGACGGAGGGAGTAAAATTTAAAATTTCAAGAATTTAATTCAATATTAAAACTTAAGAAACTAAACATAAATTTAAGAATTATATTGAATTAAAATAAATATTATAAAAGTATCATCATTTATATAATTTGAAGTTGGTATAAGTTCAAAAAATTACAACTATAATAAAATCATCTATTTTGACTTGATATTGTTCACTTCTTGTTGTGATTTGATATGCTACAACCTGTACTATAAATATGGTAAATCATTAGAAAAATAAATATATCAAGATCTGATTTAGATAGTTATTAATGTAAAAAAAACATCTCCGCCTAGACCCCGTCTAGGTCCTACCTAATTTTCTGGAGTGATTTTTTTACCGCCTTGGGCTTAGGTTAGGCGCCAGGGGGCCTAGCGCCTAGGCGGAGCGCCAAGGGGGGCCTAACGCCTAGGCGGGGCCTAGGCGGGCCTAAGCGGAGATTTTTAGAACACTGCTTATGACCTTCATCAAACACTCGACAAGTATTCCAAACCTCTAAGAATTCAAGAGAGAGGGTTGTGAGATTCTTACACCAACACTGGTGGGCATCTCCATCTACCAACCTTATAGAGAAAATTTTAAGGACCATGAGTCAAACACATCACCATCTTCAGGATATATATTGAAGATAGGTGGAGAATCCAATCAAATGATCTTCCAACTGCCAACTCTATAATAGATTTATTTTGGAATATTTTTCTTCATGAGTCATGACTACTTTCTGATATATTGGAATGTGTGAATTCCATCTTCAGTCAATAGATAATCAAGAATTTGGGCTAACAATTCAAGTTACTGCTTGATTTCTTCTAAATTCTGCATTCTAATTTGACAAGAAGTTGTGGACATCTTTGGCTTTGATGCCAACTGAAGCATACAAAAGCACCAGGGAAAGATGTTACTTCGATTCATTATCGAAGCCTATGTTTTTTGGAGAGAAACATAGGAAAAACCCAGAGAAGGGTACTATTGAAGCAAAACCCTAAAGTGCTAACCGGTATGAAGGAGTAAATATAATTACACGATTTTCTTATGAAACCATCTTTAGTTATCGACTAATTTTCCCATGTTTTTGTCAGAACTGAATGAAAGGCAAGGAGACCTAATCTTTACATTTTTATGATATTATTTTACTACTAGGATTATGATAGTTTTTTTTTTTTTTGTATTTTCAAAGTGAGAAATATATGCGACGCAGATACTATCCAGCTACAAATATAAGTCCATTATGCACAGCTAAAATGTTTACAGGAGAACTTAAGTTATCATTAAGGTGGAAGAAATCTAAAAAAATATATTCAAGAATTGATATAAAACTGAAGTGAAACATTTAAGATGCATAATTTTCATGTTGACCTCCTGACGCGCTGCTGCAAGCTTCAACAATTCATCTGCCTCCGAGAAATTTGTGAACCATTGTATTAGGGGATTATCTTTGGGGTCGTTTCTCTTCCTTTTATCAGCGTCCTCTATTGGTACTTGACAGAGTCACAAAGAATATAAGTATATTGCCTCAAATAGTTCAGAAGAAAATCCATAGCAATTTGTAGCTGTTACAGGGTAAAAAGAAAAAGTATACCAGGAGAAGGCAAATTAAAACCAGAAGGTAGTCTAGGTACAATTACAGCCCGATGATTCTGAACGCGAGCAAAAAAACCCTCCGAAGGCTCAGTAAAGACAATTTCATCATATGATTCCACAACAACAGGTTTCTTGGTGGACATGGGACCAGATTCGTCCTCTGGATATAACTTCAAATGGTGATATCTGTAAATAGTTTAATCTTCACTACTGGTAATCTTCAATATTTGTATCAGGCTTTCACAAATTGTTTACATTGTGTGTACATGGGTTTGCCCCAGTGTAGTGATTCGGAATCAATTATTATTACTTAAAATAAATAAAATTGTACGAGAATGCCACAATTGTGAAGCAATATTACAATGTAACTGGGTACAGAACAAGAAATCAGCTTTAAAAAGGTATATTAGTCTAGTTAGAGAACACTGTGTATTATCCAGGTTCCCAAGTGTTTTTCTTTATATGTAAATATAGGTTCAAAAATCATTAAGAGCATAAAAAGGGGGAAACCCGTGTACACACATCCAGGTTGATAAATTAGCTAGACTAGTTAAATATGGTCTCAATGAAAGTCCAATATAAATCAAAGCCAGATAAGAATAAAGCAACTCACAAATGCAATGGCTTCTCACAAACATCACTATGGAAATGGAGGGTAATGGCTATTTCAAATTCACCCCATCCAGACTCCGATAACTCAAATGGAGGAGATTCCACCACCCTTGTGGGATTATTAAAACTTGAGTGCAACTGAAAAACAGCACGCTTTACCACTACACTTAAATCCTCATTTGTTGCGCCACGCACATAAACAGTCCATTTATGAGATTGGTACCTAGTAATCAAAATTTCAAAACTTGAAGTTGGCATTTAATCAAACACCTAACAGACATAATGGCTAAATATGAACTGCATATACAAATTGAACTAAAAAAAGATATCAGCTTTAACATACTCACTCGCTTGCCTTCTTCCCAAGCCAAAATGCGACATTCCCATACACTATTGGTACAGTAATTTCAACATCTTTGAGTTTCTTGATCAAGCTCTATACCCAATAAATAAATAAAAATTGAGACAAAAAGATTTGATTTTGCGTTCAAGGGTAACGTTATTTTAGTGATTTGAATCATGGGTAGTTGTTAAAATTTCGAATTAATACAATGATTACCTTCTTATCACTATCCTCCGAAGATTTAACCATTTTGGAGCGCTGTGATTTCGGAGTGGGCACAGTAATGTCCGGCTGTTCTGGTCCGAGCTGTTTCGACGATGAACTCTGAGGCATTCTACGAAGACAATTACTCAAAATGAAATCAAAGAAACTAGGGTTTCGAATTTACCCTGCTGAATTGCATAGCGTACGAATTCAACATCTTAGAGGTGAGAGATAGATCAGGTACGGTGAGGTCTACGTACTGTAATTAGAACACACCAAGCAGGAACACAGATTAGGTACCCGAAGGACCTTTTTGCCACTAAGGGAGCTATCAAATGACTAAATTGCTCACCAGTCACCATTAGTAATCCATTATCGAAAATCCTTAAAAATATTAAACACAGTATATCAAATTAAATAACAGATTGACAATAAAATAAATTAATTTGAAGTATAAATAATTTTATTACATCTATATATCATTTTTGTAATGCAAACTTTGGCTTAACAATCTCATTATTATCCAATATTTTCTTAACACGCTCATCTTGATCATCGTCCAATATCCCAGCAGCATTATTCTTAACACTTTCATCTAATATCACATATCCACCCATACCACTGCTAAGAGATTCTTCTTCTTTTCTTTTTTGATGGCGAGGAGAAATTAAGATCATAAAAACTAACAAGTTTTTTTCTGCCATATGTAGCAATCAAATGAGCTTGATGCAGTAACGGCCTAGGAATTTTAGTAATTACAAAGTAGTGATCAAACCATGATCAAGAGGTTAATTTTTTATCTTTACAAGTTAACAAAACTACGACTCACACATTTCATGTGCTTGGATTAATTCCACAACTGCCTACTCCATGACAATCTTTTTTGTGAACCTCTTCCTCCAAAATTGGGAGCAGATTGTGAGTCATATTTGGTTTACTATGATGGATTGGATGATATCCCGCATCATCAATCTATGTTTGGCATTGATTGTCTACACAATATGGAATGAACGAAATCGAAGATTCCATGAAAAACATCCTACTGTTGCTTTTGTTATTGCTCAAGAGTGTATTAAAATTATTTAATGTAAGTTGTACAATGTTAAGAAATTTAGTAAATATTTAGACAAATACCTATAACTTAAGGTCTGACAGTTATAGTCTTTTGGTTATAGCTTAAACATTATTGGCTTGTCTTTGACATGTCTGCTATAACAGCTTAGCGGGGTATGCCCCTTTTTTTGTAATCCTTTTTTTCTTTTTATAATACTCTCAATTTAGCAACAAAAAATAATAATAAAATTTGTACTCTCATCATTCTTTTGGGAACGGATGAAATATATAACTAGGAGAAGTAAGTCATACAAAGCAATGAATATAATTGAATTGTTTTAAACATAATGATCAAACATATTTAGTAAAAAATTTCCTTTTTATGTTCTCATTAATAAAAATGATAAGCTGTCCTTAACAATAATTATCTTTTTTACAATGATTACACAAGGAGAAATGTTTGACATTATTAAAGAAGTCGTTGGATTGTATGAGTTTTTCGATTAGCATAACTAATTTAGTGATTATAAAAGGGGTAACCATATATACTGGAATTTAATTATGACTTTTTTCACTTGGGAGAAATTCAAACTATAGACCAGGTTAATGAAAGTTCCTTCTTCTTGTGGGCAAGGAAATCGCGTCTTGCTTGTTTAGGGTTTTGTGTTGGCTGAGAAGGAGAGAAATCCACGAAGAATACGGAATTGATTGATTGATTGTAGAGGGGAGAACGACAATTGGGCGATTCTCCAACGACGGCGTGGCGAGAACCCTAGGATCAGGAAAGCCGTGTTAGGGTTATTGGGATTCAAGAGCCTTCTTGATTCTTGAGTTGAGAGAGTGTTGAATCTTGTTAGTGCTTTTAGGTGGAATATCCAAGCCTTAAGCTACCAAAAGAGTCCTTTGAGTCGAGGCGAGTGTCCCAAACCCTTTTAGTGCTTTTAGGTGGAATATCCAAGCCTTAAGTCACCAAAAAAGTCTGAGTCATATCTCTGGAGAGAGGTCCCTCCTTCGTAGAATGGAAGGGTATTTATAGAAACTTCACGGAATTTAAGTAATCACATGCCAAGCACGTGTCTTGAGGAAATTCGAAATACCCTTTAGTCGTTAGAATAATGCCCATATCGCCACGTCCTTCAACCACCAATCCAATCCCTCAATCGATTCCCAAAAGAGGCGCCTCTACGAGCCTTACGCCTCGGGACCCGTCGAGGCTTCTCGAGTCTAGTCCCTTTATTTACGACTTATCCGTTTAATTAGGTTATCTGAACCCTAATTTGCACATTTTATGAGTAGTGGAACCCTAATTGTGCATTTAATTGGGTCGTATGAACCCTAATTTTGCATATAGGCCCACATTTGCCCCTTAGCGAGAAATCGTTCCCCGAATAGCGATTTTGTGAGAATCTTTGCATCTTAAAAATCCCCTCATAGTTGCCCGATATTGGCTTTCCTTTATTTTTTACGAAAAGAGAGTCGATTCCCGAATAGACGATGAAAATAAGGCAAGAATACTTCCATACTAAAAAATCTTACGAAAATCTTTCCATAGTTTGCCCAATATTTGCTTCCTTTATTTTTTTACGGAAATTAAGACAAGGAAGATCATCAAATATTACCAAATAAAATTTAATTTAATAAAATCCTTCTTTTTTGTAAACCAAATCTTTCCTTTTTACCAAATGAAATCAAATCATAATTTTATTTTGAAAATAAAATCAAATCTAAATTTTATTTTGGAAATATGATCAAATCATAATTTTATTTTGAAAATAAGATCAAATCTTAATTTTATTTGAAAGCAAAAGATTTTATTTATTTATTTATTTATATATATATATATCATCATATATATATATATAAATAATCCATTTTCGAAAATTACCCTTGTTGGGAATAAAATTAAATCTTCTTTATATTTGATTTTGAAGATAAGACCCTTCCTTATTATCATTAAGAAGGAAAATCAAACATATATTTCGAAATTTCTCTTTGTTGGGAATAAAATCAAAAATCAAAAATCAAATCTATTCTATATTTAGGAAATAATATTTTTATATGTTTCCATTTAGAAATAAATTCAAAATACTTATCTTTTGGAAATAAACTTGAATTCTTCCCTTAATGGAAAAAGAGTGATCGCCTTTTCCGTTAAGATTTAAGCATACTTTGGGGCTATACATGTATTCAGATGTATGCATCTCCCAAGCCAACATGGCTGAACCTAGGTGGCCTAAGGCAACATGGCTAGAACCTATGAGAGAAAATGAAGTTTAAATGAAAAAAATAAAGTTTTTGGAGGATCAACTACTATTTTGATCATAATTTTCACTCATTTGGAGTTTGGGACCCATAATATATCAAAAGCGAAGCTAGCGAGGAGCCCTACAAAGCCAACATGGCCGAACCCTAGGTGGCCTAAGGCAACATGGCCGAACCCTATGGGAAAAATGAAGTTTAAATGGAAAAAATGAAGTTTTTGGAGGAGCAACTACTATTTTGATCATAATTTTTCACTCGGTTAGAGTTTTGGGCCCCATAATATATCAAAACGAAGCTAGCGAGGAGCCCTACAAAGTCATCATGGCCGAACCCTAGGTGGCTGAACCCTAGGGGGGCAAACCCTAGGGGGTTTTGGAAGAGCAGTTACTATTTTGATCATAACTTTTGACTTGTTTAGAGTTTCGAGACCCATAATATATAAAAACGACCGTATCGATGAGCCCTACAAAAGTCATCACTACGCCATGACATATGCGTTATAAGTCCAAAAAGGCTAGAAGGATGCCTTTTAGGCCGTCCAAGATTTTTGAAAATTTTCGGAATTTTCTTCTCGCGTAAATGTACTCCCTAACTCTTTTCGACATTGTTTCATCTTCTTTTCGGTGTTTTGAAGCTTTACTCTCGGACATTTCTCTTTGCCATGGTGAGCACTTGAGCTCAAGCACTTTGTTGGCGTCCTTCTTGCTTCTTTAGATCCCTTATCTTTGAACTCTTTTTTTTTTTTTCTTGAAGTTTTTTTCTTGGGCCCTCACATTGAACATTCTGGCAGAGACTTGGTAATAACGAGGAGGCCCCGTTCTCAATGATTGGGAAAAGGCTCCCCTCCTTTGGTTTTTTCGTTGTCTTTTGGAAGCAAGTCCAAACTTATGCCCGTACAACTTTTTCTCCACCATAGAAGGAAGGCTTGGTTCTATATCCAACGACTTGTGGAATTTAGGATGACTTCATGCGATTCATCTAACCACCTTCAAGAATAGCAACATTGGATCGACTAGCTACTTGGGAATCTTGATTATGTGGATGGTGACATTCTTCTTGCATCATCGGTATGTAAGAACATTCAGTATCCAATAGGACCATGGTGTTAACATCTAAATATTCATCACTTTGCTTGGGGTGAATGCACTTTTACTTTGAAGGATGTCTATGTCATCTATCGGTAAGTATTTTCCCCCTGCGCGTGAGTCACGCCTTTAGTGAGATGATCGCGCAAAATATTGTACGTATTGAAGTCTTGATTCCGTTGTCACGAACACTTGGCGGGGCTTGATGTTTTGCAATCCTCGAAAGCGAAAGTCTGGAGAGAGGAACCTCTATAGGGAGCGAGACCACTAGAAGGCGGGCCTTAGAGGAGCTCTCAGGATATTTTGTAAATCTTCGATCTAATCTTTTTTTACCATCTCTTGAAATTTCTCTTTCGTTTGGAATCAAGAAGTCATTGAGAACCAAACATTTCTTGAAGGCCTGGTAGCTTTGAAGTCCTCATAGCCTCGAAGACCTGTTGATAGCTTCGAAGGCCTGATAGCATCGAAGACTTGATAATAGCCTTGAAGATCTACTGATAGCCTCGAAGACCTGCTGAGGGCCTCGAAGTCCTGTTGATAGCCTCGAAGACCTGCTGATAGCTTCGAAGGCCTGATAGCATCGAGGAAATGATAATAGCCTTGAAGATTTACTGATAGCCTCGAAGACCTGCTGAGGGCCTCGAAGACCTCATGATAGCCTCGAAGATCAAGCTTTAGGTATTCCTCTATCTTGATTCGACTGGTCGTGACCTTTGGATCATGAACTTTCGTAGTTCTTTTTCATTTCTGTATCGGAAATCATGTACATTATTTCATACAAACTAACACTTGAATTTATACTTTTCTTTGCTTTTTTTTTTTAAGAAATTGTAAAAAAACATTCAAGTATAAGTGAAAGTTTGTCAATTTATTGATAATAAAATTGTTTTTTAATGAAAAGCATAACGTTTCATATAATAAATGTAAGACCCCAAATTATTAATAAATGAAATTTATTTTCCTCTATTTATTATTTTGAAATAGTAAGGGTTGATTTGATTAATGTGGATAGTTATGGGTAAAATCACGCAAATATTTTGAATAAGCAGTGGTTATAAAATATTCATTATTGTCGGGGAATATTCGTTTGGTCGTGGAATATTGAGGCTGTCAGAGGAATATTAAATGCGCATATTAGCGATCTTTTATGAGCCCCATGTGAAGGCGATTGGATGAAGAAAGCGACAAATATAAGTTGTTTATAAATAGCAGGCGTAGTTATTCACAGATTATCTTATTGGA
>CM035165.1:109441514-109506514 GCA_020205615.1 Panax quinquefolius
AACGAGGAGAACGCGTAACAGTCGGGCAATGTACCTCCCGTGAATAACACCACCGAGCAGATGATGAACGAGGGATGTTTAAAAGCTTTTTGCGCTCATGCAAAATCGCATTTAGGAGACTCGTGTTCAAAATACGTAGAGGAGATGATAAAGAATTCACCGGTGGTCACAAATGCAAGCAGCTTCAAAGAGTCAGGGACCACCGCACTGGGGAAAGCGATCCGATCACATGAAACACGGGTCAAGCAAATTACCAAGATATTCGGCGTCTCGATGCACGGCGAATGAAAGTTCCATTCGCCACTTTTATGTTCCGTGGCGTAAGCAGACATCGGTGGGAATCAGGAAGCGCATCTATTCACCGCACTCAAAGATGTCATGGGAGACGCTTTCAAAACAAATCAATGACAAGTACTTCCCCGAAAGTATTCATTATACGAAGGAAGTGGAGTTTATTAGACTGAGCAGTAATAACACGATTTTGTCCCAAAGACGAGGCTAAGTTCATGAGTTATCCGTGTTCGCACCTCATTTGGTGGAGAATGAGGAACGATGACGCTGATGTTTCGAGAGGTTTGAAACCCTGCATATACGCCAAGATCTCATTTCTCATAAATTTTCTCTATTCAGATGTTGTAAACAGTGGCTCAATTATTGTTAGAGCGAGATAACGAGTACGCTCAACCGAGGGACCATAACCGTGATCATACCAAGATAAAGTACCATCGTAATAACGATAACCAAATGGAGAAAGAAGAATACGGATTAAAGGCGGTAACCACTCGTGGTAATCGTGGCCATGAAAATAGAAGAAGCGAGTTGGAGGAGATTTTAAAAGAGGAGATTCAACAACGCACTACATGCGAAGACGCCAACAAGAAGTAACCGGTTCCAAGGGAGGAGAAAGACCATCTGGCAGACAAGTTACAAATGCGAAAGAGGGATGATATCACCCAAACCGCCCACAACAGCTTTAAGGTATGCTATAATTGTGGAAAAGAAGGACATATCGCCGAGATCAGACGACATCGAAACCTAGCCAAATGGGAAGTGGTGACTCAAAAGGATGTCCCGTAAAAGTCAAAGTCAACGATTCCCGGAAGAGCGCTTGTCGTGACCTCATTAAAATGAGGAACCCGAACGGTTAGCACGTTAGTTAATTATAAATTCTCGCGGTTTATACCTTACTAGATACCCGCTTCTACCCATTCTTTATCTCTTTTAAGGCCAACGCTTGAACTCGACTACTGAGAAATTAGACTTCGAACCTATTTATGGAGACTCATTAGAGAAACTTTCATTACATCCGTTGTTTAAAAATCTTGCTTGATTCAAGTCAAGCACTATCACATTACCTCGTTAACCTTATTTCTATAGAGATATTTGCTTTTGATGTGATTTTAAGGTTAACTACTCATCACGCCAAATTGATTGCTTTTCAGTAAGGTCATAGTTTTCATATTCCTAAGCAACCCGTTATTCAATTCAAGCAATCAAACCATTGTAGTCAAACATTTTCATATCGTCATGAAGTCATTCGCTTATTACTTGATGTCAAGTTTTCTTAGTCCATGTTATGGATTTGAATAAAGACACGCCGATTTGAATAATATTCTCGTTGTTATTGATTTTTCCCGACGTATTTCAAGAATTTTCGCTTACTCCCAAAGATCGATATTAAATTTTGTATCGACTTTGAACCCCAGACAAAACTCATTTCTAAAATCTCATATCGAATGGCTCCTATCAACTTCGTGAGTTAAAAATTCAACTATAGAATTTGGTACCGAGCCTTTATCTTGTGACTTCCTTTCAGGAATTCACCCAAGCCGCACTCTCCGTAGGGACGCCATATTCGTATGCGATAGTAAATCGATAGGTGTCATTGTGACGCATATCCAAGATTGGGATATGAGTCACAAAGTGAGAACAACCTAAGTCAAGAATCAAAATACGTAGCTTTCAGCTTAGTTGGTTATTATCGAGATTCGTCAAGGATATTCTCGAATCGCTATTCCATTAACGCAAATTAACTCATAGAGATACAAAATTCGAATGGAGCAAGGAATGTGGAAAGAGCTTCAAGAACTCAAGAGGAGACTCATTTCAAAGACATGTTCTACCACGCCATCCTCGAAAAGCGAACGTGGTAGCCGACGTGTTGAGTAGTAAGATCGATACAAGTACGAAAGTACAATATCACAAAGACTCATTTCAGAGTAATATACAAATAATAGAGATGGAGATGAAAACCTAGGTACCCACGTGATGATATACTGAAGTACGTGATGATATACGATAGAGTATAATCGACTTTTAATCGATAAAGTTAAAGTCGCTCAAGCCACACACCGGAAGTCGATGAATTTGAAGAAGGAGGTGCAAGAAGTCATTATTTTAAAAGCGAGAATCGGAGGTGAGGAAAGCTCAAACCTTCGATTTATTAATCCATTTGAAATTCTCGATCGAATAGAACCGCGGGCCTATGACTCGCTTTTACCACCAAGTACGACGCTGTTTCATAACGCTTTTCACGACGATGTTACGAAATATGTGGACGAATTCAAACACGCTATCGAAGTTAGAACCGGACGAGATAGCCAAGACTTAACGCATTTGAGGAGGTACCGCCAAGATTTTGCAGAGGAGAATACGACCCATGTACCGAGGTTATACCATAAGTTAAAGTTTTCAGGAGAAACCATGCTATTGAGAAATGACCGGGAGTTGAAACGAAAATGAAAGCGTAGGTATCTTTACCTTTTCAAACACTGTGTATCGTACGCCAATTTCGAGGACAAATTTCATAAGGAGGGAGGTCAGAAGACCTCAAATTTTTTTTAAATAAAAAGGAATTTCCTTTATTTATTATTTTGAAATAGTAAGGGTTGATTTGATTAATGTGGATAGTTATGGGTTAAATACGCAAATATTTCAAAATAAGCAAGTGGTTATAAAATATTCATTTTTGCTTGAATATTCGTTTCGGTCGTGGAATATTCGATCGTTGGGAATATTCGCACGATCGCGCAGCCCATGTGTGGGGCCCCATAACTAAAAAGCGATTGGATGAGGAAAACGACAAATATAAGTTGGTTAAAATAACTACAGAGTTGTTACCAAGTAAGACCGTTGAATACCCTTATGGTTAAAATACAAGAATACGCTGTGGTCGCACAAAGAAGACACCAGATTGCACAAGATTGTTGAATTATCGATCCTTACGTAAGATGGCACTACTCAATAATTATTACAAAGAGTTACCGCTCAATAGTTTATTTTATCGATTCAATAATTGTCATATTGATATTTTATATTATCATTGTTTCAATAATTGTCACCGCACAAGATTTCCCATTATCGATCAATAATTCATATTATTTAAATAATATTATTAGATAACATTATTGGCAATGTCTAGAAAGTTCTCGTTTAAGGAGAGGTTTGGTCACCTAATCAAGCTACCAAGAAGGAGAGATCCTTATCGAAAGCCCCTTTCCCCGAAACTACCGTCATTATAAAATGTGATTCTAGAATATTATTTGTGAATAATTAATTATTGATTCATATGATAAGGAAATATTTATTTTATATGAATATAAATGATGGATTTATTTATGTGGTTATTAATGAAGGAATTAATGTTGAGGTGTTTTATCAAGATTTTATCTGATCGAGGTATTAAAATCAAATCGTGGGTTTTTAGATATATCATGGGGTTATAATTTTTAATCCGACCGCTTGGATCGTGGTAATTTTTGGATATGTTATACATACATAAGTTGAGTATATGTCCACAAATTTTGAACCGCTAAAAATGCACGAATGATTTGTTGTGAATTTTAAGAGGTGTCGATTCTAAATTAGGTTTATAATTGATTTTGGTGGAAAATTCTAGAATTGAGTGGGCCCCACTTGTGGTTGGTGAAAAATGTGCTGAATTTTATTTCAAATGTGGTGGGTGGCAATAGTAGCGGTGTAAAGCCATCGTGTAGCAGTGTCAAGTCTGCTTTCTACGGCTAACATTTTCCTATAAATAGAGGGCTAAGTTAGAATTGAAAATCACACCGTAAACAAAGTTTTCTTCTTTCTCTCTATATTATCGAGCGATTTTGTGAGTATTTAGATACTTTGAGAGTTGTTGCTCAAGATAAGTTTCATTCAAAGATCACTTCCGACCTTTCCTTCCTAAGCACCGATTCTTCGAGGTAAGGATATTATTTTTTTCAGAATGATATTATTTCTTCAATATCATTACGTCAAATATCGATCTCAAGTTTTTATCAAATTTGGAACTTTTTCATGCTCTGGTTACTTATTCATGAGTTACTATTCACGAAGTTACTATTCATGAGTTACTATTCACGAAGTTACTATTCACGAGTACTATTCATGAAGCGTGAAAATGTTTTTTGTGGAATTTCTATCTTTCGTGTTTGAGTTACTATTCACGATACTCAAGACTATTCACGATACTTTTGACTATTCACGATAATACAAGACTATTCAATTAAAAATGAAAATTTTTCTTTTCGTCTAAAATATCTATTCGATACTAGCTTTGATCAGATCCATGTTTTGATCATTCTCAATTTTACACCACTACGATTATTTATGAAGTATTTTGAACGTGGATAAAACAAAGTACTAATCCTTAATCCTTAATCCTTTGCTATTTTGTTTCACCGATTCGCTTTTAAAATATTTTTCATCATCCTCACTTTTAAATGATGATATTATTGAATATCTTTGGCCTCAGAGTAAAAGATGAATGATTTCAAGAATATCTTTACCAGAAAAGCAACAAAAATGAATACGACCGATCGATGAATATCTTCGCCTCAGTGTTTAAAAATGAATACGACCGATCGATGAATATCTTTGGCCTTTAGTGCAAAGATGAACAGTGTTGAGATGAATACGACCGATTGATGAATATCTTTGGCCTCAGAAGTAAAAAGATGAATATTTGATTTGAGATGAATATCGATTGATGTTACAGGATAAAATATTGATGATGGATCGTTAAATTCATAGATTATAGTAGATTTCATTCTCTACGTAACTCTTTCTATGAATTATTATTTCACCATGAATATTGATCTCAAACTTGTTGCCTATCAGATTCTATCGATTTTTCCTCGCTGGAGACTAACGATAATTTGTTGTATATTATCTTAGTCATAACATTCTTTACCGGGCTAGTTGAGCTCACCCTTTTCCTTGTTGTTCCATTTTTCTTCTCGTGAGGCGAGAATGTAAATGAGTACTAGCCTGGGGTAATGGAATGAAGGTTCTAGAGAGAGTTGTTTAGTAGTCCTCACCATTATTGTAAAATAATGTATCAATAAATGTGATGAGGATTTATTTGAGTATAAATATTGTCTGTAAGATAATATTTGTATTTAAACTCACGCTTTATTGTTGTGATAATAAAGTTGTAGTTGTTTCGCATCATGTATTTGGCGACTCGTAATGGGTTGATGGAATGGACCTATTTTGGGGTCGCCACAATGGTATCGTAGCTTAGGGATATGATCTCCCAGCGAGATCGGGAATAGAACTAGAGGGAGAGACGAGTAAATCCTTTGCTAGGTGTCCTACCTAAGCTTATTTGTTAGTTGGTCAAGATATAGGATATTATGTGATTGATTTCCTTAATTAACCCTTGTTTTATGACAAGAATTTAGAATGTCGATCGAGAATATTAATAGTGGTGTAAATGAGACCGTGGAGATGCCTCAGATTTAACAACGAGGAGAACGTGTAACAGTCGGGCAATGTACCTCCCGTGAATAACACCAATCGAAAGTGTATGATGAACGAGGGATGTTTAAAAGCTTTTTGGCGCTCATGCAAAATCGCATCGAGGGAGACTCGTGTTCAAAATACGTGAGGAGATGATAGCAATTACGGTGGTCACAAATGCAAGCAGCTCAAAGAGTCAGGGACCACCAGACTCTGGGAAAGCCAGATCCGATCATGGCGGAAACACGGGTCAAGCAAATTACTAAGATATTCGATGTCTGGGATGCACGAAGGAACAGAAAGTTCCATTCGCTACTTTTATGTTCCGTGGCGAAGGCAGACATCGGTGGGGAATCAGAAGCGCATCCCATTCACCGCACTCAAAGATGTCATGGGAGACGTTTCGAAACAATTCAATAACAAGTACTTCCCCGAAAGTATTCGCTATATACGAAGGAAGTGGAGTTTATTAGATCGGAGCAGTAATAACAATGACGCAGTCCCAAAGACGAGGCGGTTCGCGAGTTATCCAGTTTCAGCACCTCATTTGGTGGAGAATGAGGAACGATGACGCGGATGTTTCGAGAGGTTTGAAACCCGATATACGCCAAGATCTCATTTCTCATAAATTTTCTCTTTATTCAGATGTTGTAAATGTGGCTCAATTATTAGAGCGAGATAACGAGTACGCTCAACCGAGGGACCATAACCAGTGGATCATACCAGAGATAGCGAACCATCGTAATAACGATAACCAAATGAGAAAGAAGAATACGGACAGTGCTGGTAACCACTCCGTGGTAATCGTGGTCATGAAAATAGAAGAAGCGAGTTGGGAGGAGATTTTAAAAAGAGGAGATTCAACAACCACTATGCTGAAGACGCTACCCAAGGGCAACCGGTTCCAAGGGAGGAGAAAGTCCATCTATCAGATAAGTTACAAATGCGGAAAGAGGGATATATCACCCCAAACCGCCCACAACAGCTTTAAGGTATGCTATAATTGTGGAAAAGAAGGACATATCGCCGAGATCAGACGATATCGAAACCTAGCGCAAATGGTGACTCAAAAGGATGTCCCGTAAAAGTCAAAGTCAACGATTCCTCGAAGAGCGCTTGTCGTGACCCCATTAAAATACGAGGAACCCGAACGGTTAGCACGGTTAGTTAATTATAAATTCTTGCGAAGTTTATACCTTTACTAGATACCCTGCTTCTACCCATTCTTTTATCTCTTTGCTTAAGCGCCAACGCTTGAACTTGACTACGGAGAAATTAGACTTTGACCTATTTATGGAGACTCCATTAGAGAAACTTTCATTACATCCGTTGTTTAAAAATCTTGCTTGATTCAAGTTGGCACTATCACATTACCTCGTTAACCTTATTTCTCTATAGAGATATTTGCTTTTGATGTGATTTTAAGGTTAACTACTCATCACGCCAAATTGATTGCTTTTGTAAGGTTGTTAGTTTTCATATTCCTAAGCAACCTGTTATTCAATTCAAGCAATCAAACCATTGTAGTCAAACATTTTCATATCAAGCCATGAAGTCATTCGCTTGCTTACTTGATGTCAAGTTTTCTTAGTCCATGTTATGGATTTGAATAAAGACACGCCGATTTGAATAATATTCTCCTGTTGTTATTGATTTTTCCCCGATGTATTTCTGAAGAATTTCTCGCTTACTCCCAAAGCTCGATATTAAATTTTGTATCGAATTTGAACCCTAGACAAAACTCATTTCTAAAATCTCATATCGAATGGCTCCTATCAACTTCGTGAGTTAAAATTCAACTATAGAATTTGGTACCGAGCCTTTATCTTGTGACTTCCTTTGTGGAATTCACCTGCCGCACTCTCCGTAGGGGACGCCATATTCGTATGCGATAGTAAACTAATAGGTGTCATCAGTGACGCATATCCAAGATCGGGATATGAGTCACAACTTGAGAACACCTAAGTCAAGAATCAAAATACGTAGCTTTCAGGCTTAGTTGGTTATTATCGGAGATTCGTCAAGGATATTCTCGAATCGCTATTCCATTAACGCAAATGACTCAGTAGAGATACAAAATTCGAATGGAGCAAGGAATGTGGGAAGAGCTTCGAAGAACTCAGAGGAGACTCATTTCAAGGACATGTTCTGACCATGCCATCCTGGAAAAGCGAACGTGGTAGCTGACGTGTTGAGTAGAAGATCGTATACAAGTACGAGTACATATTGTCAAAGACTCATTTCGTATAATATACAAATAATAGAGATGGAGATGAAAACTCTAGGTACCCACGTGATGATATACGAGTACGTGATGATATACGAGTATAATCGACTTTAATCGATAAAGTTAAAGTTGTTCAAGCTACACACCGGAGCTGATGAATTTGAAGAAGGAGGTGCAAGAAGTTGTTATTTTAAAAGCGAGAATCGGTGAGGTGAGGAAAGCTCAAACCTTCGATTTATTAATCCATTTGAAATTCTCGATCGAATAGGAACTGTGGCCTCTAGACTCGTTTTACCACCAAGTATGACGCGCGGTTCATAACGCTTTTCACGATCGATGTTACGAAATATGTGGACGAATTCAAACACGCTTATCGAAGTTAGAACCTACGAGATAGCCAAGACTTAACGTATTTGGAGGTACCACCAAGATTTTGTAGAGGAAAGAACACGACCTATGTACCGAGGTTATACCATAAGTTAAAGTTTTGTGGAGAAACCATGCTTATTGAGGAAATGACCGGGAGTTGAAAACGAAAATGAAAGCGAGGTATCTTTACCTTTTCAAACACTGTGTATCGCACGCCAATTTCGAGGACGAAATTTCATAAGGAGGGAGGTCAGAAGACCTCAAATTTTTTTTTTTAAATAAAAGGAATTTCCTTTATTTATTATTTTGAAATAGTAAGGGTGGATTTGATTAATGTGGTTAGTTATGGGTAAAATGCGCAATATTTCAAAATAAGCAAGTGGTTATAAAATATTCATTTTTGTTGGGAATATTCGTTTGGTCGTGGAATATTCAGATCGTTCGGGGAATATTCGATTTACTACAGCAGCGATGCATGTGTGGGCCCCATAACGGAAAAAAGCGATTGGATGAGGAAAACGAAAAATATAAGTTGGTTAAAAATAACGCGAAGTTGTTACATACTAAGATCTGCTGAATACCCGGTGGTTAAAATACAAAGAATACGCGTGGTCGCACAAAGAAGACACCAGACATCGCACAAAGATTGTTGAATTATTGATTCGTACGTAAGATGGCACTACTCAATAATTATTACAAGAGTTACTCGCTCAATAGTTTATTTTATTGATTCAATAATTGTCATATTGGTATTTTATATTATCATTGCTTCAATAATTGTCATCGCACAAGATTTCCCATTATCGATCAATAATTCATATTATTTAAATAATATTATTAGATAACATTATTGGCAATGTCTAGAAAGTTCTGCTCTAAGGAGAGGTTTGGTCACCTAATCACGCCGCCAAGAAGGAGAGATCCTTATCGAAAGCCCTCTTTCTTGGGAACGACCTGGTTGTCATAATTGTGATTCTGTAATATTATTTGTGAATAATTAATTATTGATTCATATGATAAGGAAATATTTATTTTATATGAATATAAATGATGGATTTATTTATGTGGTTATTAATGAAGGAATTATTGTTGAGGTGTTTTATCAAGATTTTATCTGGATCGAGGTATTAAAAATCAAATCGTGATTTTTAGATATATCATGGGTTATAATTTTTAATCCGACCGCTGATCGTTGTAATTTTTGGATATTTTATACATACATAAGTTGAGTATATGTCCACAAATTTTGAACCGTTAAAAATGCACGAATGATTTGTTGTGAATTTTAAGAGGTGTCGATTCGGAAATTAGGTTTATAATTGATTTTGGTGGAAAATTCTAGAATTGAGTGGGCCCCACTTGTGGTTGGTGAAAAATGTGCTGAATTTTATTTCAAATGTGGTGGGTGGCAATAGTAGTAGTGTAAAGCCATCAGTGTAGAAAGTCAAGTCCGCTTCTTGCGGCTAACATTTTCCTATAAATGAGGGCTAAGTTAGAATTGAAAATCACACCGTAAACAAAGTTTTCTCTTCTCTCTATATTATCGAGCGTATTTTGTGAGTATTTAGATACTTTGAGAGTTGTTGCTCAAGATAAGTTTTATTCAAAGATCACTCCGACCTTTCCTTCCGGCAAATCGATTCTTTGAGGTAAGGGATATTATTTTTTCAGAATGATATTATTTCTTCAATATCATTATGTCAAAATGTCGATCCGAAGTTTTTATCAAATTTGGAACTTTTTCATGCTCTGGGGTTACTATTCATGAGTTACTATTCACGAGTTACTATTCATGAGTTACTATTCACGAAGTTACTATTCACGAGTACTATTCATGGCGTGAAAATATTTTTTTGTGGAATTTCTATCTTTTGGTGTTGAGTTACTATTCACGTATACTTAAGACTATTCACGATACTGACACTATTCACGAATACGGGAGACTATTCAATTTAAAAATGAAAATTTTTCTTTCGCCTAAAATATCTATTCGGATACTAGCTTTGATTGTAGATCCATGTTTTGATCATTCTTGAATTTTACTTCACTATGATTATTTTTGAAGTATTTTTGAACTCGGATTGTTTAAAGTACGTAATCCTTAATCCTTAATCCTTGTCATTTTGTTTCACCGGATTCGCTTCTTTAAAAATATTTTCATCATCCTCGCCCTTAAATGATGATATTATTGAATATCTTTGATTTCTCTAGAATATCTTTATGCAAAGATGAATGATTTCTCAAGAATATCTTTGGCCCAGAGTGCAAAGATGAAAGATGAGCAGTGTTTAAATGAATACGACCGATCGATGAATATCTTTGGCCTTTTAGTGCAAAGATGAACAGTGTTGAGATGAATATGACCGATTGATGAATATCTTCGGCCAGTAGTGCAAAGATGAATATTTGATTTGAGATGAATATCGATTGATGTTACAGGATAAAATATTGATGATGGATCGTTAAATTCATAGATTATAGAGATTTCATTCTCTCACGTAACTCTTCTATGAATTATTATTTCACGGCTGAATATTGATCTCAAACTTGTTGCTATTGTATTCTATCGATTTTCCTCGTTGGAGACTAACGATAATTTGTTGTATATTATCTTAGTCATAACATTCTTATCGGGCTAGTTGAGCTCACCCTTTCCCTTGTTGTTCCATTTTTCTTCTCGTGAGGCGAGAATGTAGCGAGTACTAGTCGGGTATGGAATGAAGGTTCTAGAGAGAGTTGTTTAGTAGTCCTCACCATTATTGTAAAATAATGTATCAATAAATGTGATGAGGATTTATTTGAGTATAAATATTGTCTAGAAGAATAATATTTGTATTTAAACTCACGCTTTTATTGTTGTGATAATAAAGTCAGTAGTTGTTTCTGCATCACCATGTATTTGGCGACTCGTAATGGGTTGGATGGAATGGACCTATTTTGGGGTCGCCACAAGTCCCAAGGTCAAAGCCATGAAGAGTTCTTAGTGAATAGTCCCAAGGTCACGCCGGCCTCAAGGAATCATAGAGATTGTGGTGCCGCCTTCCTTAGTGGAAATCCTCGCTAGTTGAAAGCAAAAGAGTGGATTAGGAGCTTGAGTCTCTCAAACCACTTAAAACCTCTTGTGTCTTTTTTACATTATGTCATTTACATTATGTCTATAACTTCTATAAAGCTATGTATGTATGTTTTAACTGCCACAACTAAACTAACCCAATGAACATTATGACGTATAATTATGAATATATCAATGAAGGGAATCTTTACTTATTCTCAGTGCTTGAAAAAGATTCTTATGTTTGTCATATACTCTAATTTGAGCAATACATCATAAACCAGAAAAGTATTTGAAATAAAAAGGATCTATTCAACCCCCCCTTCTAGATCTATTGTGCCCTCTGGGAACTAACAAAATCAAAGTCTAATTTCTCCGGAGTCAAGTTTAAACGTTGAGCACAAGCAGGAGAGATAAAAGAATGGGTATAACTGTAAGACCCCAACTTATTATTAATGAAATTTAATTTTCTCTATTTATTATTTTGAAATAGTAAGGGTTGATTTGATTAATGTGGATAGTTAGGGGTAAAATACGCAAATATTTCAAAATAAGCAAGTGGTTATAAAATATTCATTGTTGTCGGGGAATATTCGTTTGGTCGTGGAATATTCGCACTGTCGGGGAATATTCGTATGTACCTGTAGCCATGTGTGGGCCCCATAACGAAAAGCGATTGGATGAAGAAAACGACAAATATAAGTTGTTTAAAAATAACTATGTAGTTAGTTACTGCTAATAATCGTTAAAATACTACCTAATGGTTAAAACACAAGAAGCATTACCTGATTGCACCAATTATTGATTCTTACGTAAGAAGACACTACTCAATAATGGTTACGAATAATTACCTGCTCAAAGATTTTATTGATTTAATAATTCTTGTGTTGATATTTTATATTGTCATTGTTTCAATAATTGTCATTACACAAGATTTTTTCATTATCGGCAATAATTCATATTATCTCGAATAATATTATTAGATAACATTATTGGCAATGTCTAGAAAGTTCTGCTCTAAGGAGAGGTTTGGTCACCTAATCGCTACCAAAGAAGGAGAAATTTTATTAAAAGCCCCCTTTCCTTGAACCGCCGTCGTTGTCAATATTGTGATTTTGTAATATTATTTGTGAATAATTAATTATTGATTCATATGATAAGGAAAATATTGATTTTATGTGGATATAGATGGAGAAAATTTTTAATGTGACAATTGTTGAAAATTAAAATTTTATCTTTTTCGATAAAATAATTTATTTAAATATATTATTATATTATAATAATATAATAATGGTGATATTTTACAACGAATGTGGGATATATGAGTATACGAGGAGGAAGAGTATTTTTTTTACAATAAATATTTAAAACATGTTAAACATGCTCAAGGACCCCATTTATTGACCGAAATTGATTATAAACAGTAAAATCGCTTCGGTTGTGGATTTCGGTCAATTTTTGTTTGGAATTCGGAAAACTTTCTTCCGCACAGTTGTAGAGAATTGAATTTCCTATAAAAACTCGCAAGATTTGAATTTTCCGATAAAAGGGCTATTTATTATGAATTATCAAGTTCAAGTTCAAATAATTAATTTTGGGAGTTTTAGTTAATTATTTTGAGAAAAACGTTTTTGCAACTAAGTTGGCCTCACATGTGATTCAAATGGGCTGAGATCAGTTGTTCATAGGGGCTAAAGAAAATGTGAAAAATATATTAATATTATATTCAATTTTCTACTTTGGTGTTCTAAGTATTTTCCTATAAATAGGGTGCTTAGGTTAGAATTGAAAATCACACCGTAAACCAAGTTTTCTCTCTATATTATTATCGATTTATTCTTGTGAGTATTTTGAGTATACTTTGAGTATTGTTAGATGCGTAAGTTCCTTCAAAGACTATACCCTAGTATTCCAACTAGAAGTACTAATCTTTCGAGGTAAGGGATGTTATTTTCTTCTCAAATGATATTATTTCTTCAATATCATTATGCTAAAATATTGGTTGAAACTTTTATCAAATTTAGAACTTTTTCCATGCTCGGGTTACTATTCATGAGCTACTATTCATGAGTTACTATTCACGAAGTTACTATTCACGAGTACTATTCATGAAGCGTGAAGATGTTTTTTGGGAAATTTCTATCTTTTGGTGTCTGAGTTACTATTCACGATACAAAGACTATTCACGATACTGACACTATTCAATCAAAAATAAAATTTCTTCTTTTTTGTCCAAAATATCTATTCGGATACTAGCTTTGATTGTATCCATGTTTTGATCATTCTCAATTTTACACCACCGTGATTATTTTTGAGGTATTTTTGAACATGGATAAAACAAAAAGTACTTAATCCTTAATCCTTAATCCTTGTCATTTTGTTTCACCGGATTCGCTTTTTTAAAAATATTTTCATCATCCTCGGTCTTAAATGATGATATTATTGAATATCTTTGGCACAGTAGTGCAAAGATGAATGATTTCTCAAGAATATCTTTGGTCAGTAGTGCAAAGATGAACAGTGTTTAGATGAACATGACCAATTAATCGATGAATATCTTTGGCTCAGTAGTGCAAAGATGAATATTTGATTCCGTATGTATATTGATTGATGTTACAAGGATAAAAGATGATTTATGAACTTTTAAATTCATACATGAAGATAGTAGTTTGCATTCTCTACTTAACTCTTCTAATGAATTATTATTTCATTGCGAATATTGATTTAAAATTTGTTATCTATTGTATTCTATTAGATTTTTCCCTGTTGAAGACTAACGGCAATTTGTTGTATATTATCTTAGTCATAATATTCTTTATTTGGGCTAGTTGAGCTCACCCTTTTCCTTTTTGTTCCATTTTTCTTCTCGTGAGAGGTGAGAATATAAATGCGAGTACAAGCCTGGGTATGGAATGAAGGTTCTAGAGAGAGTTGTTTAGTAGTCCTCACCATTTTTGTAAAATAATGTATCAATAAATGTGATGATGATTTATTTGAGTATAGATATTGTCTAGAAGATAATATTTGTATTCAAACTCACGCTTTATTGTTGTAATAATAAAGTTGTAGTTGTTTTCGCATCATGTATTGACAACTCGTAATGGGTGATGTATACCTATTTTGGGGGCGCCACAATTGGTATCGAGCTTAGGGATATGATCTCCATGAGATTGGGGAATAGAACTAGGAGGAGAGAGAGAGTAAATCCTTCGCTAGTGTGTCCTACCTAAGCTCATTTTTAGTTGGTCAAGATATAAGGATATTATGTGATATATTGATTTCCTTAATTAACCCTTGTTTTATACGACGATTTTGAGAATGTCTACGAGAATATTAACAATGGAAATGAGACCGTGGAGACGCTCAGACTTACTTGCAACGAGGAGAACGCAGTAACAGTCGGGCAATGTTCCTCCCGTGAACAACACCAACGAAAGCGATGATGAACGAGGGATGTTTAGAAGCTTTTTGCGATTCATGCAAAATCGCATTTGGGAGACTCGTGTTCAAAATACAGAGGAGAAATGATAGCAATTCACTTGGTTGTCACAACCCAAGCAGTTCAAAGAGTCAGGACCACCGAATTTAAGGAAAGCCGATCCGATCGTGGCGGAAACATGGGTCAAGCAAATTACCAAGATATTCGATGTCTTGGGATGCACGGAGAAACAGAAGGTTCCATTCGCCACCTTTATGTTCCGTGGCGAGGCGGACTACTCGGTGGGAGTCTCAGGAAGCGTACCCATCCAAATGCTTTCAAAGATGTCTTGGGAGACGCTTTGAAACTATTTAATGACAAATACTTTCCCGAAAGTGTTAAATCATATGAAGGGAAGTGGAGTTTATCGATTAGAGCAAAACAACATGACGGTGTCTCAAGACGAGGCAAAGTTTGCGAGTTATTCGAGTTTGCACCTCATTTGGTGGAGAATGAGGAACGATGACGCCGATGTTTCTTAGAGGTTTGAAACCCAAGACACGCCAAGATCTCATTTCTCATAAACTTTTTCTCTATTCAGATGTTGTAAACAGTGGCTCAATTATTAGAGTGAGATAACGAGTACGGTCAACCGAGGGACCATAACCAGGATCGTACACTGAGATAGCGGTCAATGTAATAATGATAACCAAATGGAGAAAAAAAGCAGACGGACAAAAATGGTAACCACTCCGGTGGTAATCATGACCATGAAAATAGAAGAAGCGAGTCGAGGAGGAGATTTTAAAAGAGAAGATTTAACAACGACCATGTGAAGATGACAAAGGTCGAAGAACTAGTTCTAAGGGAGGAGAATGACCACCGGCCATATGCTATAAATGCGGAAAGAGAGACATATCACCAAACCATCCACACAATTCAAGGTATGCTATAATTGTGGAAAGGAAGGACATATCGCTCGAGATTATGCAGTAGCGAAACCTAGTTCAATGGGGACGGTGACTCAAAAGATCGTCCCGAAAAAGTCAAAGTTAACGATTCCGTGAAGAGCGTTTGTTGTGATCGGTCAAAATGCGAGGAACCCAAACGAGGTGATCACGGTAAGCTATTTATAAATTCTTGCGAAGTTTATACCTTACTTGATACCGGTGCTACCCATTCATTTATCTCTCTTGCGTGTGCTCAACGCTTAAACTTGACTCGGAGAAATTAGACTTTGACCTATCTGTGGAAACTCCGTTAGGAGAAACTTTCATCACATCCATTGTTTATAAATCTTGTTTGATTCAAGTTGGCACCATTACCTTACCTGTTGACCTAATCTCTTTAAAGATACTTGCTTTTGATGTGATTTTAGGGATTGATTGGTTAACTACTCATCATGCCAAAATTGATTGTTTTTGTAAGGTTGTTAGTTTTCATATTCCTAACCAACCTGTTGTACAAATTCAAGCAACTAAACCATTAAAATCAATCACTGTCATATCTAATCATAAAGCTATTCGTTTATTGAAAAACGGATGTCAAGCTTTCTTAGCCCATGTTATGGATTTGAATAAAGACACGTCAAATTTGAATAATATTCTGTTGTTATTGACTTTCCGACGTATTTCCTAAAGAGCTTTCCGGTCTACCCCGAACGTGAAGTTGAATTCTTTATTGATCTTGAACACGGTACAAAGCCCATTTCTAAAACCCCATATCGAATGGCTCTATTGAACTTCAGAGTTAAAGGTCCAACTACGTGAATTGTTGGACATCGGTTTCATCTGGCCCTAGTACATCTCCTCGGGGTGCTCCTGCTTTTATTCAGAAAGAAGAAAGACGGAGTATGCGACTTTAGATTGACTATCTGAATTGAACCATGTCACCATCAAGAATAGGTATCCTCACCTCGTATTGATGACTTGTTTGACCAACAGCAAGGGGCACAATTCTTTTCAAAAATCGATCTTCGCTTCTAGATATCATCACCAAGATTAGAATCGAGGATATTCCAAAGATCGCCTTTAGAACTTGGTTCGGGCATTATGAATTCTTAGTCATGTCTTTCGGACCGACTAATGCTCCTCGCGGCTTTCATGGATATGATGAACCGAGTATTCAAGGAATATTTGGATCAATTCATTGTTGTTTTTATTGATGACATCCTCATATATTCCAAAAGTCGTGAAGATCATGAGCACCATTTGAAGTTGGTACTCCAAAGGCTTCGTGAAAACAAACTATATGCTAAATTGAAGAAATGCGAGTTCTGGCTTGAGGAAGTAGCATTCCTTGGGCACGTGGTGTCGAAACATGGAGTATCTGTTGATCCGCCAAGATTGAAGCAATACAAAGTTGAGAGCAACCAAGCTTCGGTGATCAAGACGTAGTTTTTTGGGCTTAAATGGTTATTATCGGAGATTCGTGGAAGGGTTTTCTCGAATCGCTACTCCATTAACCCAAATAACTCTAAGGATACAAAATTCGCTTGGAGCGAAGAATGCGAGAAGAGTTTCCAAGAGCTTAAGAGGAGACTTATTTCTAACTGTGCTTCTAACAATACCAACCGGTTCGGATGGATTTGTTATCTACAATGATGCTTCGTGCAAAGGGTTAGGATGTGTTCTCATGCAACGTGGGAAAGTCATAGCCTATGCCTCGCGACAACTTAAAGAGTATGAGAGGAATTATCCTACTCATGATCTAGAGTTGGCAAAGAATGCGTTTCGCTAAAAGATATGGAGGCACTATCTATATGGGGAGAAAGTGGAGATATATTCGCACCATAAAAGCCTTAAATATTTCTTCACTCAAAAGAACTCAACATGCGGCAATGACGCTGGCTCGAGCTATTGAAAGACTACGACCACACTATTCAATACCATCCCGAAAAAGCGAACGTGGTAGCCGACGCGTTGAGTAGAAGATCATATACGCAGGAACGAAAAGCGATAATGTCAAGTATACGACAGAGCCAACTTTAATAGAAAAAGTTAAGGTTGCTCAAGCCACCCATCTTGAAATGATGCGTATGAAGAAGAAAGTACAAGAAGGAGCTATTCCTAAGCGAGAATTGATGAAGAAGGAATACTTGAGTCCACTCTAGACTTTGTGTTCCTAACGACTCGATTTGAAGTACAAGATTATAATGGAGGCACACAATACACCATTTGCAATCCATCCTCGAAGTACTAAATGTATCGTGATCTTCGACATACATTTTGGTGGAACAATATGAAGAGAGAGATTGCAAAGTTTATCTCAATGTGTTTAACTTGTCAACGTAAAAGCGAGCAACCGGTACCTAAGGGTCCGTTGCAACCACTTGAGATTCCGAAATGGAAGTGGGAACACATTACCATGGATTTCGTTTACGGGTCTTCCTACTACGGTTTCTCGTGGCATCAATGCTATTTGGGTTATTGTTGATAGATTAACCAAGTCTCGCTTTCATTTCTTGCCGACACGGAGACTTATTCACTTGAACGCCTTGCTAGATGTATGCGTGAATGAGATTGTGAGGTTTCATGGCATGCTTGTATCCATAGTTTCGGATCGTGACCCAAGATTCACTTCAAGATTTTGGGTTAGCTTGCAAAAAGCTATGGGCACGGATTTACGATTCGGCTTCGGCATACCATCCTCAAACGGACGACAATCGAAGGACTATTCAAACTCTTGAAGATTTATTAAGACTCGTGTCCTGACTTCAAGGGCGGTTGATAAGTATTTACCATTGGTGGAATTCTCCTACAACAACAAAGTTATCGTGCAAGTATAGGTGTAGCTCCATTTGAAGCATTATATGGACGAAAGTGTCGCTTTCAAAGATGTTGGACGAGGTGGGTGAAGCAACATTTGTTGGGACCCGAGTTGGTACGTATGACTCACTTAAAAAGATCCAAATGATTCAACAACGATATACAAACGGCACAAGATCGACAAAAAGAGTTATGCGGATCTTCATCGAAAGGACGTGGAATTTAGTGTAGGGGATCATGTATTATCATGAAGTTGCTCCATGGAAGGGGAGTTACAAGATTTGGGAAGAGAAGAAAGCTCAATCCACGATTTATCGGTCCATTTCAAATTCTTGACCGAGTAGGAAATGTAGCCTATAGACTCGCGTTACCTCCGAAAGTATGTCTCGTGTTCATAATGTGTTTCACATATCCGTATTTCAGAAATATGTGAAAGACCCGAACCACGTTATAGAGTTAGAACCCCACGAGTTAGTAAGACTTAACGTATGAGGAGGTACCGCCAAGATCTTGGATAGGAAGGAGCATGTCCTACGCCAAGAAAGGTCATACCACAAGTTAAAGTTTTGTGGAGGAATCATGCTATATAGAGGAAATGACCCGAATTGGAACTAAATGAAAGCGAGGTATCCTCACCTTTTCAAACACCGTGCACGTGACGTCAATTTCGAGGATGAAATTTCATAAGGAGGGAGGTTGTAAGACCCCAACTTATTATTAATGAAATTTAATTTTCTATTTATTATTTTGAAATAGTAAGGGTTGATTTGATTAATGTGGATAGTTAGGGGTAAAATACGCAAATATTTCAAAATAAGCAAGTGGTTATAAAATATTCATTGTTGTTTGGGAATATTCGTTTGGTCGTGGAATATTCATCGCTTGTCGGGAATATTCGCATTTACCTGCGCACCATGTGTGGGCCCCATAACTTGAAAAGCGATTGGATGAAGAAAACGACAAATATAAGTTATTTAAAAATAACGGTGTAGTTACTTCTGAATTAATAATTGTTAAAATACTCTATGGTTAAAACACAAGAAGATGCTTTGCAGTATTGCACCAATTATTGATTCTTACGTGAGAAGGCACTACTCAATAATGGTTACTGAATTATTCTTCAAGATATTTTATTGATTTAATAATTGTTTGCGTTGATATTTTATATTCACGTTGTTTCAATAATTGTCATTACACAAGATTTTTCATTATCGAAGCAATAATTCATATTATCTGAATAATATTATTAGATAACATTATTGGCAATGTCTAGAAAGTTCTCGCTCAAGGAGAGGTTTGGTCACCTAATCATGCTACCAAAGAAGGAGAAATTCTTATTGAAAGCCCCTTTCTCTGAACCGCGCCAGTTGTCGATATTGTGATTTTGTAATATTATTTGTGAATAATTAATTATTGATTCATATGATAAGGAAAATATTGATTTTATGTGGATATAGATGGAGAAAATTTTAATGTGACAATTGTTGAAAATTGAAATTTTATCTTTTTCGATAAAATAATTTATTTAAATATATTATTATATTATAATAATATAATAATGGTGATATTTTTACAACGAATGTGGGATATATGAGTATACGAGGAGGAAGAGTATTTTTTGTTGCAATAAATATTTAAAACATGTTAAACATGGCGGTGGACCCCATTTATTGACCGAAATTTAATTATAGCCAGAAAATCGCCTGGATTTGTGGATTTCATCAATTTCATTTGGAATTCGGAAAAACTTTCTTTTTGCAAAGTTGTAGAGAATTGAATTTCCTATAAAACACACACGAGATTTGAATTTTCCGATAAAATGGCTATTTATTATGAATTATTGAAGTTCCGAAGTTCCGAAATAATTAATTTTTGGGAGTTTTAGTTAATTATTTTGAGAAAAACGTTTTTTGCAACTAAGTTGGCCTCACATGTGATTCAAATGGGCTGAGATCAGTTATCTAAGGTGGGCTAAAGAAAATATGAAAAATATATTAATATTATATTCAATTTTCTACTTTGTGTTCTAAGCATTTTCCTATAAATAGGGTGCTTAGGTTAGAATTGAAAATCACACCGAAATCAAGTTTTCTCTCTATATTATCGGCGTATTCTTGTGAGTATTTTGAGTATACTTTGAGTATTGTTAGACGGTGCAAGTTCCCTTCAGCACTATACCCTAGATTTCCAGCTAGAAGTACTAATCTTTCGAGGTAAGGGATGTTATTTTCTTCTCAAATGATATTATTTCTTCAATATCATTATGCTGAAATATTGGTTGAAACTTTTTATCAAATTTGGAACTTTTCCATGTCGGGGTTACTATTCATGAGTTACTATTCACGAGTTACTATTCATGAGTTACTATTCACGAGTTACTATTCACGAGTACTATTCATGAAGCGTGAAGATGTTTTTTGGGAAATTTCTATCTTTTGGTGTCGGAGTTACTATTCACGATACAAGACTATTCACGATACACAAAGACTATTCACCGAAAATAAAATTTCTTCTTTTGTCCAAAATATCTATTCGGATACTAGCTTTGATTGTATCCATGTTTTGATCATTCTTGAATTTTACACCACTGTGATTATTTTTAAGGTATTTTTGAACATGGATAAAACAAAGTACTAATCCTTAATCCTTAATCCTTGTCATTTTGTTTCACTTTGGATTCGCTTTTTAAAATATTTTCATCATCCTCGATCTTAAATGATGATATTATTGAATATCTTTGCCCAGTGAGTGCAAAGATGAATGATTCTGAAAGAATATCTTTGGTAGTAGTGCAAAGATGATGAAGTGTTTTAGATGAACATGACCAATCGATGAATATCTTTGGCCCAGAGTGCAAAGATGAATATTTGATTCGGATGTATATTGATTGATGTTACGAGGATAAAAGATGAGACGATGAACTTTTAAATTCATACATAGAAGATAGTAGTTTGCATTCTCTACTTAACTCTTCTAATGAATTATTATTTCATTGCGAATATTGATTTAAAATTTGTTGTCTATTGTATTTTATTAGATTTTTCCTGTTGAAGACTAACTGTAATTTGTTGTATATTATCTTAGTCATAATATTCTTTACCGGGCTAGTTGAGCTCACCCTTTTCCTTTTGTTCCATTTTTCTTCTCGTGAGGCGCAGAATATAATAAGAAATGCAGCCTGGGTATGGAATGAAGGTTCTAGAGAGAGTTGTTTAGTAGTCCTCACCATTTTTGTAAAATAATGTATCAATAAATGTGATGAGGATTTATTTGAGTATAAATATTGTCTAGAAGATAATATTTGTATTCAAACTCACAGTTTTATTGTTGTAATAATAAAGTTGTAGTTGTTTCTGTACCATGTATTGACAACTCAGAATGGGTGATGTATACCTATTTTGGGGGCGTCACAATAACCGATATCTAGTAAGGTATAAACTTCTCAAGAGTTCAAGATTATCTTACTCGTAATTACCTTGTTCGGGTTCCTCGCGTTTTGGCCAGTCACGACAAACGCTCTTCCAGGAACCGTTGATTTCGACTTATCCGGGACAGCCCTTGGAGTCACCATCCCCATTGAACTTGGTTTTGCTACAGAATAATCCCGAGCTATGTGGCCTTCCTTTCCACAGTTGTAACATACCTTGGATTGTTATGGACAGTTTGGACTGATATGTCCCTCTTTCCCGCATTTGTAACATCTAACCGGCAATGCTTCTCCTCCTCTAAATTTGTTGTTGGTCTGCCGTACTATCGCTGATGTCTTCCGTCATTGTTGAATCTTCTCTCTCTGAAATTTCCACTTGAATCACCTCTCTATTATCATGGTTACGATGACCACCCGAGTGGTTACCGCTTTGTTCAGATTTTTCCTTCTCGTTGGTTATCATCGCTCACGATGATCACATCAATTTGAGTATGACCACTCGTTGTGGTCCCTCGGTTGAACATACTCATTATCTCGCTTCTAATAATTGAGCCTCGCTTACAACATCCAAATATAAAGAAAATTTATGAGATATAAGATATTCTTAATCTCGGGCTTTAGACCTCTCGAAACATCCTCGTCATTCGCTCCTCATTTTCACCAAATGAGGTGCAAACTCGATAACTCGCAAACTTCGCCTCATCGAGACACCGGCCATATTGTTTTGTTCCATCGATAAACTCCACCTCCTTCATATGACGAATACTTTCGTGAAAGTACTTGTCATTGAATAGTTTCAAATGTTTCCCAAGACATCGCTGAAAAGTGCTAATTGGTACGCTTCATAGACTCCCACCAAGTGTCCGCTTCACCGCGGAACATAAAGGTGGTGAATGAAACCTTCTGTTCCTCCTTGCATCCCAAGACATCGAATATCTTGGTAATTTGCTTGACCCACATTTTCGCCATGATCGGATCCGGCTTTCCTTTAAATTTTGGTGGTCCCAACTCCTTGAATCGCTTCGATCGTGATGTCAATAAGCATTGCTATCATTTCCACCCGTATTTTGTGTACGAGTCTCCTCGTCTCTGTTTTGCATGAACCGCAAAAAGCTCCTAAACATTCCATCATTCATCGCTTGCTTCTAGTAGTGTTATTTACAGAGGAATATTGCCTTCTTGTTGCAGACGCTCTCCGGTTTGTAACTAAAGGTTGTTCCACGCCTCATACACTCCATTGTTAACGCTTCTCGGCCACCATTCTTAAATATCGCCATAAAACAAGGGTTAATTAAATAAATTAACATATCACATAATATCCCTATATTACGACGACCAACAAATAAGCTTAGATAAGACACACTAAATAAGGATTTACTCATCTCTCCCTCCTAGTTCTATTCCCCGATCTCCGCCAGAGACCATATCCCTAAGCTCTAATACCAACTGTGACGCCCCCAAAATAGGTATACAACACCCATTCTGAGTCGCCAAATACATGGTACAGAAAGCAAACTACAACTTTAATAATACAATTGTCGTGCAAAATACGACAACACATACTGTGAGTTTAAATACAAATATTGTCTTCTAGACAATATCCACACTCAAATAAGTCCTCATGAAAATTATTTAAACACTATTTAATAGAAATAGTGAGGACTGCTAAAACATCTTTCTAGAACCATCACTACGTACCCCGACTAGTTCTTGCTATGTTCTCACCTCCTGAGAAAAATGGAACAAAAAAAAAGGGTGAGCTCAACTAGCCCAGTAAAGAATATTATGACTAAGATAATATACAAAAAATTATCATTAGTCTTCAACAGGGAAAAATCTGATAAAATATAATAGACAACAAGTTTTAGATCAACAACTGCAAATGAAAATAAAGAATCCATTAGAAGAGTCAAGTAGAGAAAGAATTCTACTATCTTCTAAGATTTAAAAGTCCATCATCAATATTTTATCCCTGTAACAACAATCAATATACATCTTTAATCAATATTCATCTTTGCACTACATGCTAAAGATATTCATTTGTATCACCAAATGGGTCATGTTTCATCTCAACACCTGCTCATCTTCGCACTACGGGCCAAAGATATTCATCGATTAATCATTCATCTTTGCTACACAGCCAAAGATATTCAAGAATATCATCATTTAGGACTTAGGATGATGAAAAATATTTTAAAGAAAACGAATCCAAAGAGACGTAAAAGACAAATAGTAAGGATTCAGATAACAGTTTATCCAAGATCAATAATACTCCATAATAACCAATTTTGAAGTAAAATTCAAGAATAAAGATCAAAACACGGATACAATCAAAGATAGTAACCATAATAGACATCTTGGACAAAAAGAAGAAAATTTCATTTTTAGTGAATAAAGTGCCATATTCGTGAATAGTCTTGCAGAGATATGTGAATAGTAACCCCACACAAAAAAGTTCCAAATTTGATAAAAAAGTTCATACCAACATTTCTAAGATAATGATATTGAAGAAAATATCAATTTAAGAAGAATATATCACCCTTACACTCTCAAAATATCAAGATTTCCGATCGGAATATCCAGATAAGGTCAAGGAAACTTACAATCGATGAATGTAAACTCACAAAGTATCTAAATACTCACAAAATACACTCAATAATCTAGAAAGAGAAGAGAGAAAGCTTATGTTTACGGTGTGATTTTCAATTCTAACTTAGCCCTCTATTTATAGAAAAATGTTAGCAGACTTGACCAAAACCCGATGATGGCTTTACTCGCTACTATTCCCACCCACAACATTTAAAATAAAATTCAGCACATTTCTTCACCAACCACAAGTGGGGCCCATCAATTCTAGAATTTTCCACCAAAATCATTTATAAACCTAATTTCAAATCAATCACCTCTTAAAATTCATAACAAGTCATAAGTTCATTTTTAACTGGCTCAAAATTTGTGGACATATACTCAACTTATATATGTATAACATATCCAAAAATTACAACGATCCAACTATTTGGATTAAAATTATAACTCACGCAATATATCTCAAAAACACTGGTTTAATTTTTTAATACCTTCATTCCGACAAAAATACTGATAAAACACCTTAACATTAACTCTTTCATTTTTAACCACAATAAATATATCCAACATTTATATCCACATAAAATAAATATTACCTTATCATATGAATCAATAATTAATTATTCACAAATAATATTACAGAATCACATTTATGACAACCAAGCCGTTCCTAGGAAAGAGGGGGCTTTCCAATAAGAATTTCTCCTTACTGGCGCGCAATTAGGTGACCAAACCTCTCCTTGATAGAACTTTCTAGACATTGTCAATAATGTTATCTAATAATATTATTCAAATAATATGAATTATTGATCTGATAATGGAAATATCATGCAAAGGACAATTATTGAAACAACAATAATATAAAATATCAACACAAACAATTATTGAATCAATAAAATAAAATATTAAACAGTAACTACTGTAACAATTATTGAGTAGTGTCTTCTTACGTAAGGATCAATAATTCATCAATACTGTGCATCCACGAGTATTATTGTATTTTAACCACTGGGTATTCCAACAAAGGTTAATAACAGAATAACTACGCCTGTTATTTATAAAACTCAAACTTGTCGCTTTCTTTATCGACAATTATTACATATATGGGCCCACAAATGATCGCTACTGTCAGATTTAATATTCCATGACAACAAGAATATTCCACGACCAAATGAATATTCCTCGACAACAATGATTATTTTATAACCACTTGCATATTTTGCAAAATTTGCACATTTCACCCATAACCAGAGAATTATATCAAATTAATACCTTATTATTCACAATAATAATTAGAGAAAATTCGATTTTATTTATAATAAGTTGGGGTCTTACAGTACCCGCCACTGACAAGACCGAATCCAAGTGACTTCGGCGCTTCTTTCCAACAAGTTTGCCAGAAGTACCCCAAGTGATGACATCTACCATATGCCTTGCAGTCGTCCCGGTCGGCAACGCTCATTGAATCGATTAATTTGCTGAATGTGCTCTCTATCCATCTGTTGAACTTCTTTGAGTTGTCCAGCCAGCCACATACTGAACTAAGGCCCCACCTTGAACCTTTCTCTCTATGAAGTCCTTCAGACTAGCACGGTCGTTTATATCGTGACCCGAGGCTTGATGATAGTCAAAATACTTACGAGAATTTCCTTTTTCGGGCTTAATGTTATCTCGAGGTGGCTCGAAAATAGGTTAATTTTTAATCTGATACAAGATAACAGCCCTATCAATGTTAAGTGCGGTGTACGTCCTATTCACTCTCTGGGTTGGAGCGGACAAACGTCCTCCACCATGTCTCCAATTATTGTTGTATTTCTTTGACCCGCCATCATAGCGGTCTTTATTACCTTCATTCTTCTTCTGGTCCCCTTCTGTTCTGTCCCGATCTGTCTACTTAAGCCGATCTGAAGAAGGACGTTTGAGGCTATTCATGGCTTCCTCTACCACGATATAACCTTCAGCTTTGTCGAAGGCTTCGGTGAGACTTGTTGGTCTATATACTTTGTGGTTTTAATGATGACAATATTTATATGAGCTTAATTGTTTTTATATTGACTTATAATTGGGTCATGTTATTCAAATATGTTTATGCATATTAATCATATAATATATAATAGTTTGCATGGGTTATTGCATGGATTAATCACATTGGATCATGCATATTAATTATATAATATATAATAGTTTGCATGGGTTATTGCATGGATTAATCACTTTGTTTCCTAGCTCACGAAAGTTACTGTGTATTGGAGTGAGTAAATCAAGTTGGTTATTTTTGTCACATGCTTTAAGTTTTTATATAGAATATATATCCAATCCTGATTTGCTTTGAAGACTAATTCAAATTGGAGTATTTTAAGGAGATTGAAAATCTGTTTAATATTCCTTAAATTTCTCATATTTAATTGTGGGATTATATCCTTCCAATATATATATATATATATATATATATATATATATATATATATGTTATATATATTGAGCTACCAATTTATACGTAATTGAGAGATCTTTTAGGAATTGGTTTTATTAAGGATTCTTATTTCAAGTTGATGGAGCTATTATTTTGTCACATGCTAAAACAGTAATTGCTATTTTTAAGGGATCTTGTGTAAGACCCCGAATTTTATGAAATAAAAGTATTCAATTTTTCTTATAATTACAATTCAGTAAATGGTTAAATTGATAAAAAGTTAAAGTTAAGGGTGATATATGAATTTTTTTCAAAATAAGCAAGTGGTTATAAAATACTCATTGTTGTCGAGGAATATTCGTTTGGTTGTGAAATATTCTTCCTGTCGGAGAATATTCATACGACGACGCAGTCTTTTAGGGCCCCATAATGTAATAACCGCTTTGATGAAGAAAATGACAAATTAAAGTTTTTATAAATAACTGGCGTAATCGTTACTGCTAACAATTGTTAGAATACCCTGTGGATAAAGTAAAGTAATACGCTGGTTGTTGTATGCGAAGACACTCAGTATTACAAAGATTTTTTGAATTATTGATTCTTACGTAAGAATGCACTACTCAATAATAATTGTTACAAAGAATTACTGCTCAATATTTTATTTTGATTCAATAATTGTCATGCGTTGATATTTTATATTATTGTTATTTTAATAATTGTCACTGCACAGTATTTTTCATTATCAAATAAATAATTCATATTATTTGAATAATATTATTAGATATCATTATTGGCAATGTCTAGAAAGTTCTCGCTCAAGGAGAGGTTTGGTCACCTAATCATGCTTGGCGTCGAGAAGGAGAAATTCTTATTGAAAGCCCCCTTCCCTGAACTACTTAGTTGTCATTATTGTGATTCTGTAATATTATTTGTGAATAATTAATTATTAATTTATATGATAAGGAAAATATTGAATTTATGTGGATATAGATAGAGAAAATTTTTAATGTGACAATTGTTGAAAATTAATATTTTATCTTTTTCTAATAAAATAATTCATTTTAATATATTATTATATTTTAATAATATAATAATGGTGATATTTTTACTATGAATGTGAGATATATGAGTATATGAGGAGGATGAGTATTTTTGTTGCAAAAGATGTTTAAAACATGTTAAAAATATCGGTAAACTACATTTTTTTGACTGAAATTTGATTATAGTCTGTAAAATCACCTGTTTATGAATTTTTGTTTGGAATTTGGAAAACCTTTCTTCTGCAAAGTTGTAGAGAATTGAATTTCCTATAAAAAGTCGCAAGATTCGAATTTTCTGATAAAAGAGCTATTTATTATGAATTATTGAAGTTCCGGATTAATTGATTATCATTTTTTTGAAAGTTTTAAATATTTTTTGTTAGAAAAACGTTTTTATTGTTGGCCCATGTGTTGTTGAGATGTCAAATTGGAAGTCAAGTATGCGTATGTATTAATATTTATATATATATATATATATATATATATATATATATATATATTTATTAAATTTTCTGCTTTGGTGTTTTAAGTATTTTCCTATAAATAGGGTGCTTAGGTTAGAATTGAAAATCACACCAGAAACTACAGATTTCTTTCTCTTTCTCTCTCTATAATATCGAGCGTATTTTTGTAAGTATTTTAGTATTTCGAGTATTGCTATACGGTGCAAGTTCTTTTAGCACTATATTCAGTATTCCAATCAGAATTACTATTCTTTCTAAGGTAAGGGAGGTTATTTTCTTCTAAAATGATATTATTTCTTCAATATCATTATGCCAGAATGTTGGTTGGAAATTTTTATCAAATTTGGAACTTTTTCATGTCGGAGTTACTATTCATGAGTTACTATTCATGAGTACTATTCACGAAACGTGATGATATTTTTTGTAAAATTTCTATCTTTTGGTGTCGGAGTTACTATTCACGTATACGGCACTATTCACCAAAAAATAAAATTTCTTCTTTTTGTCCAAAATATCTATTCTGGATACTATCTTTGATTGGATCTATGTTTTGGTCTTCATTCTTGAATTTTACTCCACTCTGGTTATTTATGAAGTATTTTTGAACGGGAATTGTTTAAAGTACGAATCCTTAATATTTTTTTTTTTGTTTCAATTTGGATTCGCTTTTCTTTAAAATATTTTCATCATCCTCACCCTAAATGATGATATTCTCAATATCTTTGGCCCAGTGGTGCAAAGATGAATGATTTCGATGAATATCTTTGGCCCGTAGTCAAAAGATGAAATGTATTTAGATGAACATGACCAACTGATAAATATCTTTGGCCTGTAGTGCAAAGATGACTTGTTGATGAATATCTTTGGCCTGTAGTGCAAAGATAACTTGTTGATGAATATCTTTGGCCGTAGTGCAAAGATGAATTTATTAATAGGATTATGAACATAAACTGTGATTTGGTATAACCATAATCTTTGATGTTTCAGGTGATGAAAATTATCTTTGTCCTAGATGAGAAAATGAATTTAGAACTACAATTACGATTATGAGTTATACATGTGATTGTGGACAGGAATTGTTGATTGATGTTACAGGGATAAAACATTGTTGGTGGACTTTTAACATGAAGAAGATAATAGACTTTATAGTCTATTTGACTCTTCTAATGGATTGCTCATTCCGCTGCAACTATGGTTGAAAAGTTTTATCATCTACCATATGTTCTAAATCTCTGATTTATTACTGTTGAAGGCTATTGATAATTTATTTATCTTTAGTCATGATATTCTTTTTTATCGAGCTAGTTGTGCTCACCCTTTTGCTTTACAATTCCTTTCAGGTAATAAAAGTGTAGCTGGGTCGAGCGGGGATAACAAGGGAATAGAACGGTGGTCTATAGATGTTGAGGGTGAGGTGAATTTAACTTGGAAGGGTGTTTTGCCACTATCATACAAGATGTCTAATGACATACAACCTCGTGTCATCATAAGACAGGGTTGTGCTCATCCACTTGCTGATTATATTTACAAGCACTGCCTATATAATCTTGGTGTTTGTTTGGAGTTTAATTCCCAATTAGAGACAGTGGAGATAATGATATGTCAAGAGAAGACTCATCATTGGGAAGAATATGATAGTAATCTTCTCATTTTTCTTTGGAGTCTATTGGGTCAACCAAGGATAATTCTGTGGCCATATGATATCTACCATAACCTAAAAGCATGGCCTCCCATGTACGAAGGTTTCCTTGAGCACTTCCCAAATATTCTAATTTCTAAAAAGTTTTTGACTATACCTTTATGTAAGGTGTCATTGTGACGTCTTCTGCTTGGTATATATTTGTATCCAAACTCACAAAGATATGTGTTGTTGTATTTTGCACGACAATTGTTGTAATAAAGTTGTAGTTGTTTTCCGTACCATGTATTTGGCGACTCAGAATGGGTTAGATGGAATGGACCTATTTTGGGGTCGTTACATCTTGCTAATTGCTAATAGGACTCTTTCAACTAGTATTTGATTCCTAATTGACTTCTTCATAGCTGAATTTCCTTATCTACTGATGTTGTCTTTAGTAACGTGGATCTCCTATTTCAATCAAAAAGATATAGACGTTGCAGAAGGATTTGGAAGGGTACATATCCGTTACTCTCTTCTTTATATATATACTGGTTACACGGCTTCAAGAAAAACACAAGACTACTGAGCAGAAACTCTTCAAGCTATCCAAGATACACATCAATTATCATATCATTCTTTTAGTCTTGGTTTACAGTGTTCTTGTATTCCTTATTTCATATTTATTGTAAACATAATACAAGTCTAGGTTGGCTTGGGGTTTTTATTTAGTAATATTCAAATTCATAACGCTTATCAAAGTCTCAGAGGTGAGAGATGTTGCAGAGGTGCAAAGGGGGCAGAGGTGTCCAATCGATCGTCGTTATAACAGGGAGTTTTATTGTCTTTGTAATTACTGAATATTATTTTAATAAAGTGAGTCTCCAATCCTAGTTGGGATTGGACGTGGATTAGGCCAATAGAGTAGAGGATAGGGGCTGAACCACGTAAAAATCTCGGTGTGATTTACTACCTTTTTGCTTCTATTTTTAGCTTCAATAGTCTGCAGTTTTGTTGTTTGCGTCAAAAAAGTTTTACACTAATCCGGACAGGTATTAGTTGTCCGTTTTTAACAGTTAAGAATATAACTAATACGGACAGGGTTAGGCCGTTCGATTATAGTCTGCTATAGTAAACTTTAAAAATTGGCCACTGTAGATCACGTCTAAGTATTTACACCTATTCACCCCCCTCTAGGTGTGCTTTATTATAGAATTACAAGACTCTTCGGGTGGTGAAACATTAACTTCTTCACCAACTTCTAACCCATTTTGAAACAATCCTACGGCTTGTAGATCATTCAAGTCTGTTTTTTAGCCGACTGCTTCACGGAACCGCTTTACATATTAGCCCAAAGACTCATTCGAATACTGTCGAACCTGAGCCAGCGAGCCAGTTGGTTTCCCGCTCCTTTTGTTGCTCCCGAAGCGAGCATGGAACTTATTGCACATGTCTGCCCAAGATGAAATTGAATCCGAAGGCAGAGTCCCCATCCACTGTGACGCCCCCAAAATAGGTATACATCACCCATTCTGAGTTGTCAATACATGGTACAGAAACAACTACAACTTTATTATTACAACAAGAAATGTGAGTTTAAATACAAATATTATCTTCTGATAATATCTATACTCAAATAAATCCTCATCACATTTATTGATACATTATTTTACAAAATGGTGAGGACTACTAAACAACTCTCTAGAACCTTCATTCCATACCCAGGCACTCGTACTCGCTATATTCTCGCCTCCCCGAGAAAAATGGAACAAAAAAGAAAAGGGTGAGCTCAACTAGCTCAAGAAAGAATATTATGACTAAGATAATATACAACAAATTACCGTTAGTCTTCAACAGGAAAAATCTAATAGAATACAATAGACAACAAATTTTAAATCAATATTCGCAGTGAAAACAATAATTCATTAGAAGAGTTAAGTAGAGAATGCAAACTACTATCTTCTATGTATGAATTTAAAAGTTCATCGCTCATCTTTTATCCCCAGAACATCAATCAATATACATCCGGAATCAAATATTCATCTTTGCACTACAGGCCAAATATATTCATCACCGGTCATGTTCATTTAAACACTGCTCATCTTTGCACTACGGGCCAAAGATATTCTTCAAAATCATTCATCTTTTGCACTACAGCCAAAGATATTCTTAAGAAATCATTCATCTTTGCACTACTGTGCCAAAGATATTCCATAATATCATCATTTAAGGCCGAGGATGATGAAAAATATTTTTAAAGAAACAAATCCAAAGGAAACAAAATGACAAGGATTAAGGATTAAGAATTAGTACTTGGTTTTATCCATGTCCAACAATACCTCAAAAATAATCATAGTGGTGTAAAATTCAAGAATGATCAAAACATGGATACAATCAAAACTAGTATCCGAATAGATATTTTGGGCTAAAAGAAGAAATTTTATTTTTCTATGAATAGTGCCGAGATACGTGAATAAGGTCAGATATCGTGAATAGTCTTAGTATCGTGAATAAGAATCAAACACCAAAAGATAGAAATTCCACAAAAAACATCTTCACGCTTCATGAATAGTACTCGTGAATAGTAACTCGTGAATAGTAACCCCGACATGAAAAAGTTCCAAATTTGATAAAAACTTCAGATCAACATTTCAGCATAATGATATTGAAGAAATAATATCATTACGAAAAAAAAATAATATCCCTTACCTCGAAAAGACAAGATTTAGTTGAAACACAGGATATAGGCTATGACTTGAACTTGCACCGTATAGCAATACTCAAAGTATACTCAAAATACTCACAAGAATACGCCGATAATATAGAGAGAGAAAACCTCAGCTTTACGGTGTGATTTTCAATTCTAACCCAAGCACCCTATTAATAGAAAAATGCTTAGAACACCAAAGCGAAAAATTTAATAAAATAATAATATAATTAAACAAATTCAAGCCCACCTTAGACCAACTGAATTCAGCACATTTGTATCACATGTGGGATTGCAAAAACGTTTTTCTTAAATAAAACAATTAAAACTTCCAAAATTAATTATTTCGAACTTCGAGCTTCAAAAATTCATAATTAATAGCCCTTTCATCAGAAAATTCGAATCTCATGAGTTTTTATAGAAAATTCAATTCTCTACAACTTTGCAGAAGAAAGTTTTTCCAAATTCCAAATGTAAATCGAATCAAATCCACAAACGAAGCGATTTTACAAAGTATAATCAAATTTCAATGATAAATGGGGTCCACCGACATGTTTAACATGTTTTAAATATTTATTGCAACAAAAATACTTTTCCTCCTCGTATACTCATATATCCCACATTCGTTGTAAAATATCACCATTATTATATTATTAAAATATAATAATATATTTAAATGAATTATTTTATCGTAAAAAGATAAAATTTCAATTTTCAACAATTGTCACTATAAAAATTTTCTCCATCTATATCCACATAAAATCAATATTTTTCTCATCATATGAATCAATAATTAATTATTCACAAATAATATTACGAAATCACAATATTGACAACCGTGCGCTCCCTGTGAAAGAGGGGCTTTTCAATAAGAATTTCTTCTTACTTGCAGCGCAATTAGGTGACCAAACCTCTCCTTAGATGTAACTTTCTAGACATTGCCAATAATGTTATCTAATAATATTATTCAGATAATATGAATTATTGCTTCGATAATGAAAAATACTTGTGTAATGACAATTATTGAAACAACAAAGAATATAAAATATCAACACGTTAATTATTAACTCAATAAAATACTCGAACAAGAATTATCGTAACCATTATTGAGTAGTGCCTTCAATAATTGGTGCAATACCGTGTCTTCATCTTGGCAACAACGCCAGACATTCGTGTTTTTAACCACCGGTATTCCAATAGTGTTAATCAGTAACAACTACGCTGTTATTTTTAAACAACTTATATTTGTCATTTTCTTCATCCAATCGCTTTCCGTTATGGGGCCCACACATGGTCGCTACTGTCAGCATTTAACATTCCCCGACAAGATCGAATATTCCACGACCAAACGAATATTCCCCGACAACAATGAATATTTTATAACCACTTGCTTATTTTGAAATATTTGCGTATTTAACCCCTAACTATCCACATTAATCAAATCAACCCTTACTATTTCAAAATAATAAATAGAGAAAATTAAATTTCATTAATAATAAGTTGGGGTCTTACATCCACTGCCTGGAATCCTTCCTGAGTGTCGTGACAAAAGTATGACACTTAGCAGCGTCGCTAAAGTCATAATAATCCATCACTTAATCGAACGCTGATCAGGGTCATAGGATCCCGATCCATCATAACTTTCAATGTGGGGCAACTTCTTGGTGGGGTCAGCTTTCTCTTTTAGAATCTCCGCGGAAAAAGGGGATACCTTCTTTCCCGAAGTATCTTTTGTTTTTCAGACTTCTTGTAAGTTGCTCAAGTTCCATTAATTCTTTAACCAGATACTCCACACCTTCTGGTTGGGATGATGCTTCTTTTTTCGGTGACTCCTTTCTTCCGAGGGGACCTGCCTTCTTCAATAGAGCCTCCAACTTTAGAGGGACTTTTTCGATGACGAGCGTCCACAGGGTGGTGTACCCTCAGTAGACTCTCGGGAGTGTGACCTCTGGATCTACTTCGTTTCTGAACTCGGGCGCTATGGTGAGAATGTGCAATAACGAGCGCCTTCTTTGTACTCTCAGGAGTGCGATCTCTGGATCGACCTCTTCGTTCGCTTCAACCCTGCTCCTTAGAATCAATAGGGTGATGTGCCCTCTTCGATCTTTGAAGAGTAGGGCTTCGGGATCTTCTTCTTTTTCGAGGTTGGCCCCGAGACTCTAGTCCTGAATGAGCAGGTTCCTTCCCACTCCAATGCCCTCGCTCTTCGGACTGAACATAACTGAACTCTTCATCCCTCAACTCCGCCATTCGAGCCATCTGCTCAGCTATATCCTGTCGCTGCTTCACAAGTACCTCCATGGCCCTATCTGCTTCATCTTCCATCTTAGCCAGTCGCGAGGCCTTTTCGTCTTGGTCATCTCGGTATCGAGTTCTAGGCGAGGTGCCTTCTACTCATTTTCGACCATGGCCAGACCCTTTCTCCGCCGTGAAAACTAGCTTTCGCTTAACGTTGCCCACAGCCCTCGGCCGAGAATCTTCATGTGATCGTTTGGACACTGTGCTGGCATGAACACTTATTGCAGGTTCCAAACGATCCTCGATGACACTTTCGTAGTAGTCTTGATTCACCGACAACCATCTACGCCCTTCTTCAAAGTGTAGGTGTTCTACTCTTTACCATGAATACTGACGTATGATGAGTAGGTTTTATACCTACGAATCCGATATTATTAAACTTAATTATTGCTATCTTTAATTGTTTTTAAGTATCTTTTTATCTGTTTTGTGTTTATTTCTAGTAGGTTGGAGCTGGAGGGACAAATTGGTCATTTTAGAGAAGAAAAAGGTCAAAAAATCATTAAAATTAGAGCTGAGTGGCATTTTTGTAATTACGTGATCCTGGTCAAGCGCCTAGGCGCTTGGAAATGGCTTGTGTTGAGCGCCTAGGCGCTCATGTGCGGCAAAAAGGAGGATTTTCTACTGCCAAGTGGGTTTTTGAAGCCAAAAAGGAATCTGAATGAGGTGGGAGACTAATACAAATAGGATGAGACTTTAGAAAAGACGTATCACGGAATTTTTCAAGAGATTGGCAGAGAGAACAACGAAGAAAAACACGAAGGAAAATTGCAAAGGCTGAAGATCAAAGAGAGAGTATTGGAGAAAATTCAGAGTTTCTTCTTCTCTTCTCTAGTTTTATCTTTTGTAATTATCTGGGATGTTTGGATTATTAATCTGGATGATGTTTTTCTTTATTATTAGCATGAACTAAATTTTCATTAAGATTGCAACGGAACTTGGTATGTAGTTTAAATTGAACTTTCCCATTGAATAAAAGTTGGTTTTTATTGAATTGTTTATTATATCTTTTGCTTATTGATTAATTGTTTGGCCAACAATTATTGTGATAATCTATATAAAATTGGAAGATGGAGTACAGATTGAGATCTGGATATGATAACATCTGTTCATATAATCTGAATAGGGTTAATATAATTAGTATGTAGGATAGGAATATACCTATGTGTCTTTTGTATCCTTTGAAAGAATTTATGCGTAAACCCTAATTAACTTGATTCACATAGGAATATAGTGAATTAATTGAGTAGGGTGTTCCTTGTAATTTTGTGTCTTAAGGATCGAAGTTAGGAAGATTTGTTCACGTGTTTTGGAAAAAGTGTGTGAATTTTATAAATCATTCTTGGATAATGATTCATATTAATTAATTGCTTTAAATGGGAAGTGAATTGATTTAAATGAAATACCAAGGGAAGTTGTAATCTTAACCTATTAAATCTGCAGTTATTCTTGTGAAATTATGATTTTTAATCATTAGTTTTGTTAAGTTTAAATTTCAAATCACAAACAAAATTTCGTAGTTTTAAATAGGATTAATTGCATTAGAATTAGTAATTGATAAATATTAGTTTATTTCCTCGTGGGAACGATATCCTTGCTTGCTGAATATTACAATTGAACGCGTATACTTGCGTGGTAAAGTGCTATTAAAAATTAGGCAACAACGTAGAACAAATACAGTTTGTGATTGAAAAATACTCAGGACACTAGAACTCAGCCCTCCTTCTAGCGCCAATGTTAACTGTGACGCCCCCAAAATAGGTATACATCACCCATTCTGAGTTGTCAATACATGGTACAGAAACAACTACAACTTTATTATTACAACAGTAAAATTGTGAGTTTGAATACAAATATTATCTTCTAGACAATATCTATACCCAAATAAATCCTCATCACATTTATTGATACATTATTTTACAAAAATGGTGAGGACTACTAAACAACTCTCTCTAGAACCTTCATGCCATACCCCGACTAGTACTCGCTACATTCTCGCCTCCTGAGAAGAAAAATGGAACAAAAAGGAAAAGGGTGAGCTCAACTAGCCCAGTAAAAAATATTATGACTAAGATAATATACAACAAATTATCGTTAGTCTTCAACAGGGAAAAAAATCTAAGAGAATACATTAAACAACAAGTTTTAGAGCAATATTCGCAGCGGAAAATAATAATTCATAAAAGAGTTAAGTAGAGAATGAATTCTACTATTATCTATGAATTTAAAAGTCCATCATCAGTATTTTTATCCCTGTAACATCAATTAATATACATCTTGAATCAAATATTCATCTTTGCACTACAGGCCAAAGATATTCATCAGTTGGTCATGTTCACCTCAACACCTATTCATCTTTGCACTACGGGCCAAAGATATTCATAAGAAAATCAACCATCTTTGCACTAGAGGCCAAAGATATTCAGTAACATCATCATTTAGGACTGAGAATGATGAAAAATAATTTTAAAGAAACGAATCCAGTGAAACAAAAGATAAGGATTAAGGATTAAGGATTCGTAATTCGGTTTATTCACGTCCAAAAATACCTCAATAATAATCATAGTGAAGTAAAATTCAAGAATGATCAAAACATGGATACAATCAAAGCTAGTATCCATAATAGATATTTTGGACAAAAATAAAAATTTAACTTTTTTGTGAATAGTGCCGTATTCGTGAATAGTGCTGTATACGTAAATAGTAACCCCGACACCAAAAGTTCCAAATTTGATAAAAACTTCAGATCAATATTTCGACATAATGATATTGAAAGAATAACATCATTATGAAAAAAATAACATCCCTTACCTCACAAAGACGGTACTTCTGACTGAAAAACTGGATACAGGGCTGAAGGGAACTTGCACCGTATAACAACACTCAAAGTATACTCACAAGAATACGCTCAATATATCGAGAGAGAAATAGAGAGAAACTTCAGTTTCTGGTGTGATTTTCAATTTTAACCTAAGCACCTTATTTATAGGAAAATGCTTAGAACACCAAAGTAGAAAATTAAATATAATATTAATATATTTTTCACATTTTCCTTAGCCCACCTTAGACAACTGATCTCACCCATTTTTGAATCACATGTGAGGCCAACTTAGTTGCAAAAAAACATTTTCTCAAAATAATTAACTAAAACTCCCAAAATTAATTATTTGAACTTCAATAATTCATAATAAATAGCCCTTTTATCATAAAATTCGAATCACACGAGTTTTTATAGGAAATTCAATTCTCTACAACTTTGCGTAAGAAAGTTTTTCCAAATTCCAAATGTAAATTGACCAAAATCCACAAATCCAAGCGATTTTACAAGCTATAATCAAATTTCTATCGATAATTGTGTCCACCAACACACAAAAACATGTGTTAAACATTTAATGCCACAAAATACTCTTCCTCCTCATATACTCATATATCCCACATTCATTGTAAAAATATCATCGTTAATATATTATTAAAATAATATATTTAAATGAATTATTTTATCGTAAAAGATAAAATATTAATTTTCAACAATTGTCACATTAAAATTTTCTCCATCTATATCCTCATAAAATCAATATTTTCCTCATCATATAAATCAATAATTAATTATTCATAAATAATATTACGAATCACATTATTGACAACCCAGCATAGTTCTGTGATAGAGGGGCTTTCCAATAAGGATCTCTCCTTACTGGTGCGCAATTAGATGACCAAACCTCTCCTTAGACAGAACTTTCTAGACATTGTCAATAATGTTATCTAATAATATTATTCAGATAATATGAATTATTGTCTCCGATAATGGAAAATACTGTGTAATGACAATTATTGAAACAACAACAATATAAAATATCAACGCAGAGCAATTATTGAATCAATAAAATAAAATAATCTTAAGAATTATCGTAACCATTATTGAGTAGTGCCTTCAATAATTAGTGCAATACTGCAGTGCTATTATTAATGCGACAACGCGTATTATTGTGTTTTAACCACCGAGTATTCCAATAAAGGTTAATCTGTGAATAACTACGCCAAGTTTATTTTTAAACAACTTATATTTGTCGCTTTCTTCATCCAATCGCTTTCAAGTATGGGGCCCACACAAGGTCACTACCACATACGAATATTCTAAACAAAGAAGAATATTCCACGACCAAACGAATATTCCCGAACAAAATAAATATTTTATAACCACCGCTTATTTAAAATATTTGCGTATTTTACCCATAACTAACCACATTAATCAAATCAACCCTTACTAATTAAAATAAATAATAGAGGAAAATAAATTTTATTTATTAATTATTTGGGGTCTTACAACCTCCCCTTCTTATGAAATTTCGTCCCTCGAAATTGGCGTGACGATACTGTGTTTGAAAAGATGAGGATACCTCGCTTTCATTTCCGTTTCTAATTCCCAGGTCATTTCCTCTATAGCAGGATTCCTCCACAAAACTTTAACTTGTGGTATGACCTTTGTACGTAGGACATGCTCCTTCTTATCCAAGATCTTGATAGGTACCTCCTCATACGTTAAGTCTTCGGCTATCTCGTCTGGTTCTAACTCAATAACGTGGTTCGGGTCTTTCATATATTTACGAAGTACAGATATGTGAAACACATTATGAACACGAGACATACTCGGAGGTAACGCGAGTCTATAGGCTACATTACCTACTCGGTCAAGAATTTGAAATGGACCAATAAATCGTGGCTTGAGCTTTCCTCTCTTCCCGAATCTTGTAACTCCCTTCCATGGGGCAACACGCAACAGTACATGATCCCCAATTTTAAATTCTACGTCCTTTCGATGAAGATCCGCATAACTCTTTTGTCGATCTTGTGCCATTTGTATACGTTGTCGAATCATTTGGATCTTTTCCGTAGTCATACGTACCAACTCGGGTCCCAACAATGTTGCTTCACCCACCTCGTCCCAACATACTGGAGAGCGACACTTTCGTCCATATAATGCTTCAAATGGGGCCACACCAATGCTTGCCTGATAACTGTTGTTGTAGGAGAATTTCACCAATGGTAAATACTTATACCAACTCCCTTTGAAGTCTAGGACACAGAGTCTTAATAGATCTTAAAGAGTTTGAATAGTCCTCTCTGATTGTCCGTCCGTTTGAGGATGGTATGCCGAACTGAATCGTAAATCCATGCCCCCATAGCTTTTTGCAAGCTAACCCAAAATCTTGAAGTGAATCTTGGGCCACGATTCGAAACTATGAATACTGGCATGCCATGCAATCTCACAATCTCATCTACGTACATACGAGCAAGACGTTCAAGGGAATAAGTCTCCCGTATCGGCAAGAAATGAGCAGACTTGGTTAATCTATCAACAATAACCCAAATAGCTTTGATGCCTTGAGAAACCATAGGAAGACCCATAACGAAATCCATGGTAATGTGTTCCCACTTCCATTTCAGAATCTCAAGTGGTTGCAACGGACCCTTAGGTACTAGATGCTTCGCCTTTACACGTTGACAAGTTAAACACATCGAGATAAACTTTGCAATCTCTCTCTTCATATTGTTCCACCAAAATGTATGTCAAGATCACGATACATTTTAGTACTTTCGTGATGGATTGCAAATGGTGTATTGTGTGCCTCCATCATAATCTTGTACTTCAAATCGTAGTCGTTAGGAACACGTAGTCCAGAGTGGACTCAAGTATTCCTTCTTCATCGATTCTCGCCCTAAATAACACCTTCTTGTACTTTCTTCTTCATACGCATCGGCTCGGCCCAGTGGCTCGAGCAACCTTAACTTTTTCTATTAAAGTTGGCTCTATCGCGTATACTTGACATCATCGCACTCGCTCCTCGCATATGATCTTCTACTCAACGCCACGTCGCCTATCACGCTCGCTTTTCGTGATGGTATTGAATAGTGTGGTCGTAATCTTTCAACAACTCGAGCCAACGTTGTTGCCGCATGTTGAGTTCCTTTTACGTGAAGAAATATTTGAGGCTTTTATGGTCTGAATATATCTCCACTTTCTCCCCATATAGATAGTGCCTCCGAACTTTAAAGCGCCAACGATCACCGCCAACTCTAGATCATGAGTAGGATAATTCCTCTCATACTCTTTGAGTTGTCGCGAGGCATAGGCTATGACTTTCCCACGTTGCATGAGAACACATCCTAACCCTTTGCCTGAAGCATCGCTGTAGATAACAAATCCATCCGTACCAGATGGTATTGTTAGAACAGGTGCCGAAATGAGTCTCCTCTTAAGCTCTTGGAAACTCTTCTCGCATTCTTCGCTCCAAACGAATTTTGTATCCTTCCGAGTTAGCTGGGTTAATGGAGTAGCGATTCGAGAAAACCCTTCCACGAATCTCCGATAATAACCAGCTAAGCCCAAAAGCTACGTGCTTTCATCCACCGACTTCTGTTGCTCCTAACTTTGTATTGCTTCAATCTTCACGGATCAACAGATACTCCATGTTTCGACACCACGCGCCCAAGGAATGCTACTTCCTCAAGCCGTAACTCACATTTCTTCAACTTGGCATAAAGCTTATTTTCACGAAGCCTTTGGAGTACCAAACAAAATGGTGCTCATGATCTTCACGGCTTTTGGAATATCGAGGATGTCATCAATAAAGACAACAACGAATTGATCCAAATATTCCTTGAATACTCGGTTCATCATATCCATGAAAGCCGCAGGAGCATTAGTCAATCCGAAAGACATGACTAAGAATTCATAATGCCCGTACCAAGTTACGAAGGCGGTCTTTGAATATCCTCGCCTAATCTTCAAATGATGATATCCGAATCGAAGATCGATCTTTGAAAAGAATTGTGCTCCTTGCAATCGGTCAAACATGTCATCAATACGAGGTAGAGGATACCTATTCTTGATGGTGACATGGTTCAATTCTCAATAGTCAATACAAAGTCGCATACTCCCGCTCTTTCTTCTTTACGAATAAAACAAGAGCACCCCCAAGGAGATGTACTAGATCTAATGAAAAAAGGATGTCCAACATCTCTTGTAGTTAGACCTTTAACTCCTCGAAGTTCAATAGAGCCATTCGATATAGGGGTTTAGAAATGGGCTTGGTACCGGGTTCAAGATCAATAAAAATTCAACTTCACGCCCGGGGTGACCGGAAGTTCTTCAAGAAATACGTCGGAAAGTCAATAACAACAGAATATTATTCAAATTTGACGTGTCTTTATTCAAATCCATAACATGAGCTATGAAAGCTTGACATCCGCTTTTTCAATAAACGAATAGCTTTATAATTAGATATGACAAATGATTGATTTTAATGGTTTAGTTGCTTGAATTACATAAAACGGGTTGGTTAGGAATATGAAAACTAACAACCTTACGAAAACAATCAATTTTGGCATGATGAGTAGTTAACCAATCAATCCCTAAAATCACATCAAAAGCAAGTATCTTTAAAGAGATAAGGTCAATAGGTAAGGTGATGGTGCCAACTTGAATCAAACAAGATTTATAAACGATGGATGTGATGAAAGTTTCTCCTAACGGAGTTTCCACAGATAGGTCAAAGTCTAATTTCTCCTGAGTCAAGTTTAAACGTTGAGCACAAGCAGAGAGATAAATGAATGGGTAGCACCCCAGATCAAGTAAGGTATAAACTTTGCAAGAATTTATAAATAGCTTACCCGTGATCACCTCGTTTGGGTTCCTCGCATTTTGACCACCACAACAAACGCTTCTTCCAGAACCGCTGACTTCTACTTTTCTCGGACAGTCTTTTGAGTCACCGTCCCCAATCGAACTAGGTTTTGCTACCGTATAATCTCGAAGCGATATGTCCTTCCTTTCCACGATTATAGCATACCTTGAATCTGTTGTGGGCGCTTTGGATGATATGTCCCTCTTTCCGCATTTATAGCAGATATGACCGGTGGTCGTTTCTCCTCCCTTAGAACCGATTGTTTGCGGGAATCGTTGTCTTCACATGGTCGTTGTTAAATCTCCTCTTTTAAAATCTCCTCCCGACTCGCTTCTTCTATTTTCATGGCCATGATTACCACCAGAGTGGTTACCATTTTTGTCCGCTCTTTTCTTTCTCCGCCGTTATCGTTGTTTTGTTGATCGTTATCCCCGGTATGATCCTCGGTTGTGGTCCCTTGGTTGACCGTACTCGTTATCTCGCTCTAATAATTGAGCCCTCATTTACAACATCCGAATAGAGAGAAAATTTATGAGAAATGAGATCTTCGACGTATCTTAGGGTTTCAAACCTCTAAGAAACATCTCATATTAATTCCTCATTCTCCACCAAATGAGGTGCAAACCTCGATAACTCATGAACTTCGCCAGACCGGGACAATTGGCCATGTTATTCTCGCTCGATCTAATAAACTCCACTTCCTTCATATACGACGAACACTTTCGGAAAGTATTTTTCGTTGAAAAGTTTCAAATATTTCCCAAGACATGCTTAGTAAGGCAGTTCAAGTCCGTTTCACGACTCCCACCAAAGAGTCCGCCGCCATGAAACATAAAGGTGGCGAATGGAACCTTCATTCTCCGTGCATCCCAAGATATCGAATATCTTGGTAATTTGCTGACTCATGTTTCCGCCATGATCGGATCCGCTTTCCCTTAAATTCGCGGTCCCCACTCTTTGAACTACTTGGTGACAACCCATGAATTGCTATCATTTCCTCCCCGTATTTTGAACACGAGTCTCCTCGTCTCGATTTTGCATGAACTACAAAAAGCTTCTAAACATCCCCTCGCTTCATCATCTCGCCGGTGGTGTTGTTCACGGGAGGAACATTGCACACTGTTGCAGACGCTTCTCCTCGTTGGTGAGTATCGCGTCTCCACGGTCTCATTTCCACTTGTTAATATTCTCGATTCGACATTCTCAAATCTCGCTATAAAACAAGGGTTAATTAAGAAAATCAATATATCACATAATATCCCTATATACTTGACCAACTAACAAATAAGCTTAGGTAGGATATACTAGCGAAGGATTTACTCGCCTCTCCCTCCTAGTTCTATTCTCCGATCTCCGCCAGAGATCATATCCCTAAGCTCGATACCAACCGTGACGCCCCCCAAATATAGTATACATCACCCATTCGAGTTGTCAATACATGGTACGTAAACAACTACAACTTTATTATTACAACAGTAAAATTGTGAGTTTGAATACAAATATTATCTTCTAGACAATATCTATACCCAAATAAATCCTCATCACATTTATTGATACATTATTTTACAAAAATGGTGAGGACTACTAAACAACTTTCTCTAGAACCTTCATTCCATACCCCGACAAGTACTCGCTACATTCTCGTCTCCTGAGAAGAAAAATGGAACAAAAACGAAAAGGGTGAGCTCAACTAGCCCAGTAAAGAATATTATGACTAATATAATATACAACAAATTATCGTTAGTCTTCAACAGGGAAAAAATCTGAGAGAATACATTAAACAACAAGTTTTAGAGCAATATTCGCAGAGGAAAATAATAATTCATAAAAGAGTTAAGTAGAGAATGAATTCTACTATTATCTATGAATTTAAAAGTCCATCATCAGTATTTTTATCCCTATAACATCAATCAATATACATCTTGAATCAAATATTCATCTTTGCACTACAGGCCAAAGATATTCATCAGTTGGTCATGTTCACCTCAACACCTATTCATCTTTGCACTACGGGCCAAAGATATTCATAAGAAAATCAACCATCTTTGCACTACAGACCAAAGATATTCAGTAACATCATCATTTAGGACTGAGGATGATGAAAAATAATTTTAAAGAAACGAATCCAGTGAAACAAAAGACAAGGATTAAGGATTAAGGATTAAGGATTCGTAATTCGGTTTATTCACGTCCAAAAATACCTCAATAATAATCATAGTGAAGTAAAATTCAAGAATGATCAAAACATGGATACAATCAAAGCTAATATCCATAATAGATATTTTGGACAAAAATAAAAATTTAACTTTTCTGTGAATAGCGTCGTATACGTGAATAGTAACCCCGACACCAAAAGTTCCAAATTTGATAAAAATTTCAGATCAATATTTCGACATAATGATATTGAAAGAATAACATCATTATGAAAAAAATAACATCCCTTACCTCACAAAGACGGTACTTCTGACTGAAAAACTGGATACAGGGCTGAAGGGAACTTGCACCGTATAACAACACTCAAACTATACTCACAAGAATACGCTCAATATATCGAGAGAGAAATAGAGAAAATACTTCAATTTCTGGTGTGATTTTTAATTCTAACCTAAGCACCTTATTTATAGGAAAATGCTTAGAACACCAAAGTAGAAAATTGAATATAATATTAATATATTTTCACATTTTCCTTAGCCCACCTTAGACAACCGATCTCAAATTATTTGAATCACGTATGAGGCCAACTTAGTTGCAAAAAAACGTTTTTCTCAAAATAATTAACTAAAACTCCCAAAATTAATTATTTGAACTTCGAACTTCAATAATTCATAATAAATAGCCTTTTATCGTAAAATTTGAATCTCGCCAATTTTTACAGAAATTCAATTCTACAACTTTGCAAAAGAAAGTTTTCCAAATTCCAAATGCAAATTGATCAAAATCCATAAACGAGGCGATTTTACGATGCTATAATCAAATTTCAAAAAAAATGGGGTCCAATTTAAACACATAAAACATGCTTTAAATATTTTTGGCAACAAAATACTCCAAATCCACAAATCAGGCGATTTTACAAAAGCTATAATCAAATTTCTATTCATAAATTGTGTCCACCAACACACAAAATATGTGTTAAACATTTAATGCCACAAAAATACTCTTCCTCCTCATATACTCATATATCCCACATTAATTGAAAAAAATATCATCGTTAATATATTATTAAAATAATATATTTAAATGAATTATTTTATCGAGAAAAAGATAAAATATTAATTTTCAACAATTGTCATATTAAAAATTTTCTCCATCTATATCCTCATAAAATCAATATTTTCCTCATCATATAAATCAATAATTAATTATTCATAAATAATATTACGAAATCACATTATTGACAACCAAGCGCTTTCAGGATGAGGGGCTTTCCAATAAGGATCTCTCCTTACTTGGTGCGCAATTAGATGACTAAACCTCTCCTTGATGTAACTTTCTAGACATTGTCAATAATGTTATCTAATAATATTATTCAGGATAATATGAATTATTGTCTCGATAATGGAAAATCTTGTGTAATGACAATTATTGAAACAACGAAGAATATAAAATATCAACGCAAAGAATTATTGAATCAATAAAATAAAATCTTTGAATAAAGAATTATCGTAACCATTATTGAGTAGTGCCTTCATAATTAGTGCGTCTGCAGTGTCTTTATTAAGCGACAACGCCAGATTATCGTGTGTTTTTTAACCACAAGGGTATTCCAACGATGTTAATTAGCAGTAATAACTACGCCGTTATTTTTAAACAACTTATATTTGTCGTTTTCTTCATCCAATCGCTTTCCGTTATGGGGCCCACACAAGGCTACGCCGTCATACGAATATTCCTCGACAGTAAGAATATTCCACGACCAAACGAATATTCTCCGATAAAAATAAATATTTTATAACCACCTGCTTATTTAAAATATTTGCGCATTTTATTCATAACTAACCACATTAATCAAATCAACCCTTACTAATTAAAAGAAATAATAGAGGAAAATAAATTTTATTTATTAATTATTTGGGGTCTTACATTAACGCCAAGATCTTTCCCCACGTCCCAATCACCAAGACGCGTCCGATATCCTGCACAGTTCAACAAGTCAACACCAAAAGCTTGACGGCTTGACCGTCGGGGGATAGCTCCGGCGTGAGAATCAGTATCGGCGATCACAAGGTTAACAATGGAGGAAAATAATGTCTAGTGCTTGAGAGAGAATAATAATGTCATTAAGTGTTGTGTAATGTTTTGTTACTTACCCTTTTTTTTGTGATCCTTGCCCCATACGCCCAAACCCTTCTGCCATCTTCTACCCACTCTTCGACCGACACATGACCATCTCCCACGCCGGTCCCCTCAAATTAAAAGTGTATGACCATCACCTTATCTCATTGTCATCGTTTGCCATCACGCCGATATCCGAGTCCCATCCTCATTAATGTCATGCAGAAAGGTGGCAGACAACAGTCAATTGTTATCCTTTGTTATGATGGCCGGTCAAAGATGAGATAAAAGACAATTTGTATAATGGGCCGATCCAACGACTATGCCCAATGCACTAATGATGACTCATCTGACCGGAATGACCCAATAAAATAATCAATTAACTAGGTTCAAACCATTCGGCCCAATAGAATAAATATAACATAGTCTAAGGGAGGAGCCCATTAGATCCGCCCAATAATAAAAAGTATTATGGCTCAACAGACACCATAGCTACGAAAGACAAGCTCAATATATATGATCAGCGCTGGATCGTACGCCCTGCTGGGATCGGCGGTGCCTCGGGATGCGGGTGTTGTTAAGAGATTGATTGAGGAGAGCAGGAGCTGTGATACTTGGTAAAGCCAGTATATATGAGCGAGTGGTATCATGTTCGATCATTTGCTATTCCTGATGGTTGGTGTTCTAGAACTGGCCAGGGCGTGGTTAGTGGAGTATATTATTAATTAGCACTAGGTGACATGTAAATTGTGTGAGATAAAATGAAAATTTTATAAAATTAGGAGGATCAAATAGAAAATATAATTAAAATTGTAGGATTAATTGAAGAAAAACAAAGGGTAAATGTCCAAAAATACTCCTGATGTTTTTTTCAAAATTCCACTTTTACTTAAACTTTTAACGTTACAAATTTCAACTCAACTCTGCCCCTCCCGTTAACAGAACTTGAATTCCACATGGATATATTTTACTGACAAAACATGAATTTTACACTTTTGCCCATATAATCTCTATGGCAAACTTGACGCAACTTAACACCAGATTGGGCTGTCTCTATGTTGTTGGGTATTCAGGAATTACAGTCCCAGATGGGTTTGACAGTGACCACATGTCATTTGGGATATGTTATGGAGGGTTAAAAGGATCGGAACCAACGCTACGCTGATCAAGATTGCTTAGCTTATGCCTTTGAACAAGCTACCATGATTTGCCAAAAGCATTTGACTTGAATCATCTAGCTCTAGCCTTACTTTGATTTGATTCATATGCTGAAAATGGTGCATAATTGTTCTCGGCCGGCCTCCAGAAAAACCGTAGCATTTGATGACATTGTTGCAAGAGCAATCAATATAGTCTTTGAACTATACGTGGTCAAAAATTGTACGTGTAATTGTTTAATTAATAATGGTAGATGTCAAATCTCTCATTTTAATTTACCTACGCAAGTACACGACATATTGCTTTATATATTCTTTTGAAAAAAATCCAGTCAAAGACGTGCTTAACTTATACTTCACGCGACTGAAATGAAGTTAGGGCTCGTTTGGCAACGATTTATTTTATAGTGACTTAAAATTAAAATTTACAAGTCATTTTAAATTATGACTCTTAAGTAAAAATGTTCGACATCAGTTTGACTTATAAATTAAAAATTAGATTAAAAAAATTATGAAATTATTCAATTGATAATAACTTATACAATAAAATAAAATATAAATATTATTAAAAAGATATTAATAAAAAATACATTGATTCAATATCATATTATAAGAATCGCCATTTTTCATTAAATAAAACACTAAACAAATAAATATATTATATATAATAATATAATATAAAATAAATATAATACATATTAATAATATATTATATTATATACATATATAATATATATTTAATATTATAATATAATACAAAATAAATATAATACCTACTAATATAGTAATATATATATATATATATATATATTATATTGTATCAAATTATATATATTTATTTATTTACATGGGTAATAATATTTTGTCTTTACATTTTTCATTACATGTTTGCTTACGTTGTAGAAAAAATCAGGTATTAAATTGGAATGACAAAGATATACTTTAGCAAAATAGAGAAAGGTAAAATGCTCAAATCAATTTATTAGCAATGACTTATAAGTCATGCTTAGATAAATTAGAAATCGTTACTTATTAATAATGACTTATAAGTAAAAAATTAAGTCCTTGCAAAACACTTAAATAATATAAAATGACTTATAAATTAGTTTGACAAACTTATAAGTAATTGTCGAACCCCTTATATTTGGTCAAATCAATTTATTAAGAATGACTTATAAGTCATTTTTAAATACGGTAAAAATTATTAGTTATTAATAATTACTTATAGGGTTAAGTTCATATGACCACCTGGGGTTTGAGCGGTTTCCCACTTAACCACCTATAGTCAGTAAAGCTATATTTAAACACCTGACCTTTTGAGTTGAAGTGAAAAACTGCTTTCTGTCATAACTCTGTTACTTAAGTTGGATAAAGACTTAATTATCCTCGTTATATATAAAAGACAGATGCTTGTTCATCTCTCTGTCTCTCTCTCTCTCTCTGTTTTTCTAACAAACAAAAAACAGAGTAAACACCTTAATCAACTCAAATGCAGCGAAACAATAATTCCTGTTCTAGTGTGAATTTAAAAGGAGAAAAGCAAATAGACCAAAATCTCTCATGTATAAATTCCCAAAGCTCTTTTAACTGAAAACAGGTATCCCCAAAGCTCAAATACAGAAGTACTATAATGTCTAAATTGAATGTATATTCCAGTAAATAACCAAGAAAACTAACTTTATTTATCAAATAAATAACCAAGAAAACTGAAGCAATCAAGACCAAAACTACAAGAACTGAGACACAAATTATGAGACCTAGGCTTTTTTTCTTCTTGGTGCCCGAATGTGTCATGATACTTCAACATTGGGTAAGAATGGTTCTTACTCTTTAAGAATGTTTTGTCTTACGAATAATCCTTCAAACTAAAGAAGACATCTCATCGCGTCCTCTTTTGTCCTTGCCATCCCTCCAATGTACCAATCGTTTTGCACATACGCATCAGATCGCAAAGATATGCAGGTTTTTTCTTGATATCTGTAATTCGAATAATGACAGACTTTGGGAAACAATGAGCGCGAATTGGAAGATGAAGGCTCCTTATTGTGATTCCACCAACTGAAATTGCTCTCCAAATTGATTCTTCATTCTTTAGAAGACATGAATCATATGATGAACTCATTAGATATGTTCATGTTATGCAAAAATTAGATAGATACGAGACTCAAACAAATTAATATTTACCTCAAATATAACATCACAACAATCAAGTCCATTGGGTACATTCCTCATGGAAGCACAATATATTTTTCCAAATGACGAAACAACTTCTATCAGCTGGGACAGGCTGACTACTGAAAAATCAATCAATAACCAATCCTTCACCACATCAGCTACATTCATAGTCAAAGTCGAAGTCTTCCCAACCAACAAAAACACAGCCAAATTCAAAGCAAATTCACATAAAGAATTGGTCCCAAAAACTAAGAAATCCAAATGAAAACTAGAAGTCTCATTCAAAACAGGGAATTCCACAAAAACCCACGGCACAAACAGAAAAACCAAACAACAAAGAGTCAGTGCATAAAGAGAAGTAATGATGATCTTGCCACGGCCTCAATTTCGCTCACCATAGCCTCAATTCAACATCATCTCGCTCACCATAGCCTCAATTTCACCATTGCTACCGTAATCAAATTAAAACTCCACCATTAAAAATTAATAATGACCTCCAAAAAAAAACTGTAAGACCCTAAATTTTATGAAATAAAAGTATTCAATTTTTCTATTCAGTAAATGGTTAAATTGATAAAAGTTAAAGTTAAGGGTGCTATATGAATTTTTTTTCAAAATAAGCAAGTAGTTATAAAATATTTATTGTTGTCAGGGAATATTCGTTTGGTCGTGAAATATTCTTTCCGTTTGGAATATTAAATGCGGCGCAAAACCATTTGTGGGCCCCATAACGTAATAAGCATCGAATGAAGAAAACAACAAATTTGAGTTTTTATAAATAATGGCGTAGTTATTACTGAATTAACACCGTTGGAATATACGGTGGTTAAAATACGATGTCTGGCGTAAGTTGCACAAGAAGACACCGGTATTGCACAAGATTTTTTCAATTATTGATTCTTACGTGAGAAGGCACTACTCAATAATTGTTATAGTAATTACTGTTCAATATTTTATTTTATTGATTCAATAATTGCTGCGCTGATATTTTATAGTCATCTCCATTATCAGATCAATAATTCATATTATTTGAATATATTATTAGATAGCATTATTGAAAATGTTTAGACGTGTTCATCGAGGAGAGGTTTGGTCACCTAATTGCGCTACCAAGAAGGAGAAATCCTTATCGGAAGCCCCTCTTTCCTGGAGCACTACTGGTTGTCATAAATGTGATTACGTAATATTATTTGTGAATAATTAATTATTGATTCATATGATAAGAAAATATTTATTTTATGTGGATATAAATGTTGGATTTATTTATGTGGTTATAAATGAAGGAATTAATGTTGAGGTATTTTATCGATTATTTTGTCTGGATTGGAGGTATTAAAAGATCAAATCGATTGTTCTTACGACTTTATTGTGTGAGTTATAATTTTAATCGTAGTTGGATCGTTGTGATTTTTGGATATGTTATACATATATAAGTTGAGTATATGTTCACAAATTTTGAACCGTTAAAATGAACGAATGATTTGTTATGAATTTTAAGGGGTGACTGATCTGGAAATTGGGTTTATAAATGATTTTGGTGGAAAATTCTAGAAATGGGTGGGCCTCACTTTTGGTTGTTGGGGAAAATGGCTGATTTTTGGTGGGTGGAATAAGTAGCGAGTAAAAGCCATCGGTAGTATTGTCAAGTCCTGTCTGTTTTTTGTGCTAACATTTTTTCTATAAATAGAGGGCTAAGTTAGAATTGAAAATCACACCATAATTCATTAGTTTTCTCTCTTTCTCTCTCTAGATTATCGAGTGTATTTTGTGAGTATTTAGATACTTGGTGAGTTGCTATTCATCAGTGCAAGTTTCCTTGAAATATCATATCCGATATCCAAATGTAAGTCTTTGCTTTTTTGAGGTAAGGGATAGTAAGGATTTTAAGGGTTGTTATGTTTTTTCGGTTTAGTAATTTTTCTGACCTTCAAAAATTCTGGAAAAATTTGAAATGATAATTTGATGAGTTTTCTTGATTGTGTCCAAAAATGGCGATTTTTGGATGTATAGATTAAGAGTTGTGAATTTTATGAGAAAATACTATTTTAAAAGTAACCGCTTATAACTCCTTGTGGTTAACTCTAAAATTGATGAAATTTATATTGGGAGTACATATATATTATATCAGTGTACTCTGTGAATTTCGGAATTTTTAGATAAAATTACAATTTATGATAAATGTCTAAATATCCAAATTGTTTTTGGCCATATGAAAAATAGTAAACAATTTTAAAAATTCGAGAAAATATATATTCAATATGGGACTATATTCTGCTAAATCCCGAAAAAGAAATATTTTTAGAACTGATTTGGTATTTTTCATGAAAATGGACTAGTTATGAGTAAATGAATTAAATATGTTATGTGAAGTAAGAAAATTGAAAAATAGGATTTTATGGCTTGAAAATCCTTTATGAGGTATATGCAGATTTTTTATGAGGGTTTTGGTTATTGGTGATGAAATCTTATGAGTTTTGAATTTTAGGATGATTAAATGCATTATTTAGTAAAGTGTAAACAATTAAAATAAATTGTTTATAAGTATAAGAAATATTATTTCAATATCATTATACCGAAATATTGGTATGAATTTTATTGTGAAATTTCTATCTTTTTGTGTCGGGTTTACTATTCATGAGTTACTATTCACGAGTTACTATTCATGAATTACTATTCACGAAGTTACTATTCATGGGTTACTATTCACGAGTTACTATTCATGACAAAATTGGTTTCTTTTTTTAACCAAATTATAGTTGATTTATGAATATTACTCTTGAGATTAAATCTAGTTGTTTTGATTATATTGATTTTACTATTATATATAACATTTTTATAACCCTAATGATGATATTTCTCTTTGACTTGAGTGTAAAGATGGATAGATTTTTGGTATAATCATGACTATGGGTTCCCTTTGGCCAGTAGTGCAAAGTTAAATTGTTGACTGGTATGATCATGACCATTGAATTTATAATTGAATATCTTTAGCTTAAATGCAAATGTGAAATGATCAACATGGTTATAATTATTGTTTATATAAATTCTGAAATGATTATATATTTCTTTGAGATATTAATATATTTGGTGTAAGACCCCAGCTTTTATAAATAAAGATGAATTTTCTATAAATATTATTTTTAAATATTATGGAGTAAATTTGATATAATATTATAATTGTGGGTAATATTTATAAATTTTGCAAAGTAAGCAAGTTGTTATAAAATATTCGTTTGGTCGGAAATATTCTTTTTGTCGGGGAATATTCAATGCAGACAAGACAATCATTAGTGGACCCCATTAACGGAATTATTGTTTGATTGAAAAAACGACAAAAATACTTTATGAAAATAATCTACGGAGGTGTTACCGTTAAAGCGGTTGAACTACCCTTAGTAGTAAAGAAATCTGAATACTGGCGTGGTTGCATAGTAGCACTAGGTATTGATTATTGATGCTTACGTGAGAAGTCACTCACTATATACTCAATTATTACTACGATAATTCTTTGCATCATATCTCTTATATTATTGATTCAATTATTGTCACAAGATTATCATCAGATAATATGTTATATTATTAAATCAATAATTGAGACGATAAGTTATAAATGATTAATAATTGTTGAAAGATTAAATATGCGTTGATTAAAAATAAAATGATTTGTGGTAATATTTATTCAATCCTTGATGTATATAAAGAGTCTATTATGAGACGTTTGTGGTAAGTTTGGTTATTTTATGGGGGCCCATATGTCATCATCTAAGAGTCTCTTCGTCAATAGTAATCACCTTCGTCAATAGTAATTTCATTCGTCAATAGTAATTACCTTCATCAATAGTAATTACCTTCGTCAATAGTAACTACCGTTACTAGACGTCATACCACTTGCCGTTTCATATTACGAGCGTCGAACCAATTGTCGTTTCACATTACAGCGCTAAACCACTTTTCTTTTCACATCACCAAAGGTTCGAGCCACTTGCTTTTTCACATTTCAAGTGCTAAGCTAGAAATCTTCTATAAATGAAGCCTAGTGCTTCATTATTTTCACAAATTCATTCAAGCTATAGAGAGAGAAAGTATAGAGAGAATAGAGAAAAAGAAGAGTATTTTGTTACTACACTACTGCGCAAAGATTCAATCTACTACTAATGTAAAGGGTGTTATTCTTTCTTATTCATGAAGAGAACTATTGTTATTTCATTGCTTATTATTCTGTTGGAATAACTTTGTATCTGCGGTTTACCTATATACTTGGTGACATTCTTCTATTATTCTGCTGGAACATCCTCGTCATGTGTTTTACACCGACTGGTTCCGCTCTTTATTATTATTACTCGTTGGAACATCCTCATCACATGTGTTTTATACTGGGACTGGTTCCGCTTTTTATTATTATTCATTGGAACATCCATGCATGTGTTTTACACCGGACCTGGTTCCGTCTTTATTATTCTGTTGGAACATCCTATCGGTGCAAATTTTGCCTGACCTGGTTCCGTTATTATTATTCTGTTGGAATAACTCATCATCTGAAATCGCATGCGTGGTGATTTCTTTTGTTATTCCATTCTTTATTATACTCGGTTGGTTAAAGTTTTGACTTATACTCCATGAAATTAGTAGAATATCCTTGATATTTGCGCTTCATCTAGTATCTTTTCTTGGAAATTTTCTTCTGATTATGACCAGGGATTATTCGGTGTAATCATGACCGTAATATTACAAATGATGTGGTAAAAGTTATCATTGACCCGTAGTGCATTGATGGACAGTTGTTGGCATGATCATGACCATTAATAAATACATGAATGTCCTTGGCTGTAGTGCATAAATAATTTGTGGTCGTGATACTAAAGAATATCCTTGGCCGTAGTGCAAGGGTGATTCGATGATGTGGATTATTTATTAAAATTTGAGTCCCAAATGATAAAAGTCATGAAAAACCTTTTAAATTATAAGATAGTAGATTTTATTCTCTACTTGACTCTTTTAATGGATTGCTTGTATCATAAGTAGCTTAAACTTGATGTTTATTATAATTTATCGGTTTAACAATCGTTGAAGGCTAATGATAATTTATTACGCATTGTCTTAGTCATAATATTTCTTCTTGGGCTAGTTGAGCTCACCCTTTCTTTCACCGTTCTCTTGAGAAATGAGAATATAGGCGAACGAGTCTCGGAGAACGGAGTGATGGACCGGATGATAGTATTAGTAGTCCTCACTATTCTGTTAAATAGTGTGACAATAATTGTAATGAGGACTCCTTTTGAGTTTGTATACTCTCTAGTAGACAATATTTGTATTCAAACTCACAGTTTATGTTTTGTCGTATTGTACATGACAATTGTATTATTAAGTTGTATTTGAATTCTGTACGATGTATCTGGCGACTCAAGATGGGTGATGTATACCTAATTTTTGGGGCATCACAGTAATCTTCTCGTTTTTCTTTGGGGTCTATTGGGTCAACCAAGGATAATTCTGTGGCCATATGATATCTATTATAACCTAGACGCATGGCCTCCTATGTACGAAGGTTTCCTTAAGCACTTTCCAAAAGTTTTAATTTTTAAAACAGTTTTTGACTGTACCTTTATGTAAGGTGCCATTGTGACGTGCTATCCAAGGTTGGGATGAGAGTCACAGTTGGTATATATTTGTATCAAAACTCATAGTATATGTGTTGTTGTATTTTGCACGACAATTATTGTAATAAAGTTGTAGTTGTTTTGTGTACCATGTATTTGGCGACTCAGAATAGGTTGGATGGACTGGACCTATTTTGGGGGTGTCACAAAAACCTCCAGCCACAACTAAACAACTAAACACAAGGAAAGAAAAAAAATTCAGCCACTGCAAAGCCACACCTTCATCGCAGGCTGGAAATCACAACAGATCTGCAATCCCTAACTTCTGTATCCGCATCTGAAAACCCATCTCACCCACTTGTTTGAAACTCTACACCCTTGCATGCTTTGCTATAAACTTACCCATCGCCTCCATCAATTGAAACCTTAATCTGCCGAATTTTTGCAAAAGTCACTTCTTCTTTCGCGACAAAGATTTGAGTTGAGTGGATTCAGGGTAGTTAGGGCTTGGATCTAAGCCGAATCCATAGCCAACGGAGGAACGATTGCGGAGAAAAAGTTGGAGTATGTTGAGTCGTCGAAATCTCCATTTTCTTCCAAGAAATCTCTCTGAATCTTTTGCTTGAAATGAGAGAGAAATGAGAGAGAGAGAACGCAAGAGTGAGAAATGATGGAGAACTGTGGTTTTAGGAAGAAGGGTATTTTAGACAATTTCTAATTTTTTTTTTACTGTTACACCCTCTTATCACGCATTTTTGGCGTCTGACATGCACGCACGGTTAATTTGGATGGAAAAGGTAACGTTTTCACTTTAACTCAAAAGGTCGGGTGTTTAAATGTAGCTTTACTAACTATAGGTGGTTAAGTAGGAAATCGCTAAAACCCCAGGTGGTCATCTGAACTTAACCCTTACTTATAAATCAAAACTTAAGTTATTGCCAAATACTTGAACACTACAAAATGACTTATTACCGAACGACTAAATTGCAAATCTGATCCTCCTATTTGTCATATTTTTGTTAAACTGTTCTCTAAACATTTTTTTTAGCATAAGTGTTCCTCATAGATGCGTTAGTCATACAAAAGTGTCCCTCCAATGATCGCCAAACTTTTTTTTAGCACAAGTGTTCCTCATATATGCGTTAGTCATGCAAATGTGTTCCTTCAATTTTTTTCACTTATTAAAATTGATTTTCTCTCTCTCTCTCATTTTTTATTTTTATTTTTTTAAATTTGTGTAAAAAGTATATTCTTATTATTCTTTTTAATTGCTTATTTTATATTATCATTTTGAATTTAATATAAAATATCTCTAAATTCAAAATTAGTATAAATTAATTAATTTTAGACAATATAATTTTAAAATTATAAATCTTACTATTTTTTATTTTATCTAAATGGTACTAATAATTCGGTATGAAAAAATATAATTAATAAAAATAAAAATAAATACTAGTTTATATAAACCTTACTATTTTTTTATTAGTGTCATTTAGATAAAATAAAAAATAGTAAAGTTTATAATTTTAGTAGTTATATTGTTTAAAAATAATTAATTTATACTAATTTTGAATTTAAAGATATTTTATATTGAATTCAAAATGTCAATATAAAATAAATAAATAAAAAGAAGAAGAAGAGTATACTTTTTACATATATTTTAAAATAAAAAAATGAGGAGAAAAGAGAAAAATCAAATTTAATAGGTTAAAAAATTAGAGAACACATTTGCATGATTAACACATCTATGATGAACAAACGATGCAAAAAAAAAAAGTCTATGGAACAGTGTAAGAACACTGCGTAGTACTTAACGCACTTATGAGAAATGCTTATACTTAAAAAAAAATTTAGAGAACAGTTTAACAAAAACATAACAAATAGGAGGGTTAGATTTGTAATTTAGTCTAACCGAACTTATAAGTTGGGTTTGCCGAACACCCTCATAAGTTGAGTTCACTTTGAAACGTGGAAACTGGAAAGACACCATCAACAGTTGGTTTCTCCAATCACTTTGACACCTTGATGTCAACAATCACCATCATCATCATCGTAGCCGTAGGTGTTCTCTTCATCACGATGAACGGCCAATCTTTCACCATCGAAGAAGCCAACATTAAACAGATACGCCAAGCATTCTCTCAAAACAAACTCACATCAAGACAGCTCGTTGATTTCTACTTGCACCAGATTCAAACCCTCAATCCCCTGCTTCGCGCCGTCATTGAGGTCAATCCTGACGCGCAAATTCTCGCCGACGTGGCCGATGAGGAAAGAGAAAGAAGTAGGAATAGGGACGGTGGATCATTGGGTGAGCTGCACGGTATTCCGGTGCTCCTGAAGGACGCGATTGGTACCAAAGACAAACTGAACACCACGGGTGGGTCGTACGCGCTGCTCGGGTCGGAGGTGCCCCGGGATGCGGGGGTGGTGGAGCGGTTGAGGAATGCCGGGGCGGTGATTTTGGGTAAAACCAGTATGAGCGAGTGGTACAAGTTTCGGTCTTTAAGTGGTGTTCCTGATGGGTGGTGTGCTAGAGCTGGACAGGGTGTGGTTAGTTTTCTCTCTCCATATAAATATTTGCATTTTTTTTATAGTTACAAATTTATTTGGAAAGAAATAAATAGAAATCTGCGTCAAGTTTGCCATAAAGATTATAGTTTGAAGGCTTTTAATTAATTATTTAAAGATACAATTTTCTAATTTTTTTTTTTCATTTGTAATGGGAAATGAGTTTGTTTTTTGAGACCATATAATGCTCCCTCAATCCCAAAACAGGATTCACTTTTGAAAATTTGTGAATATTGAGGATATTTATATCCCTCAAATTAGTTTGTTAGTTTTGTAGTGTGGTGTTATAATGAAATTATGATGACAAATAACAAATAAGACTCTTTTTGTGGATTGGAGGAACTACTATTTATCGGATTATATCTTTATTGTTTGAATTGGCTTTTATCATTTATGTCGAAGATAAAATTTAACGGGTATGGTAATTCATTCTATATACTATGAGGTTGATGGTGATGGGGCAACTCAGCCTTTGGAGTTCAAATATGCTTGGTAAAAAAATGACTGTTAAGTGCTATAAGTGTTTGAATTTCTCTGGTATGAATCTCTGGAATTTGTAATGGATCTTGTGAATCATATATGTATGGGAGCAAGCGAACGACTGATTTGCAAGTACTTTCTATTGTATGATAGTATTTTTCATAACAAAATTAGTCTGATATTCTCTAGTGACAATGTGCAGAATCCTTATGTCCATTCAGGATCCCCATGTGGATCAAGCAGTGGATCAGCAATAGCTGTGGCTGCAAACATGGTGGCTGTGTCGCTAGGAACTGAGACTCACAGCTCCATCTCATGCCCAGCAGATCACAACTCAATTGTAGGGCTCAAACCAACCGTTGGGCTCACAAGTCGAGCTGGAGTTATTCCTATGACTCCTCGATGGGATACTGTTGGGTAAGCATGTCGGGATACATGCTTCGTGAATCAGAAATGTCAGAAATGTCGATACTATTATTTTGATTTTATGTCGCAAGTAGACTCAAAGTCTCAAACTATATAGATTGGTTGCATATGTTGGATAGCTGGGTTTATTTCCCATTTACTTGATCCTGAATTGATATAAATGTACATGATAATTACAGGCCCATTTGCAGGACTGTGTCAGATGCTGTTTATGTGCTTGACGTGATTGCAGGTTTTGATCCCAGAGATGAAGCTACAAGGGAAGCAGCTAAGTATATTCCTGAAGATGGTTATAAACAATTTCTTAATATAGATGGTCTTAGTGGAAAAAGATTAGGTATTGTTCGAAGTCCATTTTTGGACAAGCTTAATGGATCAGCTGAAGTTGTCGCATTTGAGCGTCATGTGAATACATTAAGGTATGATGTGTTATGGCATGCTAAACACTGTTCACTCTTTCCGTCTTTCAAATGTTTACTGCAGTTGTACTTTACTTTTTTGTGCATTATGATGCACTTAAGTTTGTTCCTCCATGTTCAAATGGGTCTCACGTGAAGTGAAATGTTAAAGCATGATAGATAGTGTTGGCCCTTTCTCTAATAGTTTAAGCATTTGGAGGAACTGGTGACTTAACAAGCTATTATTTAGTGTTCTGTTAACAGTTTGAGAAATGATTACTACAATAAAGTGGATAAATAGTGTGAGGAATCGACTTGTACCTTAAAAACTTACGAACAAGCTGAAAAATATTAGCATTTCAAACGATAAAAATAGTATCGGAAAGAACAAAGCTGTGTACCTGTGTTAATTATTATTCAAAGAATGCCAACTGTTTCTAATATTATGTTTCCTGTCCTGAAAACTAAAGAGAAAGAGGAGCAACTGTAGTGGAAAATCTAAATATTGCACATATTGAAAAAATTCTGGATCCCCATCTAAGTGGTGAGCTAGAGGTGATGTTGGCTGAGTTCAAGATCTCTATCAATGCTTACCTCAAAGACCTGATCAATTCTTCAGTTAGGTCACTTGCAGACATTATTGCCTTCAACCAGAACAATTCTGAACTGGTACGTATCTGATTCTTCTTAGATGGTGTCATTTCTCTCTGGTACTGTGTACACAACTTTTTGTTGTGAACAAGGTAGCTCCCCTATGCGTAGGTGGTCACTACCAATGCACTTGGTCAACAGTCTTCCAATGCGCTTTGTCAACAGTGAACACATAGTTATAGGACATCATAGGCCTGATTCTACAATAGATATAGTTTGAACTCATCCCATTCAATATTTCTTGTTCTAAAGAAGTCTTACTTTTTCTTTCAATCTGTCTGCCATGTCAATATTGCCATCCAACTTGGCTTCAAGAGATTGTATCTAGGTCAAATTTAGTGATATCTCTGATGATGCTTGGAGAGCCCATAAGTGGCATCTTTGTGATTTAGTCTTGTAAGTGTCAAATATAAGGCGCATTTGAATCTACTCAAAGCTAAAATCAGTTTTTCGAAAGATGCCTAGTCCATTAATATCCCCATGTGGCACTTCCCCTGATCTGGATGATCCACATTCATTATATTGATATCACTCCATTCATTAATGAGAAAAGGCATATATTTATCCTGTTCCGAGGAGTTCTGACAATCCAAATCCTCTCCAGGCAGTTGATAGCATAGATGCCTAGCGAAGAGCAGAACATGGGAAATTTTCTAGAATTTGGTAATTTTAATTGTTTCAATCAGGCAAGTAATAGAACTAGCCTTTGTTTGTTGCAGGAAAAGCTTGGAGAGTATGATCAAAAAACTTTTATTGCATCAGAAGAGACAGATGGGTTTGGAGAGGGCGAGAGGAAGGCAGTGGAGATATTGCAAAATCTTTCGGAGAATGGGTTTGAGAAACTAATGAAGAAGAATGAGTTAGATGCAATGGTGACACCAGGTTCTCATGCCATTGCTGTTCTGGCAATTGGAGGTTACCCAGCAATAACTGTTCCGGCTGGGTACGGCACTGATGGAACGCCTTTTGGGATCGGTTTTGGAGGGTTGAAGGGCACAGAACCAAAGCTGATTGAAATTGCTTATGCTTTCGAACAAGCAACTATGGTTAGAACTCCTCCATTCTCCATGTCAATGGTAGTGAATAAAGTGTCTGCTGGGGTGTGATGTGAATGGGGGTGCAAGCCTTATGACGGCTTTTATCTTGTCATGTACGAAATACTATACCTTTTGTATTGTGTAACATAACTAACAAGGCTTCATAACGTTGAGAGTAAACAACACTTGGTTTAGCACTTTGTACATGATGAAAGTGTTTATTTCTTACGAGTTTCTAGGGAGAAACTGGAATTAAAAAGGCATGTGGTTGCCACCTTTCTCCTACCTTGGGTATTAAGTCCATTCTTTGGATGCCTGACACTGGATAATATCCAAAATCACCAAGAGAAAAGTTAATAATGCGACCTCTACTGCTCTACATCCTCTTTCATTTAGAAAGTGTTTCATTCTTTATTGAAAGAGGCAGCATCTCGTACAAGATAGAGGCAGGAAAGCTTATGATAATAATATCTTGGCCTTCTTTCTCTATGGCCATCTATGGCAGACTTTGCATTATTTGGGTATGGATTTTCAGTTATAGCATAGATGCCAAGGACATCAGAATTAATGAGCAAATTCCAGAGTAAAGAAGCTGCGTCATATGCTCTTCTTTGATTACTCGTGCCATGGGATGCAGCGTGGTAATCATCCTCGGAGCTAATTTTAGGATTGTCAGCAGCAGTGGTTGGAGTGCTAGTCGGCCAAGCTCTGATATGTTGGCAATCTATTTCTTACCAATTATTTTGAAATGTGAAGCAGTACGAGTTCAAACTTGGTCTTGTTTTTCATTTTTAACAATCTCAATGTTTGATATGATTCCATTATACTTTTTTTGTTCCATTAAAAAGTCAAAATTGATATTACATTATAGCTTGTTTGTGAGTTTCGAGTTGGGGGAAAGGGAAGGCCCATCCCTTATCTTGTTTGAAAACTAAGTTCTTGTTTTGGGTAATTGCCCTTAAGATAAGATAATAGAGTGATGTTGTACGACGGCAATGGCTTATTAATTAGATTTAATTATTCAGATGTGGTATATATATATATATATATATATATATATATATATATATATATATATATATAGTATATTTTAAGTCGAATATTCTGACCTCTGAGCGTGCGGTTGTCGTTTATGGTGTATGGTTGCTCTCTCATATTCTTTGCCCTCCGTGTGGTGGATGGTGACATGATTATATATAGAATATGATCATATGATTAATATCAATGACTCTTTTCCTGTAATAAAAGAATTAATTTGGTAATTAAATGAAACTCTTTTTTGGTACAATTAATTAATGATGGACGTTATTATTATTATTATTATTATCATCTTAACTTGTTTGCTGTGTGATTTATATATATTCTCCTTTCAAGTGTTTAAATTGAGAGAATTATTAATTAAGAGCATGCTTTGATACTGTAGTGGTTTTGAATTATTGAACCTAGCGTACGTTTATGTATATAGTTGTATTATTTTATTTTATTTATGATGAAATGAAATGCATGTTGATGTGGATAAGGATTACCTAATTTAAAATTATTGATGCATACTAAACAAAATTCTAATTAAGAACGAAGACCATATATGTTCCCCACGAATAAAACAGTAAACAAGACATAGCATGCTTGCATCTTATTCAGACCCTTGGCCTGTTCCCATCTCAGCATTTTCGTTTGTTACTGCCAGATCATGATCGCACCGCATATATATGCTTATATGATCGATCTCACATTCACATACTTAGCCTCACTCACATTTAATTCACATAAAAGACACACACAACCAAATTAATTAAGAAATGTGGAGGTACTTAACAATAGTTCTGATGCTTTGTTTGGTGGCCGTGCCGGTGTTTTCCGGCATCTCCCAAGGGCCTAAAGAAGTGGAAAAGTGGTTCCAAGAGCTCAACATAGTGGATCAGAAGGTGACCAAACTTCACTTTTACTTTCATGATTTACTTGGTATTACTTCTATGGAAGTGGCCTATGCTAATACCACTGCTACATCACCCACCTTATTTGGTTTTTCTAGCATAATGGATGACCCTTTGACGGTTGGCCCTGAATTCTCCTCAAAGCCGGTGGGCCGGGTCCAAGGCTTATATGCCTCCGCCTCTTTCAAGGAGTTCAGTCTACTGTGTGCCATGACCTTGATCTTCACTGATGACAAATACAATGGTAGCACATTAAGCATTTTGGGTAGCAATCCCACACTGCACAAGCACCGGGAAATGCCAATTGTAGGCGGGACGGGTGTTTTTCGGTTGGCTCGTGGAGTTGCGGTCTTGACATACTATTTTTTCGATGTTCCTGCTGGTAATGCTACTGTTGAATACAATGTTATAGTGCAACATTATTAGCTTCTTTTTGTGACACTATAAGGTTTATTGTTTTTATCTTGCGTCTAAAAGATGTATTAGTAAGTATCTTGGATGTGATGTATTATAGAGTTGTTTAAATAATGAAGGTGTTGGGAATTAAGTGAAAGTACACAAATCAAACAATAAAATAATACAATTAATATTTAACGTCAAAATTTTTAAAGGGAAAAATTATGAGCCAGACTCCGAATATCCACTCTTAAAATAATTCTTCCAAATTAATTTAGCATTATGTGGCACATATAAATTATACGGAATAAAGTATAAATTTTAAAAAAGAAAAATATTAAAAGGACAAAATAATAATCAATCCCTATATATAAAATCCGTAAAGCGGTCCTATATATTGTGCGATTGGGATAAATCTATATATGGAACACGCGCATGCCACTCTTTATATATAGATGTTGCAGGAGAAATCTTTAACACAAGTAATTACATGGATTTCATTTCATTAGTTACAATTAAAGCATGGCAATCCATGAATAAACAATAAATTGTAAATTGGAACCAGCTCAAGCTCAAAATTCCAATAAAAGATATTATTACATCAATATATAACATGTACACAGCCGAAAGATGACCCGCGTCTCTTTTTTTTCTTTCAAAAGCTTCCTTTCCCAGCCGTTGGATATATCTCACGGTTCATCTCAAAAGTTCGTTTTTTTACTAATTTCCGGACTCCCGGACTAGATCTTGATTATATATATATATATATATAAAAGGTCGAGGAATCTATCTACCCACTCCCTGTAAAATAATATACAGAGGAAGAGAAAGTGACCACCCATTTGTATATATGTTAGAATATATATAAAGATTATTGATTAATGTCCCTATAATACTTCTAAACTCAAATTGTGGTTGTCCGTAACTTAGATAAGGTTATTTTGAATTATCAACAAACATTTCAAACGTATTCATCAAATAATATAATGTTCTTGCAGTGCTTAGTTTTATTAGCTCTACCTAGTAGTTAATTTGTTGATTGAGATAATAATTAGGACTAAAACTTAGTTAATGGGGAGAATGCATT
>CM035165.1:109511514-109532421 GCA_020205615.1 Panax quinquefolius
AGCCCCCTCTTTTCTGGGAACGGTCTGGTTGTCATAAATGTGATTCTGTAATATTATTTGTGAATAATTAATTATTGATTTATATGATAAGTAAATATTTATTTTATGTGGATATAAATGTTGGATATATTTATTGCGGTTAAAAATGAAGGAATTAATGTTGAGGTATTTTATCAGTATTTTTGTCGGAATGAAGGTATTAAAAATTAAACCAGTGTTTTTGAGATATATTGGGTGAGTTATAATTTTTAATCCGACCGTTGGATCGTTGTAATTTTTGGATATGTTATACATATATAAGTTAAGTATATGTCCACAAATTTTGAACCGTTAAAAATGAACGTATGATTTGTTATGAATTTTAAGAGGTGACTGATTCAGAAATTAGATTTATAAATGATTTTGGTGGAAAATTCTAGAATTGAGTGGGCCCCACTTGTGGTTGGTGAAGAAATATGCTGAAATTTATTTCAAATATGGTGGGTGGGAATAGTAGCAGGTAAAGCCATCAGGTTGCAGGTCAAGTCTGCTAATATTTTCTTATAAATAGAGGGCTAAGTTAGAATTGAAAATCACACCAGAAACAAGTTTTCTCACTTTCTCTCTCTAGATTATTGAGTGTATTTTGTGAGTATTTAGATACTTTGTGAGTTTCTATTCATCAGTGCAAGTTTTCTTCAGCCTTATACCGATATTCCAATCAAAAGTACTGATATTTTGAGGTAAGGGATGTTATTTTCTTCTTATATGATATTATTTCTTCAATATCATTATCTTAAAATATTGATCTGAATTTTATCAAATTTGAAACTTTTTTGTGTCCGGGGTTATTATTCACGATATCTTTGTCTTATTCACGAATCTGGCCTTATTCAATAGAAAATGAATTTTTTTTTCTTTTTGTCCAAGATGTCTATTATGGTTACTCTCTTTGATTGTATCCATGTTTTGATCTTTATTTTTGAATTACGCTTCAAAATTGGTATTTATGAAGTATTATTGATCTTGGATAAACTCATTATACTGAATTCTACTATTTGTCCTTAGTTTCACTTTGGATTCATTTTCTTTAAAATATTTTTCATCATCCTCGGTCCTAAATGATGATATTACTAAATATCTTGACTGTAGTGCAAAAGATAAATGATTAGGCGATGAATATCTTTGGCTTTAGTCTGAAAAGATGAGCAGTGTTGAGATGAACATGACTAACCTGGTGATATGAATGAATATCTTTGGCTGTGAGTGCAAAGATGAATATTTGATTAAAGATGTATAATGATTGTTGTTACAGGATAAAATATTGATGATGGACTTTTAAATCTTAGAAGATAAGCAGAACCCATTCTCTATTCGACTCTTCTAATGGATTCTTTGTTTCCATGCGCTTGTTGATCTAAAACTTGTTGGCTATTATATTTTATCGATTTTTCCTGTTGAAGACTAACGATAATTTTTGTATATTATCTTAGTCATAATATTCTTTACCGGGCTAGTTGAGCTCACCCTTTTCTTTTTGTTCCATTTTTCTCGGGAGGTGAGAACATAGCGAGAACTAGTCGAGTGCGGAGTGATGGTTCTAGAAAGATGTTTTAGCGAGTCCTCACTATTTACGTAAAATAGTGTTTGAATAATTATAACGATGACTTATTTGAGTGTGGGTATTGTCTAGAAGACAATATTTGTATTTAAACTCACAGTATGTGTTGTCGTATTTTGCACGACAATTGTATTATTGAAGTTGTAGTTTGCTTTCTATACCATGTATTTGGCGACTCAGAATGGGTGTTGTATACCTATTTTGGGGGCGTCACACCAAGTCCATCTATGCACTACAGGCCACAGATGACTTTCAACATAATATAAACACGAGGATGATGACAATGATATAAGAATTCAATAAAATAAGTTCAAGAATTAATTTATCCAGGAACTAATAATGTCCAAATTGTCAACATGATACTGCTTTATAGAGTAAAATTCAAGAATGATCAGAAGAATATTTCCATAAAAAGATACTGGATGAAACACAAATATCAAGGATATTCTACTAATTTCATGGAGTATAGAAGTCAAAACTTTAACTAACTGAGTATAATAAAGAATGGAATAACAAAAGAAATCACCATGCATGCGGATTGCCGCGCAAAACAAAGTTATTCCAATAGAATAATAATAACGGAACCGGTCGGGCAAAATTTGCAAGACGAGGATGTTGCAGCAGAATAATAAAAATAAAGAACCCGGGTTGATTGTAAAAAACACCTGCATGTGGATGTTCCAACGGAGAATAATAATAAAGATTTAAAACCAAGTCCGGTGTAAAACACACGATGAGGATGTTCCAACGAATAATAATAATAAAGATTTTAACCGGTCCTGTAAAAACACACGAAGACGGATGTTCCAACGGAATAATAGAAGAATGTCACCAAGTATAGGGTAAACCAGCGTATCTACAAGTTATTCCAATGAATAATAAGCAATGGAATAACAACAGTTCTCTTCATAAATAAGAAAGAATAACACCCACCCATTAGTAGTAGATTGAATCTTTGCGGTAGTGTAGTAACGAGAATACTCTTCTTCTTTCTCTCTTATTCTCTCTATACTTTCTCTCTATAGCTTGAATGAATTAAATGAAAATAATGAAGCACTAGGCCTCTATTTATAGAAGATTTCTAAACAAAGCACTTGAAATGTGAAAAGGCAAGTGGCTTGACGACTAGTGATGTGAAAAGAAAAGTGGTTTGACGCCTGTAATGTGAAACGACAATTGGTTCGACGCCTGTAATATGAAACGGCAAGTGGTTTGACGTCTGGTAAAGGTAGTTACTATTGACGAAGGTAATTACTATTGATGAAGGTAATTACTATTGACGAAGGTAATTACTATTGACGAAGAGACTCTTACATAATGACATATGCCCGCCCCCCCATAAAATAACCAAACTTACCACAAATGTCTTATAATAGACTCTTTATATACATCAAGGATTGAATAAATATTACCACAAATCATTTTATCTTTAATCAACACATATTTAATCTTTCAACAATTATTAATCATTTATGACTTGTCGTCTCAATTATTGATTTAATAATATAACATATTATCTGAGATGATCTTGTGTGATAATTGAATAAATAATATAAGAGATATGATGTAAGACCCTAAATTTTTTAAATAAAAGGAATTTCCTTTATTTATTATTTTGAAATAGTAAGGGTGGATTTGATTAATGTGGATAGTTATGGGTAAAATCATGAAATATTTGAATAAGCAAGTGGTTATAAAATATTCATTATTATTAGGGAATATTAGTTTGGTCGTGGAATATTAAATCTTTGTCGGGGAATATTAAATGCGACGGTAGCGATCTTTTGGGGCCCCATAACTTGGAAAGTGATTGGATGAAGAAAACGACAAATATAAGTTGTTTATAAATAACGGCATAGTTATTACCAGATTATCTTGTTGGAATACTCGATGGTTTAAACACACTAATACTGCGTTGTTGAGCGAAGAAGCACGGTATTGCACCAATTATTGATCACTTACGTGAAAGGCACTACTCAATAATTATTACGATAATTACTATTCGAAGATTTTATTTTATTGATTCAATAATTGCTTGCATTGATATTTTATATTCTTGTTGTTTCAATAAATTGTCATTACACAAAAGATTTTCCATTATCGGAGCAATAATTCATATTATTTGAATAATATTATTAGAAAACATTATTGGCAATGTCTAGAAAGTTCTATCTAAGGAGAGGTTTGGTCACCTAATTGCGCGCCAGTAAGGAGAAATCTTTATTGGAAAGCCCTCTTCACTTGAGGAGCGGCTTTGTTTGCCAAGATCTTGTGATTCTGTAATATTATTTGTGAATAATTAATTATTGATTTATATGATGAGAAAAATATTGATTTTATGTGGATATAGATGGAGAAAATTTTAAAATGACAATTGTTGAAAATTAATATTTTATCATTTTCCGATAAAATAATTCGTTTAAATATATTATTTTAATAATATATTAACGGTGATATTTTATAATGAATGTGGGATATATGAGTATATGAGGAGGAAGAGTATTCTTGTTGCATTAAATGATTAACACATGTTTTGTGTGTGGGTGGACCCCATTTCTTGATTGAAATTTGATTATAGCACATAAAATTGTCCGGTTTGTGGATTTCGGTCAATTTACATTTGGAATTTGAAAATCTTTCTTCAGTAAAGTTGTAGAAATTGAATTTCCTATAAAAACTCATAAGATTCGAATTTTCTGATAACAGGGCTATTTATTATGAATTATTGAAGTTTGATTATATCGGGTGTGAATTGATTTTGGAGTTTAAATTATTTTTGTTAAGAAAAACATTTTTTGTATTTTTTTGGACATCATTAACATGTGTGGCTGGTGTTTTGACCAAAAGGTGGGCTAAGGAAAATTTGTATAATTATATTAATATTATATTAAATTTTACTGCTTTTTGTTCTAAGCATTTTCCTATAAATAGGGTCTTGGGTTAGAATTGAAAATCACACTTTAGAAACTGAAGTTTTCTCTCTATATTATCGGCGTATTCTTGTGAGTATTTGGAGTATACTTTGAGTATTGCTTATCTGGTGCAAGTTCAGTCATAGCCTATATCCCAGGTGTTTATTAAAAATCTTGTCTTTCGAGGTAAGGGATGTTATTTTATTCAAAAATGATATTATTTCTTGATATCATTATCTTAGAAATATTGGTTGGAAATTTTATCAAATTTGGAACTTTTTCATGTAGGGAGTTACTATTCACGATTCTTATTTATGAGTTACTATTCACGATTCTTATTAAGTGAGTTCTTATTCACGAGTTCTTATTCACGAGTACTATTCATGAAATGTGAAGATGTTTTTGGAAAATTTCTATCTTTTGGTGTCGGGAGTTACTATTCACGATATCTGACGGCACTATTCACGTATCTGTTATTCATCGAAAAATAAAATTTCTTCTTTTTGTCCAAAATATCTATTACGGATACTAGCTTTGATTGTATCCATGTTTTTGATCATTCTTGAATTTTACACCTTTGTGATTATTTTTGAGGTATTTTGGATGTAGATAAAACAAAGTACTGAATCCTTAATCCTTGTCATTTTGTTTCACCTGGATTCGTTTCTTTAAAAATATTTTCATCATCTTGATCTTAAATGATGATATTATGGAATATCTTTGGCACATAGTGCGAAGATGAATGATTTCTGAAGAATATCTTTGGCTAGTAGTGCAAAGATGAGCAGTGTTTAGATGAACATGACGGTGATGAATATCTTTGGCACGTAGTGCAAAGATGAATATTTGATTCGGATGTATATTGATTGATGTTACTGAGGATAAAATATCGACGATGAACTTTTAAATTCATATATAGAAGATAGTAGTTTGCATTCTCTACTTAACTCTTCTAATGAATTATTATTTCATTGCGAATATTGATTTAAAATTTGTTGTCTATTGTATTCTATTAGATTTTTCCTGTTGAAGACTAACGATAATTTGTTGTATATTATCTTAGTCATAATATTCTTTACTAGGCTAGTTGAGCTCACCCTTTTCCTTGTTGTTCCATTTTTTTTTCTCGGGAGGCGAGAATGTAGTGAGTCTTAGTTAGGGTATGGAATGAAGGTTCTAAAGAGAGTTGTTTAGTAGTCCTCACCATTTTGTAAAATAATGTATCAATAATTATGGTGGGGATTTATTTGCGTGTGGATATTATCTAGATGGCAATATCTGTATTTAAACTCACAGTTTATATGTTGTAATAATAAAGTTGTAGTTATTTACATACCGTGTATTTGGCGACTCAAAATGGGTTGGATGGAATGGACTGTTTTTGGGCGTCACGTATGATCAACAATTCTTTGTAGTAATAATTGAGTATAGTTGAGTGACTTCTCACGTAAGCATCAATAATCAATACCGTGTCTTCTTATGCAACCACCCAGTATTCTTGTACTTTTTTCTTACTAGGGTAGTTCAATGGTTTTAACGGTAACACCTCCATGTAGTTATTTTCATAAAGTATTTTTATGTCGTTTTCTCGATCCGGCAATAATTCCGGTTATGGGGGTCCACCAATGATTGTCTTGATCGTCTGAATATTCCCAGACAAAAAAATATTCCCCACCAAACGAATATTTTATAACAACTTGCTTACTTTGAAAAATTTATAAATATTACCCTGAATATAACATTATATCAATTTTACTCCATAATATTCAAAATAATATTTATAGAAAATTCATCTTTATTTATAAAAGTTGGGGTCTTACAACCTCCCCTTCTTATGAAATTTTGCCCTCGAAATTAGGTTACGTACCTGGTATGTCGAAGAGGTAAGGATACCTTGATTTTATTTCAGATTCTAACTCCCAAGTCATTTTCTCAACATCGTGGTTTTTCCACAAAACTTTGACTTGAGGTATAACCTTGGAGCATAGAATATGTTCCTTTTTATCCAAGATTTGAACAGGAACCTCTTCATACGTCAAATCTTTCGCTATTTCGTCCGGTTCTAACTCAATAATGTGGTTCGGGTCTTTCACATATTTACGTAACATGGATATGTGAAAAACATTATGAACACGAGACATACTTGGCGGTAAAGCGAATCTATAGGCCACAGTTCCTACTCAATCGAGGATTAAAAATGGGTAGATGAATCGAGATTCGAGTTTCCTCTTTCCAAATCTAAGTAACTCCTTTCCATGGAGCAACATGCAACAACACATGATCTCCTATATCGAATTCCACGTCCTTTCGATGAAGATCGGCGTAACTCTTTTGTCGATCTTGTGAGGTTTTTATACGTTGTTCGGATCGTTTGAATCTTTTCGTAAGTCATACGTTACCAACTCCGGTCCCAACAACGTTGCTTCACCCACCTCCCAAAGATCTTTGAAAACGACACTTTCTTCCATACTGGCCTTGAATGGAGCCATGCAATACTTGCTTGATAGCTGTTGTTGTTGAGGAAAACTCCACCATGGTAAGAACTTGTCCCAACTTCCCTTGAAATCAAGGACACGAGTCTTAATAGATCTTGAAGAGTTTGAATAGTCCTTTTAATTTGTCAGTCAAAATGCGAGGATGATATCTGCGAGCTAAATCGTAAGTCTGTGCCCATAGCTTTTTGCAAACTAACCCAAAATCGTGAAGTGAATCTTGGGTCTTGATCGAAAACTATGGATACCGATAGCATACCATGCGATCTTACAATCTCGTTTATATACATACGAGCAAGGCGTTCAAGTGTATAAGTTTCTCGTGTCGGTAAGAAATGAAAGCGGACTTGGTCAATCTATCAACAATGACCCAAATCGCATCTATGCCTTGAGAAACCTTAGGAAGGCCAAGTGCTTGAAATCCATGGTAATGTGCTCCCACTTCCATTCTAGAATTTCAAGTGGTTGCAATGGACCTTTTGGTACTTGATGCTCCGCTTTAACTTCGTTGACAAGTTAGACACCTTGAGATAAACAATGATATCTCTCTTCATATTGCTCCACCAAAATGTATGGCGAATAATATCATGATACATTTGGTACTCCCGAGATGGATTACCAAGCGGTGTGTTGTGCGCCTCCATCATGATTTTATACTTTAAATCGAAATGCGTTAGGAACACAAAGTCCGGAGTTGACTCGAAGTATTCCTTCTTCATCGATTCTTGCTTCCTAATAACACCTTCTTGCACTTTCTTCCTCATGCGCATCAACTCGTGTGCAGTAACTTGGCGGCTTTAACTTTATCGATTAAAGTCGGTTCTACTTTCGTATATTCGCCATCATCATCACATGGGTCCTGAGTCTTTAACTCTATCTCCATCCTTTCTGCAAAGTCACACAAAATGGGCCTTTGCGTTGACAATATCGCACTTTCGTGCTTGCGTATGATCTTACTCAACGATCGTCGGCTACCACGTTCGCTTTTCGGGGATGGTATTGGATGGTATGATCATAATCTTTCAACGATTCAAGCCAGCGTCGTTGTAAGACCTCAATTTTATGAAATAAAAGTATTCAATTTTTCTTATAATTACTATTGAAAGAAATGGTTAAATTGATAAAAGTTAAAGTTAAGGGTGATATATGAATTTTTTTCAAAATACACAAGTGGTTATAAAATATTCATTGTTGTTTGAGAATATTCGTTTGGTCGTGGAATATTCTTTACGTCGGGAATATTAAATACGACAGTATGATCATTTAATGGGCCCCGTAACAAAATAAGCGTCGAATGAAGAAAATGACAAGTTTGAGTTTTTATAAATAACGGCGTAGTTATTCTTTATTAATCTTGTTGGAATACCCGGTGGTTAAAACACACTAATGGCCATCTGCGTTGTTGAGCGATGACACTGCGGTATTGCATCAATTATTGATCCTTACGTGAAGGCACTACTCAATAATTGTTACGATAATTCTTATTCGATATTTTATTTTATTGATTCAATAATTCTTTGCGTTGGTATTTTATATTATTCTTTGTTTCAATAATTGTCCTTTGCACAAAGATTTCCCATTATCGGATCAATAATTCATATTATTTGAATAATATTATTAGATAACATTATTGGCAATGTCTAGAAAGTTACGTCAAGGAGAGATTTGGTCACCTAATTGCGCGCCAAGTGAGAGAGATCCTTATTGGAAAGCCCCTCTTTCTGAGGCGCCTTTGGTTGTCATAATTGTGATTACATAATATTATTTGGGAATAATTAATTATTGATTTATATGATAAGAAAATATTTATTTGATGTGGATATAAATGATGGATTTATTTATGTGGTTATAAATGAAGGAATTAATGTTGAGGTATTTTATCAGTATTTTTGTCGGAATGAAGATATTAAAAATTAAACCAGTGTTTTTGAGATATATTGCGTGAGTTATAATTTTTAATCCAAATAGTTGGATCGTTGTAATTTTTGGATATGTTATACATATATATGTTGAGTATATGTCCACAAATTTTGAACGAATAAAAATGAGCGTATGATTTGTTATGAATTTTAAGAGGTGAATGGTTCAAAAATTGTTGAAGTATCCGAATTTAGCATTTTGGTGGAAAATTCTTGAATTGAGTGGGCCCCACTTGTGGTTGGTGAAGAAATGTGCTGAATTTTATTTCAAATGTGGTGGGTGGGAATAGTAGCAGGTAAAGCCATCGGGTTGCAGGTCAAGTCTGCTAAAATTTTCCTATAAATAGAGGGCTAAGTTAGAATTGAAAATCACACGAAACATAAGTTTTCTCTTTTTCTCTCTAGATTATTAAGTGTATTTTGTGAGTATTTAGATACTTGGTGAGTTGATATTCATCGGTCTGAGTTTCCTTGATAAATATATCCAGATATCCGATCGGAAGTCTTTTTTTTTTTGAGGTAAGGGATAGTAAGGGGATATTATTTTTTTGTAATGATATTATTTCTTCAATATCATTATCTTTGAAATGTTGATCTGAAGTTTTATCAAATTTGGAACTTTTTCAGTATGCGGGGTTACTATTCATGGGTTTACTATTCACGATTCTTATTCATGAGTTCTTATTCACGAGTTACTATTCACGAAAGTACTATTCATGAAGCGTGAAGATGTTTTTTTTTTGTGGAATTTCTATCTTTTGGTGTATCGGAGTTACTATTCACGTGTCTGGCCTTTATTCACGATATCTGACACTATTCACGAATCTGAAGCCTTATTCATAGAAAAATGAAAATTTTTCTTTTAAATTCTAAAATATCTATTACGGATACTAGCTTTGATTGTATCCATGTTTTGATCATTCTTGAATTTTTACACCACTAGGATTATTTTGAGGTATTTTTGGATGTATAGATTAGGAGTTATGAATTTTATGAGAAAAAGACTATTTTAAAAGTAACTATTTATAACTCCTTGCGGTTAATTCCAAAATTGATAAATTTTATTGAGAGTACATCTATATAATATCGATTGTACTACTGTGAATTTGAAATTTTTGGATAAAAGTACAATTTATGATAAATGTTTAAATATTAAATGGTTTTGGCCATATGAAAAATAGTAAATGAATTTTTTAAAATTTAGAGAAAATATATGTTCAATATGGGACTATTTTATGCTAAATCCCGGAAAAGAAATATTTTTAGAAGCGATTTGGTATTTTTCATGAAAATGTTCTAGTTATGAGCAAATGAATTAAATATGTTATGTGAAGTAAGAAAATTAGAAAATATGATTTTATGATTTGAGAATCATATATATGAGTATATCTGATTTTTGATGAGGGTTTTAGTTATTGGTGATGAAATTTTATGAGTTTGGCATTTTATGATGATTAAATGCATTAATTAGTAAAAGTGTAAACAATTTAATTAAATTGTTTATAAGTTTGAGAAATGATTAAAATATTATTATAATATGAATAATATTAGATTATGAGATTTCTAAGTGATTTATAACATTTGGATTAAGGTGTTATAAATATGGATATGAATTTTATTATGAAACTTTATCTTTTAAGTGTGTGGGGAGTTCTTATGCACATATCTGGGGACTATATGCGGATCACGAAGTCTTATTCACAACAAATTGGTTTCTTCTACCGACCAAATTATCGTTGATTAATGAATCTTACTCTTGAAATTAAAACCATGTTTTGATTATATTATTTTTATATAACATTCTTATAACCCTAATGATGATATTTCTCTTTGACTTGAGTGTAAAGATGGGTAAATTATTGGTATGATAGTGACCATAGGTTCTCTTTGGCCAGTAGTGCAAAAGTTGAATTGTTGACTGATATGATCATGACCATTGAATTTACAATTGAATATTTTTAGCTTAAGTGCAAAGGTGAATTGATCAACATGGTTATAATTATTGTTATATAACTTATGAAATGATTATGTATTTATTTGATGTAAGACCCCGAAATTTTTAAATAAAAAGGAATTTCCTTTATTTATTATTTTGAAATAGTAAGGTTGATTTGATTAATGTGGATAGTTAAGGGTTAAATACATGAAATATTTCAAAATAAGCAAGTGGTTATAAAATATTCATTATCGTCTTAGGGAATATTCGTTTGGTCGTGGAATATTAAATCTTTGTCGGGGAATATTAAATGCGACGGCCAAGTGACCGTGTGTGTGGGCCCCATATAACTGAAAGTGATTGGATGAAGAAAAGCGACAAATATAAGTTGTTTTTAAATAACAGCGTAGTTATTACTGATTATCTTTGTTGGAATACCCGTGGTTAAAACACCTAATCTGGCGTTGTTGAGCAAGTAAGACTTGGTATTGCACTCATTATTGATTCTTACGTGAAGGCCTTTACTCAATAATGGTTACGATAATTCTTGTTCGATTATTTTATTGAGTTAATAATTCTTTGCGTTGATATTTTATATTCTTTGTTGTTTGATAATTGTCATTACGGTATCTTTCATTATCGAAGCAATAATTCATATTATCTGTGGCGCCCCCAAAATAGGTATACACAACACCCATTCACGAGTCGCCAAATACATGGTACAAGAAGCAACTACAACTTGATAATACTGAATGTCGTGTGAAATACGACAATATATCTTGTGAGTTTAAATACAAATATTATCTTACAGAGCGATATTTATACTCAAATAAATCCTCATCACATTTATTGATACATTATTTTACAAAATGGTGAGGACTACTAAACAATCCTTTCTAAAACCTTCATTCCATACCCAGAAGCTCATACTATTTTACATTCTCGCCTCGAGAAGAAAAATGGAACAACAAGGAAAAGGGTGAGCTCAACTAGCCCGATAAAGAATACTATGACTAAGATAATATACAACAAATTATCGTTAGTCTCCAACGAGGAAAAATTTGATAGAATCTGATAGACAACAAGTTTCGGATCAATATTACATGGCGAAATAATAATTCATAGAAGAGTTACGTAGAGAATGAAATCTACTATAATCTATGAATTTAACGATCCATCATCAATATTTTATCCTGTAACATCAATCAATATTCATCTCAAATCAAATATTCATCTTTGCACTTTCTGAGGCCAAAGATATTCATCAATCGGTCGTATTCATCTCAACACTGTTCATCTTTTGCACTAAAGGCCAAAGATATTCATCGGTCGGTCATGTTCATTTAAACACTGCTTTCATCTTTGCCTACTGAGCCAAAGATATTCTTGAAAATCATTCATCTTTTAACTTCTGGCCAAAGATATTCTTGAAAATCATTCATCTTTACACTACGGGCGAAAGATATTCAATAATATCATCATTTAAGGCGAGGATGATGAAAAATATTTTTAAAGAAACGAATCCGATGAAACAAAATGACAAGGATTAAGGATTAAGGATTAGTACTTTGTTTTATCCATGTCCAACAATACCTCAAAAATAATCATAGTGGTGTAAAATTCGAGAATGATCAAAACATGGATCTGATCAAAGCTAGTATCCGAGAATAGATATTTTGACGAAAGAAGAAATTTTATTTTTCGATGAATAGTCTTAGTATCGTGAATAGTCTTGTATCGTGAATAGTCTTAGTATCGTGAATAGTAACTCAGACACACAAAAGATAGAAATTCCACAAAAAACATTTTCACGCTTATTGAATAGTACTTTCGTGAATAGTAACTTCGTGAATAGTAACTCATGAATAGTAACCCCGACATGAAAAAGTTCCAAATTTGATAAAAACTTGGATCGACATTTCGGCGTAATGATATTGAAGAAATAATATCATTCTGAAAAAAAAATAATATCCCTTACCTCGAAGAATCGATTACTTGGAAGGAAAGGTCGGAAGTGATCTTTGAATGAAACTTGTCTTGAGCGACAACTCTCAAAGTATCTAAATACTCACAAAATCGCTCAATAATATAGAGAGAAAGAGAAAAACTTTGTTTACGGTGTGATTTTCAATTCTAACTTAGCCCTCTATTTATAGGAAAATGTTAGCCCGTAAAAGCGGACTTGACACGCTTTACACGATGGCTTTACACCTACTATTGCCACCCACCACATTTGAAATAAAATTCAGCACATTTTTTCACCAACCACAAGTGGGGCCCACTCAATTCTAGAATTTTCCACCAAAATCAATTATAACCCTAATTTTGAATCAGTCACCTCTTAAAATTCATAACAAATCATTACGTTCATTTTAACGGTTCAAAATTTGTGGACATATACTCAACTTATATATGTATAACATATCCAAAAATTACAACGATCCAACAGTCGGATTAAATATTATAACTCACACAATAAAGCTATAATAACACCGATTTTGATCTTTTAATACCTCGATCAAACAAAATACAAATAAAACATTTAATTCCTTCATTAATAACCACATAAATAAATCCATCATTTATATTCATATAAAATAAATATTTCCTTATCATATGAATCAATAATTAATTATTCACAAATAATATTACGAATCACATTTATGATGACGAGGCGGTTCGAGGAAAGAGGGCTTTCCAATAAGGATCTCTCCTTCTTGGCGGCGCAATTAGGTGACCAAACCTCTCCTTAGAGCGAACTTTCTAGACATTGCCAATAATGTTATCTAATAATATTATTCAAATAATATGAATTATTGATGCGATAATGGGAAATACGGTGCGATGACAATTATTGAAACATCGATAATATAAAATACCAACGCACAATTATTGAATCAATAAAATAAAATCTTTGAGCGATAATTCTTTATGTAACAATTATTGAGTAGTGTCTTCTTACGTAAGGATCAATAATTCAACAATCTTTGTGCAATCTGGGTGTCTTCTTTATGCAACCAGCATTATTCTTGTATTTTAACCACCGGTATTCCACGATCTTAACTTGATAACAACTACGCTTAGTTATTTATAGCCACCCAAACTTTGTCGTTTTCCTCATCCAATCGCTTTTCCGTTATGGGGCCCACACATGGGCTGCTTTTGCCGCGTCGATGCGAATATTCCCAAGCGATGCTGAATATTCCACGACCAAATGAATATTCCCAAACAACAATGAATATTTTATAACCACTTGCTTATTTTGAAATATTTGCGTATTTAACCCTTAACTATCCACATTAATCAAATCAACCCTTACTATTTCAAAATAATAAATAAAGGAAATTCCTTTTTATTTAAAAAATTTTGAGGTCTTCTGACCTCCCTCCTTATGAAATTTAGTCCTCGAAATTGGCGTGCGATACACAGTGTTTCGAAAAGGTGAGGATACCTCGCTTTCATTTCCATTTCAATTCCCGTCATTTTTCCTCTATAGCATGATTCCTCCACAAAACTTTAACTTGTGGTATGACCTTTCAGTCGTAGGACGTCTCCTTCCTATCCAAAATCTTGACAAGTACCTCCTCATAAATACGTTAAGTCTTGGCTATCTCTCCATCAGCCCCTAACTTCAATAACGTGGTTCGGGTCTTTCACATATTTACAATCTGAGATATGTGAAACACATTATGAACACGAGACATACTTTCATGAGTCTATAGGTTACATTTCTACTCGGTCGAGAATTTGAAATGGACGATAAATGCGTGGATTGAGCTTTCTCTCTCCCCAAATCTTGTAACTCCCTTCCATGGAGCAACTTCATGACAATACGCTGATTCCCTACATTAAATTCCACGTCTTTTCGATGAAGATCCGCATAACTCTTTTTGTCGATCTTGTCTTGGTTTTATATCGTTGTCATTTGGATCATTAGTCATACGTCTTAACTTTCGGGTCCCGATAATGTTGCTTCACCCATCATCCCAACATATTGGAGAGCGACATTTTAAATCCATATAATGCTTGAATGGAACCATGCCTATATTTGTTTAATAACTATTGTTGTATGAGAATTCCACCATGGCAAATACTTATCTTATCCCACTTCCTTTGAAATCTAGGACACGAGTCTTAATATATCTTGAAGAGTTTGAGTAGTCCTTTACGATTGCCATCCGTTTGAGGATGGTATGCCATCTTGAATCAATAAATTCGTGCCCGTAGCTTCTCTACAAACTAACCCAAAATCATGAAGTGAATCTTGGGTCACGATCTAAAACTATGGATCTTTGATGGCATGCCATGCAATCTCACAATCGTATTCACGTCATTCTTAAGACAAGAAGGTTCTTGCGTTCAAGAAATAAGTCTCTCGTTGTCGGTAAGAAATGAATAAACGCGACTTGGTTAATCTATCAATGTATAACCCAAATAGCATTGATGCCTCCATTATAATCTTGTACTTCAAATCGAGTCGTTAGGAACACAAAGTCTAGAGTGGACTCGAAGTATTCCTTCTTCATCGATTCTTGCTTAGGAATAGCTCCTTCTTGTACTTTCTTCTTCATACGCATCATTTTTCCGGGGTCGGTGGCTTGGCGACTTTAACTTTATCGATTAAAATCGATTATACTCGTATATCATCACGTGGGTACCTAGAGTTTTCATCTCCATCTCTATTATTTGTAAATTATCTGAAATTAGTCTTTGACAATATCGTTTTTCGTGCTTGTATATGATCTTCTACTCAACAACGTCGGCTACCACGTTCGCTTTTCGAGGATGGCATGGTGAACATGTCTTTGAAATAAGTCTCCTCTTGAGTTCTTGAAGCTCTTCCCATTCCTTGCTCCATTCGAATTTTGTATCTCTACGAGTCAATTTGCGTTAATGGAATAGCGATTAGAGAATATCTTTCAGCGAATCTCCGATAATAACCAACTAAGCCTGAAAGCTACGCATTTTTCGATTCTTGAAACTTAGGTTGTTCTCAAGCGTGACTCATATCCCAACCTTGGATAGCGTCACAATGACACCTATCGATTTCTTATCGCGCGAATATGGCGTCCCTTACGAGAGAGTCGGCTTAGGTGCATTCCACAAAAGTCACAAGATAAAGGCTCGGTACCAAATTCTATAGTTGAATTTTTAACTCACGAAGTTCAATAGGAGCCATTCGATATGAGATTTTAGAAATGAGTTTTGTCTGGGTTCAAAGTCGATACAAAATTTAATATCGGTCTTTGGGAGTAAACGAAAAATTCTTGAAATCGTCGGGAAAATCAATAACAACGAGAATATTATTCAAATCGGCGTGTCTTTATTCAAATCCATAACATGGACTAAGAAAACTTGACATCCGTAATAAGCGAATGACTTCATGGCTTGATATGAAAATGTTTGACTACAATGGTTTGATTGCTTGAATTGAATAACGGGTTGCTTAGGAATATGAAAACTAACAACCTTACAAAAGCAATCAATTTGGCGTGATGAGTAGTTAACCTTAAAATCACATCAAAAGCAAATATCTCTATAGAAATAAGGTTAACGGGTAATGTGATAGTGCGACTTGAATCAAGCAAGATTTTTAAACAACGGATGTAATGAAAGTTTCTCTAATGGAGTCTCCACGAGATAGGTCAAAGTTTAATTTCTCGTAGTCAAGTTCAAGCGTTGGCCTGAATGAAAAGAGATAAAGAATGGGTAGAAATCAAATTGTCTAGTAAGGTATAAACTTAGCGAAAATTTATAATTAACTAACTTGATGCTAACCGTTCGGGTTCCTCGCATTTAATGGAAGTCGACAAGCGCTCTTCCAAAACAGTTGACTTTGACTTTTACGGGACATCCTTTTGAGTCACCATTCCCGTTGGTGGGGTTTTCGATATCGTCTGATCTCGGCGATATGTCCTTCTTTTCCACAATTATAGCATACCTTAAAGCTGTTGTGGGCGGTTTGGGTGATATGTCCTCTTTCCGCATTTGTAACATATCGACCGGTGGTGGTCGTTCTCCTCCACTAAAACTAGTTCTTCTTTGGCGGCGTCTTGAATGGTGGTTGTTGAATCTCCTCTTTTAAAATCTCCTCCCAGGCTTCGCTTCTTATTTTCATGGCCCACGATTACCACGAGTGGTTCTTAGCCTTTGTCCGTATTCTTCTTTCTCATTTGGTTATCGTTATTACGATGGTGCTTTATCTTGATATGATCCTGGTTATGGTCCCTCGGTTGAGCGTACTCGTTATCTCGCTCTAACAAGTGAGCCTATTGACAACATCTGAATAGAGAAAAATTTATGAAATGAGATCTTAGCGTATCTTAGGGTTTCAAACCTCTAAGAAACATCCAGCGTCATCGTTCCTCATTCTCCACCAAATGAGGTGCGAGCACGGATAACTCATGAACTTACGCCTCGTCTTTGGGACAAATCGTATTATTACTTTCTCGGTCTAATAAACTCCACTTCCTTCGTATAGCCGAATACTTTCGAAAGTACTTGTCATTGAAGCTGTTCTGAAACGTCTCCCGTGACATCTTTGAGTGCGGTTTGGATGGAGTGCAACTTCTGATTCCCACCGATGTCTGCCTCTCCACGAACATAAAGGTGGCGAATGGAACCTTCATTCCTCAAATGCATCCCAGACATCGAATATCTTGGTAATTTGCTTGACCCGTGTTTACTGCCGTGATCGGATCGGCTTTCCCTTAAATTCTGGTGGTCCCGACTCTTTGAACTTCTTGGGTGACCACCCGTGAATTCTATCATTTCTCTCACATATTTTGAACACGAGTCTCCTCAAATGCGATTTTGCATGAGCTGCAAAAAACTTCTAAACATCCCTCGTTCATCATACGCTTTCGATGGTGTTGTTCACGGGAGGAACATTGTCGACTTTGTTGCACGTTCTCCTCGTTGGTAGAAATACGAAGCATCTCCACGGTCTCATTTACTCCACTTTATTAATATTCTCGATTCGACATTCTCGAATCTTGTCGTAAAAGCAAGGGTTAATTAAAAATCAATATATCACATAATATCCTATATCTTGACCAACTAACAAATAAGCTTGGGTAGGACACACTGGCGAAGGATTTACTCGTCTCTCCCCTCCTAGTTCTATTCCCCGATCTCATTGAGATCATATCCTAAGCTACGATACCTGTGACTCACGACACTGACTTGTGTGGCACCTCACATTGGTACTGTCGGTTTACCACCCTGTGAGGCAGCGTCCCCTACGGAGAATGCAGGCATGCATCCCCCCATCAACGAAGTTACGAGAATCGGGGCTCTTTACTTATAGCTACGATACCAAATAAAATAGGTATACAACACACCCATTCGAAGTGCGCCAATCGTAGCTGAAAGCAACTATTATTGATAATACAAATGTAAGTGAAAATCGACAATATATCTTATGAGTTTAAATACAAATATTATCTTACAGAAATATTTATACTCGAAATAAATCCTCATCACATTTATTGATACATTATTTTACAAAATGGTGAGGGACTACTAAAAACAATCTTTCTAAAACCTTCATTCCATACCCACAGCTAGTACTTTCATTACATTCTACGCCTCACGAGAAGAAAAATGGAACAACAAGGAAAAGGGTGAGCTCAGCTAGCCCGATAAAAGAATACTATGACTAAGATAATATCTGACAAATTATCGTTAGTCTCAACGAGGAAAAAATTTGATAGAATCTGATAGACAACAAGTTTGAGATCAATATTATGGCGAAATAATAATTCATAGAAGAGTTCGTGAGAATGAAATCTACTATAATCTATGAATTTAACGGTCCATCATCGATATTTTATCCTGTAACATCAATCGATATTCATCTCGAATCAAATATTCATCTTTACCTTACGGGCGAAGATATTCATCAATCGGTCGTATTATCTCTCACACGCTGTTCATCTTTGCACTAAAGGCCAAAGATATTCATCGATCGATCGTATTCATTTAAACACACTTCATCTTTTGCCTTCTGAGCCAAAGATATTCTTGAAATCATTCATCTTTGCCTACTGAGGCCAAAGATATTCTTGAAAATCATTCATCTTTTGCTGCTACTGGGCGAAAGATATTCAATAATATCATCATTTAAGGCGAGGATGATGAAAAATATTTTTAAAGAGCGAATCCGATGAAACAAAATAGCCAAGGATTAAGGATTAAGGATTACGTACTTTGTTTTATCCATAATCAACAATACCTCAAAAATAATCGTAGTGGTGTAAAATTCGAGAATGATCAAAACATGGATCTGATCAAAGCTAGTATCCGAATAGATATTTTGAGACGAAAAGAAGAAATTTTATTTTTGATGAATAGTCTTAGTATCGTGAATAGTCTTGTGTGAATAGTCTTGATATCACGTGAATAGTAACTCAGAGCACCAAAAGATAGAAATTCCACAAAAACATCTTCACAGCTTCACGAATAGTACTGCGTGAATAGTACTTCGTGAATAGTAACTTCATGAATAGTAATAATAGTAACTCATGAATAGTAACCCAGAGCATGAAAAAAGTTCAAATTTGATAAAAACTTGGATCGACATTTAGTACGTAATGATATTGAAGAAATAATATCATTCTGAAAAAAAAAATAATATCCACTTACCTCGAAGAATCGATTACTTGGAAGGAAAGGTCGGGAAGTGATCTTTGAATGAAACTTATCTTTGAGACAATGAACTCTCAAAGTATCTAAATACTCACAAAATACGCTCGATAATATAGAGAAAGAGAAAACTTTGTTTACGGTGTGATTTTCAATTCTAACAGCCCTCTGTTTATAGGAAAATGTTAGCCGTAAAGCGCGGACTTGACTGCTGCTACGATGGCTTTACACTATACTATTACCACCCACCACATTTGAAATAAAATTCAGCACATTTTTTCACCAACCACAAGTGGGCCCCTCAATTCTAGAATTTTCCACAAAATCAATTATAACCCTAATTTAGAATCAGTCACCTCTTAAAATTCATAACAAATCATTCGTTCATTTTTAACGGTTCAAAATTTGTGGACATATACTCAACTTATATATGTATAACATATCCAAAAATTACAACGATCAGCGGTTGGATTAAATATTATAACTCACACAATAAAGCTATAAATAACATAGATTTGATCTTTTAATACCTCGATCAAATAAAAATACAAATAAAACATTTTAATTCCTTCATTAATAACCACATAAATAAATCCATCATTTATATTCATATAAAATAAATATTTCCTTATCATATGAATCAATAATTAATTATTCACAAATAATATTACGAATCACATTTATAATGACGGTAGGTTCCCCAGGAAGAGGGGCTTTCGATAAGGATCTCTCTCTTCTTGGTAGCGCTGATTAGGTGACCAAACCTCTCCTTAGACAGAACTTTCTAGACATTGCCAATAATGTTATCTAATAATATTATTCAAATAATATGAATTATTGATCGATAATGGAAATCTTTATGCGGTGACAATTATTGAAACATGAATAATATAAAATATCAATATGACAATTATTGAATCGATAAAATAAAATCTTGAGCAGTAATTACTTGAAAATTATTGAGTAGTGTCTTCTTACGTGAGGATCGATAATTCAACAATCTTTATGCAATATCTGGTAATCTTCTTTGTGCGACCAGCGTATTATTCTTGTATTTTAACCATAGGGTATTCCAGCGATCTTACTTGGTAACAACTTCTGGCCAGATTATTTATAACCACCCAAACTTTGTCGTTTTCCTCGTCCAATACGCTTTCCGTTATGGGGCCCACATTTTGCATGGCTTGGCGTAAATCACGAATATTCACAAGCCGATCTGAATATTCCACGACCAAGCGAATATTCCCAAACAAAAATGAATATTTTATAACCACTTGCTTATTTTGAAATATTTGCGTATTTAACCCCATAACTATCCACATTAATCAAATCAACCCTTCTTATTTCAAAATAATAAATAAAGGAAATTCCTTTTATTTAAAAAATTTTGAGGTCTTACATT
>CM035165.1:109532521-109827568 GCA_020205615.1 Panax quinquefolius
TTTGAGTTTGTATAATATCTAGTAGACAATATTTGTATTCAAACTCACGGTTTATGTCGTATTATTGCAGCAGTTATATTAATAAGTTGTATTTAAATTACATCTACTTGTATCGACTACCCAAGATGGGTGATGTATACCTAATTTTGGGGGAGTCACACAATATTTTATGACGGTCGTGACAATCATTAAAAAGTTAGATTTTTGTGATGACTTTTATTTGCAATTACAAAAAGAAGATATTTTGTGATGAAATTTTTAAGCCGTCACAAAATAATACAATATATGATGGCTCTTAGTGATGACTAATTTTACCATCATTATAGAGTATTTGTGACTGCCATTGTAATCACCAAATCTTATTTGAAAGTAATTTTGTTTAGTAAGTCAACTCACATATGTTTCCTTTTATATTTTGTTTTAAAATTATAATCATGATCTGGACTTTGGTGTAGTGGTAATACTCATTATTTAGTTTGCAAATGGGAGAGGGTTCGAATCCTACAAGTATCATTTGATATAATTAATATAGTGAAATAAATTATACGTAAATAGAGATTCACGTTCTTACATTTAATCCCTAAAGTCTTGTTTTTTTGTGATGACTTTGACAATCACAATAGATTATATGTTAATGTAATGGTATTAATCATCACAAAAGCACTAAGCGTTTACATGATTGCCAAAACCATCACGTAAAACCTTTCATGATGGGCGTATACAAGACGACCATTGTGATGTTTAAAGCCATCACGTAAACCTTTCGTGATGATTTTCCTACTTTTTGTGATGAATTTAGGTCATCACAAATGACCATTTTTTTAGTAGTGACTTTTAGCGACGGACAACATATAGCGTCGCTAAAAGTATAGACAACGGTTGTATGACCGAACCGTCGCTAAAGGGAGGGAGAGTGAGCTCAGGTGAGTTGGATAAGGGATGAGTTTAAGATTTGGACCGTATATATATATATATATATATATATATATATATGTATGTATATGCACATCTATTTGGACCATGTCATGTCTTCCTTAATTAGTAGTAGTTCAATGCACATCTAAATGTCAACTTAAACACCTAAAAAATAGAAGTCATCCCCCCCCCTCCCTCTCTCTCTCTCTCCCTCTCTCTATATATATGCACATCTATTTGGAGCATGTCATGTCTTCCTTGGTAGTAGTTCAATGCACATCAAAATGTCAACTTGTATATATGGATGTTAATTCATAATTTTATGTTACGAAAATTCAATAAAATAAGTAATATGAAATTAGTGCCTGCCTATATATATACATATATATATATAGGCAATTTTCGATATATATATATATATAGGCAATTTTCGTGTATTCTCACAGAGAGAGAGAGAGAGAGAGAGAGAGAGAGAGAGATGGGGAAGCTATATATGATAGTCCTAGTGCTTTGCTCAAATGGTTATATCCATGCGGAAAGTTTATGGAATTGACAAAAGCCCAGAAGGTGTTGAAAAATGGATCAAAAAACTAAGCCACAAGAAAGAAAAGTTAACCAAACTTCACTTCTTCCTCCATGATACGGTAAGTGGGAAAAACCCAAGTGCACTTAAGGTGGCCCAGTCCAACATCACCTTCAGATCTCACACCCTTTTCGGCCTAGTCACGATGATAGATGACCCACTGACCTTTGGGCCTGAACTAAAGTCCTCAACAGTCGGGCGAGCCCAAGGTTTGTATGGTTTCTCGTCCATGGAGGAATCTTGTCTAGTAATGAGCATGAACTTTTTCTTCACAAAGGGGTAGCACCCTCACTGTCCTTGGCCGGAATCCGCTATTGAATCAGTACCGTGAAATGTCCATAGTTGGCGGATCGGGAGTTTTCCGTCTGGCACGGGGGATAGCTACCTCACAAACCACTTGGTTAAATGCGATTATTGAATATAATGTTATTGCTATTCATTATTAGTTAATACATTGTAATTGTTGTATTTAATTTTATTTTTTGAAAAGATACAAGCTTGTTTAAATATGTCACGCAAGAAACTTGATTCACTTGATCAAGTCTTGGGCAATTGCTCCATATATATGCTGCTGAGTGCTGATACACAAGTCAAGTCAAGCCAAGCCAAGCCGAAAGAATTCTTCTTCATACTTTTTGATTCTTTCTGCTGCAGTTAGAAAGAATCAACCATGAACCACTAAGCTTGTACTCCTTAATTCCTTCCTATGTTTGTGTTATAAATTCAACCTTTGAACGTTGTTTGGCTTACCTTTTTTGAAAAATTAATAATAAAACAAACCCACTGTTTTCTTAATTACTAATCAAAGTAGCTACTAGTATTCGATTTGCTTTTGCCTTTATTCTACTGGAAAAGCATAAATTGGTTTGACAGCTCCTCAAAGATGATGGATTTTTTCAACGCAATATGTTTCTTCAATATTACTAGTAGGAAATTCCAATTCCGTTCGAGAATTGATATTTTTATGAGCAAATAAAATTCATAGTTCCACAATAAATATGTAAAGAAATTGAATTATAATTAACATAAAATTCTAGTATATCATAAAATATACTACTAGTAATAAATTAATATTAATTCTTACATATTTCATCTAAATTTAAGTGAAGATTGAGTAAAAGTAGTCTAATAATAATTGAGTTTCATACAGGGGAGGGGTTGTTTGGGAGGTCTGTGTCCCCTAGACCTGGAAAAATTCAATGGAGCTGGACTGGACTGCCTGGACATCTGATATACAAGACCCCCAAAAAAGGTTGTACTAGTCAAAAATTAAAAACAGTAAAAATAGTTTTTAAACAGTTGAAGACAAACAAATACTTAGAGAAGCAGTCAAATGTTTTATTATTGAAATACTCCAAGCACAAGCATCAAGAATCAAGAATCAAGAATCAAGAATCAAGAAAATGGGTAGCAGAAGAGAAGATTGGTCTGAGTATGGTGGAAGTTGGAAGGACAACACATACATTGATAAGTCCCATCTCATACATGCTTTGTCTAAAACATTTTTTTGACCACTTTTTTTTTTTAAGTAACACTATATTTTTTTTTCGTAAGTTCACTCCATACTCAATATAGTACTGACACTGTTATATATTGTACCTTATTTTATACTCTTGTGACTTATAATATGTCATATTTGAGTTTGATAAAATTTATCTGTGGACATAATTCAAGTAAGTATAAAAGGTGTAAATTAATGTCCTCAACGTGGAGAATAAAAGAGATTTTTATTTGATTTGTGTAGAAATCATTTGATTAGTGTCTATAGTAAGACATTTAATAAGGTGCAAAATTGTTTGATAAAAACTACTTTTTCTTAATTCCATTTAATAGAAGTCTATTTTATTTTTTGGAACAAAAGGAAAATATTGAGTGCTAATTCTAATTAACCACTATATTAATACTATCTAGTATGTAACTTACATATTTAGTATTAATAAGTATGGTTAAATATAAATTAAATAGTATATTATGTAACTTATATCTATATATGTATGTATATATATATGTTGATATATATACATAAGATAAGATATATGCATATGTAAGATAAAAATTTACATATATGATTTTGCACATGTTTTCTCTCTTTTGATCTTCTCCATTCTTTTTACAAACAAATAACTACTACAAAGCGGTATTCATTGGAATTTTACGTGAATTGCTATCACAGATAATTCCCCGAAACTTTAACATATATCGCAGAGGTATATAAATACTGTGTAACCCTAGCAAGCGATGCGTGGTGGTGGAAGCGATAAAGACCTTAAGGACAGAGATCACCCGTGTCATGTCTTCAATAACAATTTTGACTCTACTAAACTATGATTCTAACAATCTTAAGGTCTTTATTGTATTTATTAGTCATGATTTTGGTGAGATGGAAGACAACACGATTTTCAAAGATAAGTGTCATTTTTCTTGTATCTATTTTATCAATGGAATTTTTATGATAATTAGTAATATATTGAGATATTAAACTAATTATTTTTATTGATAATTCCTGTTAGAAGATGGATTGTGGAAAAATGAAAGTTAAAAAGATTACAATTTACATGTTTGTAAATTGATGCGGAGAAGATGAAGAGTGATCATCATGGAAAAACACCAAATATTGATGCTTAGAAATCTTTCTAAAGAGATTATGTCGTTCTTCGGATTTAATTCCAAAAGGTGTGTTTTTTAACATTAGCCTTTATTTTTATAAATGATAATTGTGTATCATTTTGTATGTGTATATACTTGAAAGTATATCTTTTATGTATTATATCATGTGTAGATGATATTGTATGTTTGAGTATTATTTTACTTACATTTTGTTGTAATAAATTAATTAATTAGTTTTGTGAGATAAGAAAAGTAATTAAATTTGTGTTCATGATGTAATAAATTTAATTTTATGCATATATATATTTTGGTTGTAATATTTTATGAGTAGATAAAATATTATGATGTGTGTATATATATATATATGTATGAAATTTGAGACAATTATTTTCTTATACACTAATTGAGATTAATTTATTATGAGAAAGTTCTAGTAAAATTTGAGAAGTTTACTTGTCTCTATGTATAACAAATTAGTTATAAATTAATTTATTTTGAGAATAAAGTAAATTTATGTTCTTCTTGAACAAAATTATGCATATAAATTTGAGGTAATATTTAGTGTGTAATATTATTTGATATTTGTATGCATGAATTTTGAGATAGATTACTTTGTTTGTGGATAATAAATTAATTATAAACTAATAGTTAGAAGAGATATTATAAAGTAGATTTGGTTGAAGTAAATCTTATATACAATATGATTTTGATGTTGAGAAAACACTTAAAAATGATATTAAGTAGTGTTTTGGGATAATCATAATTGATATACGTTGATTTATTTTATATGTACTTCTTGTCCAAGAAGTAGTAAATTTTAATGTGATTATATGAATTACATATATTCTAAATGAGGTAAATATTTTATTTTTTGACTTTTATAAATTAGTGAAGTTCAAGTATTTCATATTATTATGATAATTGTCTTGAATTCTATATTTATAATTTTCAAAAGATATAATGTTTATGTTATTTTATGTCTAAGTTGGGATAAGAAAATACTTGAGAATATACTAATTCATGTGTAAATTTTATTTATTTTCTACATAAATTAATTTTGTTTGTGATAAATTAATTTCTTAGAAAGTAAATATAATTTTATATTTTATATGCAAATAAATTTATGCGATATGATGAGTTGTGCTATAATTTGTATATAATGAATTTTATACTATTTACATAAAATCAAGTGTTATGTGTTAGTATACTTGAAAAAGCGTACATGTATAATTTATTAAGTGCTTATATTAAATAATTTTTAGATTTGAAATTTTATGTAATTCAAAAAATAAGAACTTGTTTTCTTATGTGGTGGTATTCTAAAAGATTCTTATGTTGAAACAATCTTTATATGAATAACTAATACATAAAATGTGCAAGAACTTATTTTATGTTTTGAGAAGTGTTCCTTAATATTCTTATGTGGAAGTAATATTTATAAAAACATTGTTACATAAAATGTTAATTAATCTAAAATTTATTTTAAGTAGTGAGCATAATATTGTGAAGTGAAATTATTCATAATATTTCAATTATTAAAAAGTGTGGGGTGATTCTTTAAGATTTTTATTTATAGACTAAATTTGGCCTTTGAACTATTTGGAGCATAATTTTATTTTTTGTAAGAAATACTAAGGCTTATGAATTTCATATTACGAAATTCAATTTGATTGTATAGTCTTATGAAATGAAAGTCTTTGGAACCTGAAACTTTTGAATAATATTGAAATGTGAACTTATTTTACTTAATTAATTCTCTAAGTTCTAGAAAGTTATAAGTTGAACCTATAGCTAGAAAGAACAATATTGATTTGGTGAAGGAAATCAATATAATAATTTAGTAAATATTGATTTTATTAGCCTAAATATGATCCAAAATATTTATAGTGATTTAGTTCAATAGTGAGATTGAAACTAAGTTATAAATATTCAAGTGGATAAATATTAGGTGATAATATGCGTATATTAACCTTGAGATTCTATCGGATATAAAATTATTTATATGTTTACACAAATAATATAATTGTATAAACTATAATGTGATAGTTTTTGTGTATATTAATGATATGTTGATCATTTTACATAGTATTGTTAACGTAAACAAGTTTAAGAAATATCTATTTTTGTCTTTAAGTTGAAAGACTTGTAAAATAGATGTTGTCTTATTATCATGTGAAAACATAGTGAGGATTCCAACCAAACCAATTAAATTGAGTTGAGAGGCTATACTAAACTAAGTTTGATATACCTTGAGATTGAAGAATTTAATAATTCTTTAATAGTAGTGGTACACTGAAAGTTAATTCTGATATAGCTATTGTAAATCTGAAGTACACATTCATTTAGTGAGAGCCTTGTGTTTGATATCAATGCACTGTGATCGAGATATTACATACAATTTTAAACTTAGAATACTAATGATTTATATTGGTTTTGTTAGATCTCTCGATGTTTTAATAGATCACATAAGTGTCACTTATATTTTAGTGAGGAAAATTATAAATTTACAAGTAGGTGAATTTTCACTCAATCTTGGGTTTTGTTTCTTAGATTAGTAAGAAATAAATGAGTATTTTCCATTTCACAATATGAATCTAATGTTATTATTTTATAAGGGAAGTTTAATGGATTAGGGCGTTTGTTAAAACATTATATTGTAGCCTAGTCTAAAGCCTCATATTTCACAATATTGTGTTAGTGAAATTTTTTATGTAGTACAAATTATTAATCTTGGATTCATAGTACTGGTTGTGATCTTGAATAAGTATGAAAATATTCACAAGTAGGTGAATATATAATTATATTTTTACAAGTAGGTGAATATATTATCCCTTAGTGAGGGAATAATTTACTTGGAGTAGCAAGTTATATCATTGCTTTATATGATTGAGAAAGCAAACGGAATCGAAATTTGTTGTTAAAACATCAAATTGTGGCCACTTCCATTGCTTAGTTCATTATGATGTGATAATGAAATTGTTTGTATAGAGCATATGTGACGCCCCCAAAACAGGAATACATCACCCATCTTGAGTCGCCAGATACATGGTACAGAATACAAATACAAACTAATTATACAACAGTCGTGTAAAATACGACAAAACATATGTTGTGAATTTTAATACAAATATTGTCCTCTAGAGAGTATACAAACTCAATGGAGTCCTCATTACATTTATTATCACACTATTTCACAGAATAGTGAGGACTACTAATGCACCATCTAGGACCATCACTCTGTTCCCAAGACTAGTCTCTCGCTACGTTCTCATTTCACGAGAAAAAACGAAAGAAAGAAAGGTGAGCTCAACTAGCCCGATGAAATATTATGACTAAGATAATGCAAAAAAAAATTATCGTTAGCCTTGACGATTGTTAAAGCGATACAATATAACAACCATCAAGTTTAAGCTGCGGTGAACAAGCAATCCATTAAAAAGTCAGTAGAGAATAAAATCTACTATCTTTTATGATTTAAAAGGTTTTCATCACTTTTATCTCTCGGGAATTGACTTAATAAATAATCCACATCATCGAATCACCCATGCAACTTTCTGCCGAGGATATTCTTTAGAATCACGACCACGAATTATCCATGCTACTACTGGCTAAAGATAATCATGTTTTTCATCAACGGTCGAGATCATGCCATAAAACAATTCATCTTTGCACTACTGACCAAAGAGAATTCATAGCCATAATCATACCAAAAAGCGTCCATCAATGCCTTTACAGGCCATGATGACTTTTTCCATATCATTTGTAACATTACGGTTATGATTACACCGAATAATCCTCAGTCATAATCATACCAAGTCCATCTATGCACTTCTGAATACATGAGATGACTTTCAACAAAATATAAACATGAGGATGATGACAATGATATAAGAATTGATAAAAAACAAGTTCAAGAATTAATTTATCTAGAACCGATAACGTCCAAAGTGTCGACATGATCTTGCTTTGTAGAGTAAAATTCAAGAATGCTCGAAAGAATATGTCCATGAAAAGATCTTTGGATGAAGCGCAAATATCGAGGATATTCCACTAATTTCATGGAGTATAGAAGTCAAAACTTTAACCAACCGAGTATAATAAAGAATGGAATAACAAAAGAAATCACCGTGCATGCGGTACTTGGCATGAGGCAGAGTTATTCAACAGAATAATAATAACGGAACCGAATCGGTAGCGAAATTACATGCAAGCGGGATGTTCCAAATGAATAATAAAGAATAGAATAACAACAAAAATCACCATGCATGCGGTGCTTGGCATACGCGAGTTATTCTAACGAGAATAATAAATAACGGAACTAGGTCCCAGCATAAAAAAGCGTCTGAACGAGATATTCAACGAGAATAATAATAAAAAGAACGGAACCCATCCGTAAAAAGCCTTGCATGCATGACGGGATATTCCAACAAAATAATAATAAAGATAGAATAATAGAAGAATGTCACCAAGTATAGGGTAGTCAAAAGCGTATCTTTGGTTATTCAATGAGAATAATAAAGAATGGAATAGCGAAGTTCTCTTCATGAATACAAAAAATAATACCCTTACAGATACAACAAATAATATTCCTACATTAGAAGAAAATTGGATATAGGAGTAGTGAAGTAGCAGAAAACTTTTCTTCTTTCTCTCTATAGTTTCTCTCTATAATAATTGCTCTAAAGCTTTAGTGAATTGGTGAGAAATGAAGGAAGAATGAACTTCTATTTATAGAAAAATATAGTTTCGATAATTGCACGTTTTGGGGCTCGAAATATTACAGTATAATACCTTCCTCTTTTTCTTCATTTTTAATTTAGTCCTGCAAGTATTATCAAACTTGCACCACCTCCCCTAATAGTAAATAATGTGAATCAATAGTAAATCATGTGACTCAATAGTTACAATCATGTGATAAAAATAATTACGATATAGTACCTCCATACATACCTCCATTTTAACTTAGTCATACAAGTATTATCAATCTTGCACCAACTCCCTAATAGTAACAAGAATGTGAAACAATAGTATACACATGTGAACAAATAGTTATAATCATGTGAATTAATAGCAATCAATTGCTCATTTATCCTGGTTAAATACCCGATTAGTCGATATAACCTCCAGGACATCAATTATTATCGAAATAAATGTCGATTTTCACTAACACAAACAATTCCAACATAATGAAACTATTTTTATCAACAATATAAATTTTAAAATTTGAAGTTTGACTTTTCCCAAAAAAGTCAATCTGTTGACTTTGACGAATAGTGAATCCGGAAAATTTTGTATTTATAGACTATTTTACTAATTTCATCGTTAGGACTCAAATATCACGTCGCGTCTCAAATTCAACTCAGAACACAACTTCAATTTTAATAACATTCATCATTAATATTATAACTCACAATATTTATCAACCGAGGTCGTTCCCGGAAGGGGGGCTTTCCGATAAGGATTTCTCCTATTGGCGCCATGAATTAAGTGACGAAACCTCTCATTGATGAACTTCTAGACATTGTAAATATTGTAATTTAATAATAAGAATAACCTTGTCATCTCAATTATTGATTTAATAAAATAACATATTATGCGGATGATCTTTGTGACAATAATCGAATCAATAATATGAGAGATATGATGCAACAATTACTGTAGCAATAATTGAGTATAACTAAGTGACTTCTCACGTAAGCATTAATAATCAATACCGTGTGCTACTATACAATCACGCGTATTACTATACTTTTACTACCTGGTAGTTTAACAGTATTAACGGTAAAACCTCCACCGTTATTTTCATAAAATATTTTTATCGTTTTCTAACTACGATAGTACTTCCGTTGTGGGGTCCACCAATGATTATGCCATCGTACGAATATTCCCCGACAAAAAGAATATTATATAACAACTTGCGTACTTTGCAAAATTTATAAATACTACCCACAACTATAATATTATATCAAATCCACACGATAATATTAAAAAATTATTTCGAGAAAATTAAACATTTATTCATAAAATCTGGGGTCTCACAGCATATGAGATTACCTTTAATGGCAAGTCTTGACATGTTGGTCATAGACATAATTTTTGTTAGATAATTGATACAAGAAGGTATTCTAATATTTATCTACGAGAAAGTCAAGTGACGACTTGACTTATCTTTTTACTAAGACTTTGTGAGATCTTAGTAAGTTTAACTACTTGTGATATGGAACTTAAACCACTTTGAGTCGGGGGTGATGGGAACCCACCTATTCCTAGGTTACCCCTAGTTTATAGGTTCAATGGGAAAAACAAGTCACGATTCTTTGGTACGTGTTACTTATCGATGTGGTTTCATATGTAGTTTAAGATAGTACGCGTGCATTGCCTGATAGAAATTTGAGTTATACTCTTAACAAAGTTGTTGTGTTCTTAGCAAATGTAAACACTTGTGAAACACTTTGCCTATATGAACTATAAGTGGAGCCGCTTCTTATAGAGGGTTGTGGTTTACTCTCTTAGAGGTTCATGAAACAGGGTATTGCGCATGGCCATATTAGCGCAAAGCAATTGAGAATACTCATATTGGTAGGAGGATTTTGTGTGTGTGTGGCAATTCCGGTCATATCATATAGAAGTGGAGGTTCAATCTACGGACACCTTCAACTTCGATGTGAATTTGAGTTGGTTACACTAAGGGAAGGTTCAATGTTCGTCACACCCTCTTTTATGCACACATGCCTTGGAGTTGTTTATAGGAAATTGTTTGGATGAAAAATAGTTTTTCCAAACAAGTGGGGGATTGTTATATATTGCACCTTATTTTATACTTTTGTGACTTATAATATGTCATATTTGAGTTTGATAAAATTCATCTGTGGACATAATTTAAGTAAGTATAAAAGGTGTAAATTAATGTCCTCAACGTGGAGAATAAAAGAGATTTTTATTTGATTTATGTTGAAATCATTTTATTAGTGTCTATAGTGAGACATTTAATAAGGTGCAAAATTGTTTGATAAAATTATTTTTCCTTAATTTCATTTAATAGAAGTCTATTTTATTTTTTGGAACAAAAAGAAAATATTGAGTGCTAATTCTAATTAACCACTACATTAATACTATCTACTATGTAACTTACATATTTAGTATTAATAAGTATAGTTAAATATAGAATTAAATAGTATATTATGTAACTTATATCTATATATGTATATATATATATATATATATATGTGTGTTGATATATATACATAAGATAAGATATATGCATATGTAAGATAAAAATTTACATATATAATTTTGCACATGTTTTTCTCTCTTTTTGATCTTCTCCAATTCTTCTTACAAACAAATAACTACTACAAAACAGTGTTCTATTGGAATTTTCTGTGAATTACTATCACAGATAATTCACCATGGCTTTCATATATCACCGGAGGTATATAAATGCATAACCCTTATGGCCCGATCGTGGTGGGGGTGATAAGGACCTTAAGGACAGGGATCACCCGTGTCATATCTTCAACAACAATTTTGACTCTACTAAACTATGATTCTAACAGACACGCAGACGGAGAGATCACACTCTCACCTTTGTATCAACATTATATTAGATATGAAGTGAGCTTAGCATTAAATTCACTTTATGTTAACGGATCCTCATATATTATCCATAATATAGAAAACTAAAAAACAATATCCAAATATTTCTAGTCTCGACCAGAAAAAATGTTTAGTTTTCAACCAAAGCATGTATAATGATGAGATAAGGAGTTAAAAGGATCCGGTTAGCATGAACTTATTTTTTTGGTAAGTTAGTCAATTGACCAATAGAATACTGACACACATACAACTTCGCCTACGTGTCAATATTCTATTGGTTAATTGACCAACTTACCCCAAAACAAACTTTATACTAACCACTTTTGAGTTAAAAGTAGGAATAAAAATAATCTCAAGTCAAGTTGAATAATATTTTATTTACTTTTTTTAACAAGTAATTGAATTTGTACTCGAGTTTGAATATAAATTTGTACTTTTTGTTTAGATTAAAATTCAATTGGTTTTATTATACTCAGGTTCGACTTATTTTTTTAATCGAGTTACTCACAAATATTTGAAATATCACGACTAGAAACTAGAACATTTATTATATGATATTATAAATAAAATCAAGTCAATCAACAATTTGAAATAATTTAAATTTAAACTCTTTAAACTAGATCTAGAGTCTTGTATAAAATTAATAAGATAATAATATCTCTCTTGAATTAACTAACGGATATGTGTGAAACAGAAAAACTCAGAAGTGGTTAGCATGAAGTTCATTTTGGGGTAAGTTTGTGATGCCCCCAAAATAGGTATACACAACCCATTCTGAGTCGTCAAATACAAACTCTATTAATACAATACGACAAACGTAAGTTGAGGGTTTTAACACGAATATTGTCTCGTAGACAATATCCAAACTCAAATGGAGTCCTCATTACAATTATTATCACACTATTTTATAAAATAGTAAGGACTACTATAGCCACCATCTCGGACCATCACTCCGTTTCCCGACTAGTCCCAGCTATATTCTCATTTCCTGAATATAACAATGAAAGCAAAGGGTGAACTCAACTAGCCCAGTAAAGAATATTATAACTAAGATAATGCAGAATAAATTATCGTTAGCCTTCAACAGTGTTAAACTGATAGAATACAATAGACAACATGTTTAACTGCAACGAAACAAACAATCCATTAGAAGAGTCAAGTAGAGTATGATATCTACTATCTTCTATAATTTAAAAATTCATCATCAATATTTTATCGTTGTAACACAGCTCAATAAATAATTCACATCATCGAATTATCCATGCACTACGGGCCAAGGATATTCGTTAGTATCACATCCATTAATTATCCATGCACTACGGGCCAAGGATATTCATAATTTTCATCAATGGTCATGATCATGCCAAACAAAATTTCATATTGGCACCCTTGGTCGAAGAGAACCCATAGTCATGATCATACCAACAACTGTTCATCAATGCACTACGGGCCAATGAGGACTTTTACCGCATCATTTGTAACATTAAAGGTCATGATTATACTGATACATAGTCATAATCATACCAATCAACAGTCCATCTATGCACTACGGGCTAAAGATGACTTTCATCACAATATAAGCATGAGGATGATGACAATGATATAAGAATACAATTAAGTGAAAGCAAGGATAAATTTTAAAGATTTTTAATTTAATTTATACAGAGTTCAAGAATGTCCAAATTGTAAACATGATAACTGCTTTGTGGAGTAAAATTCAAGAATAATATTGTATCCAAAATACTTTGGACAAAAAAGAAATTAATTTTTGTCATGAATAATGTCCCAGGTGAATAATACCCTCGTGAATAGTACCCCGACATGAAAGTGTCAAAATTTAACAAGAATGTTTAGAAAAATATTATTGTGAAATGATACTAGATGAAGCGCAAATTTCAAGGATATTCTACTAATTTTAAGGAGTATAGAAGCAATACTTTAATAAAATGAGTGTGGAATTCTGAATCTGAAACGAAATAATATTACTTACATACTACAGAGTATGGAAGAAAATATTATTTTTACGAATATTGAACAAAAATAATATCCCTTACAACTGTTGAACGAAAATAATATTCCTTACGAATATTGAACGAAGATAATATTCCTTACGAATATTGAACGAAAATAATATTCCTTACGAATATTGAACGAAAATAAAATTTCTTACGAATACAAAAAATATTATCGTAAGCGAATATGAAATAAATAATACCTTAAAATAAGAGTATTTATGACTGGTATAGCGGGGATATTCTTGAAGAAAACTTGCACTGTTTTCCACACTCAAAGCTTCCTTAAACTCTAAAGATATACACTCAATATTATAGAAGAAGAATTCTATGATTCTGGTGTGATTTTCAATTCTAAACTAAGTATCCTATTTATAGGAGAATGGCAGGGAACTATCTCAGAAAAAATATCACGGACCAACAGTGCGGATGTGACGCCCCCAAAATAGGTATACATCACATATTCTGAGTCACCAAATACATGGTACATAATACAAATACAACCTTAAATATACTGACATGAAATGTGAGTTTTAATACAAATATTGTCTTACAGGCGGTATTCAAACTCAACATAAGTCCTCAATACATTTATTATCACACTATTTCATAGAATAGTGAGGACTACTAATGCTATTATCTGGACCGCCACTCCGTTCCCCGACTAGTCCCTGCTGCGTTCTCATTTCCTGAAGAGAACAATGAAAGCGAAAGGGTGAGCTCAACTAGCCCAGTAAAAAATATTATGACAAAGATAATGCAAAATAAATTATCATTAGCCTTCAACAGTGTAAAAAGATTTCTGTTTTATTACATTTATAATAATAATAAAACAAAACTTATCACCTTTATTATAATTTACAATATTAATCGATCGAATCGCTCCTGTAGGAAGAGGGGGCTTTCAATAAGAATTTTCCCTATTGACGCCATTATTAGGTGACCAAACATCTCCTCGATGTAACTTACTGACATCGTTAATATTGCAAATATTAATATTAATAACTTTGTCGTCTCAATTATTGATTTAATAATATATAAAATGTAAGACCCTAATTTTATGAAATAAAAGTATTCAATTTTTCTATTCAAGAAATGGTTAAATTGATAAAAGGTTAAAGTTAAAGGGTGTTATATGAATTTTTTAAAATACGCAAGTGGTTATAAAATATTCATTGTTGTTTGAGGAATATTAGTTTAGTCGTAGAATATTCTTTACGTAGAGAATAATATTCGCATTTACTCAAGACACGGTCATTTAATGGGCCCCATAACGGATAAGCTGTAGGATGAAGAAAATGACAAACTTGAATAACGGCGTAGTTATTCACAATTAACACTTGTTGGAATACCCTGGTGGTTAAAATACGATGTCTGGCGTTGTTACACAAAGAAATTATTACCTGGTTTTGCATGTTTTTGAATTATTGATTCTTACGTGAAAGGCACTACTCAATAATTGTTACAGTAATTATTGCTTCAATATTTTATTTTATTGATTCAATAATTGTTGCGTTGATATTTTATATATTATTGTTGTTTCAATAATTGTCACCTGCATGATATTTCCCATTATCGGATCAATAATTCATATTATTTGAATAATATTATGAGATAGCATTATTGGCAATGTCTAGAAAGTTACATCAAGGAGAGGTTTGGTCACCTAATTGCGCGCCCGATGAAGGAGAAATCCTTATCGGAAAGCCCCTCTTTCTGTGAGGCTACTGGTTATCATTATTGTGATTACGTAATATTATTTGTGAATAATTAATTATTGATTTATATGATAAGGAAATATTTATTTGATGTGGATATAAATGATGGATTTATTTATGTGTTTATAAATGAAGGAATTAATGTTGAGGTATTTTATCGAGATTTTTGTCCGGAATGAAGGTATTAAAAATTAAACCAAAGGTTTTTAGATATATTGTGTGAGTTATAATTTTTAATCCGAATAGTTGGATCGTTGTAATTTTTGGATATGTTATACATATATAAGTTGAGTATATGTCCACAAATTTTGAACCGTTAAAAATGAACGTATGATTTGTTATGAATTTTAAGAGGTGAATGGTTCAGAAATTGTTAAAGTATCCGAATTTAGCATTTTGGTGGAAAATTCTAGAATTGAGTGGGCCCCACTTGTGGTTGGTGAATAAATGTACTGAATTTTATTTCAAATGTGGTGGGTGGGAATAGTAGCAGGTCAAGCCATTAGGTTGCAGGTCAAGTCTGCTAAAATTTTCCTATAAATAGAGGGCTAAGTTAGAATTGAAAATCACACCAGAAACATAAGTTTTCTCTCTTTTTCTCTCTAGATTATCGAGTGTATTTTGTGAGTATTTAGATACTTGGTGAGTTGCTATTCATCAGTGCAAGTTTTCTTCAGCATCATATCCGATATCCAGTCAGAAGTGCTGCTCTTTTGATGGTAAGGGATAATAAGGGATGGTAAGGGATAATAAGGGATATTAAGGGATGTTATATTCTTCATAATGATGTTATTATTTCAATATCATTATACTGACATATTGGTATGGATCTTATTATGGAATTTCTACCTTTTTGAGTCAGAGTTACTATTCACGTATACGACACTATTCACGTATACGGCACTATTCAGGTATATGGCACTATTTACGTATATGACATTATTTACGTTATACTGATCTTATGTCACGAATCTGATACTATTATTCATGAGTTACTATTTATGAGTTACTATTCACGAGTTACTATTCATGAGTTACTATTCATGATGAGTTACTATTTATGAGTTACTATTCATGAGTTACTATTCATGAGTTACTATTCACGAGTTACTATTCACGAATTACTATTCACGGGTACTATTCACGACAAAAATTGGTTTTTTTTCTGACCAAATTATCGTTGATTTATGATTGTTGCTCTTGAAATTAAATGCAGTTGTTGATCATTTTATTTTTATTATCATATATAACATTTTTATAACCCTAGTGATGGAATTTCTTTTGACTTAAGTGTAAAGATGGGTAGATTATTGGTATGATCATGACTATGGGTTCTCTTTGGCCAGTAGTGCAAAGATGAATTGTGACTAGTATGATCATGACCATTGAATTTATAATTGAATATTTTTAGCTTAAGTGCAAAGGTGAATTGATCAACATGGTTATAATTATGGTTTATATAGATTTTGAAATGATTATATATTTCTTTGAGATGTGAATATCTTTGGCCCGTAGTGCGAAGATGAATTATTGTTGAATATCTTTGGCCTGTAGTGCAAAGATGACTTGTTGATGAATATCTTTGGCCCGTAGTGCAAAGATAAATTTGTTAGTATGATTATAAACATGAACTGTGATTTAGTATAATCATGATCTTTGATGTTTCAGGTGATGAAAATTATCTTTGTCCTGGATGAGAAAAGGAATTTAGAACTACAATTACGATTATGAGTTATACATGTGATTGTGGACAAGAATTGTTGATTGATGTTACAGAGATAAAACATTGTTGGTGGACTTTTAACATGAAGAAGATAATAGATTTTATGGTCTATTTGACTCTTCTAATGGATTGCTTCGTTCAACTGCTGACTATGGTTGAAAAGTTTTATCATCTACCATATGTTCTAAATCTCTGATTTATTATTGATGAAGGCTATGGATAATTTAATTATCTTTAGTCATGATATTCTTTACTGAGCTAGTTGTGATCACCCTTTTGCTTCACAATTCCTTTTCAGGTAATAAAAGTGTAGCTGGGTCGAGCGGGGGATGACAGGGGAATAGAACGGTGGTCTATAGCTGTTGAGGGTGAGGTGAACTCAACTTTGGAAGGGTGTTTTGCAACTATCGTACAAGATGTCTAATGATATACAACCTCATGTTATCATAAGACAGGGTTGTGCTCATCCACTTGCTAAGTATATTTACGAGCACTACCTATATAATCTTGGTGTTTGTTTGAAGTATAATTCTCATTTAGAGACAGTGGAGATAATGATATGTCAAGAGAAGACTCACCATTGGGAAGAATATGATAGTAATCTTCTCCTTTTTTTTTGGGTCTATTGGGTCAACCAAGGATAATTCTGTGGCCATATGATATCTATCATAAACTAGAAGCATGGCCTCCCATGTACGAAGGTTTCCTTGAGCACTTCCCAAAGATTCTAATTTCTAAAATAATTTTTGACTATACCTTTATGTAAGGTATCACTGTGAGGCGCTGTCCACGGTTGGTATATATTTGTATCCCAACTCACAAAACATGAGTTGTTGTATTTTGCACGACAATTGTTGTAATAAAGTTGTAGTTATTTTCTATACCATGTAATTGGCGACTCAGAATAGGTTAGATGGAATGGACCTGTTTTGGGGGCGTCACATTTGGTATCAGAGCTTAGGGATATGATCTCTGGCGGAGATCGGGTGTAAGACCCCGAAATTTTTTAAATAAAAAGGAATTTCCTTTATTTATTATTTTGAAATAGTAAGGGTTGATTTGATTAATGTGGATAGTTAGGGGTTAAATACGCAAATATTTCAAAATAAGCAGTGGTTATAAAATATTCATTGTTGTTTGGAATATTCGTTTGGTCGTGGAATATTAAATCTTTGTGGGAATATTAGTATGTATGGCATTGACCATGTGTGGGGCCCATAACTGGAAAGCGATTGGATGAAGAAAACGACAAATATAAGTTGGTTAAAAATAACGGCGTAGTTATTCTTATCAAGTAAGGCTATTGGAATACCCGTTGGTTAAAATACGATGTCTGGCGTGGTTGCGAGAAGATGCACACGGTATTACCGCAGTATTGTTGAATTATTGATCCTTACGTAAGAAGGCACTACTCAATAATTATTACAATAATTCTTTATTCAATAGTTTATTTTATTGATTCAATAATTCTTTGCGTTGGTATTTTATATTATTCTTTGTTTGATAATTGTCATTGCACATATTTCCCATTATCGGATCAATAATTCATATTATTTGAATAATATTATTAGATAACATTATTGGCAATGTCTAGAAAGTTACATCTAAGGAGAGGTTTGGTCACCTAATTGCGGCGCCAAGATGAGGAGAGATCCTTATTGAAAGCCCTCTTTCCTCGGGAACGACTGGTTGTCGTAAATGTGATTACGTAATATTATTTGTGAATAATTAATTATTAATTCATATGATAAGGAAATATTTATTTTATATGAATATAAATGATGGATTTATTTATGTGGTTATTAATGAAGGAATTAATGTTGAGGTGTTTTATCGATATTTTATCGGATTGGAGGTATTAAAAATCAAATCGGGGTTTTGAGATATATTATGGGGTTATAATTTTTAATCCGAGTTGGATCGTTGTAATTTTATATATTTATACATACATAAGTTGAGTATATGTCCACAAATTTTGAACCGTTAAAAATGCACGAATGATTTGTTGTGAATTTTAAGAGGTGTCGGATTCGGAAATTAGGTTTATAATTGATTTTGGTGGAAAATTCTAGAATTGAGTGGGCCCCCCACTTGTGGTTGGTGAAAAAAAATGTGCTGAATTTTATTTCAAATGTGGTGGGTGGCAATAGTAGCGAGTAAAAGCCATCGGTAAGCAGTCAAGTCTGCCCTTGGTAATTAACATTTTCCTATAAATAGAGGCTGAAGTTAGAATTGAAAATCACACTAGAAACAAAGTTTTCTTTTTCTCTCTATATTATTGAGCTTATTTTGTGAGTATTTAGATACTTTGAGAGTTCTTTGTTCAATCTAAGTTTCATTCAAAGATCACTTGAGCCTTTCCTTAGAAATCTTGATTCTTTGAGGTAAGGGATGTTATTTTCTTCTCGGATGATATTATTTCTTCAATATCATTATCTTTGAAATATTGGTTGGAACTTTTTATCAAATTTGGAATTTTTTCATGTCCGGTTACTATTCATGAGTTCTTATTCACGAAGTTACTATTCATGAGTTACTTATTCACGAGTTTTATTATTCATGAGTTCTTATTCACGATTCTTATTCACGAGTACTATTCATGAAGCGTGAAGATGTTTTTGTGGAATTTCTATCTTTTGGTTGTCGAGTTACTTATTCACGTATCGGCCTTATTCACGATATCTGACTATTCAATTTAAAAATGAAATTTTCTTCTTTTCGTCAAAAATATCTATTACGGATACTAGCTTTGATTGTATCCATGTTTTGATCATTCTTGAATTTTACACCACCGTGATTATTTTTGAGGTATTGTTGGACATGGATAAAATAAAAGTACGAATCCTTAATCCTTGTCATTTTGTTTCACTTTGGATTCGTTTCTTTAAAAAATATTTTTCATCATCCTCGATCTTAAATGATGATATTATTGAATATCTTTGGCTGTAGTGCAAAGATGAATGATTTCTGAAGAATATCTTTGGCTTTTGTAGTGCAAAGATGAACAAGTGTTGAGATGAACATGACCAATGATTAATATCTTTGGCTGTAGTGCAAAGATGAGCAGTGTTTAAATGAACATGACCAATGATGAATATCTTTGGCTGTAGTGCAAAGATGAATATTTGATTTGAGATGAATATTGATTGATGTTACTGAGGATAAAATATTGATGATGGATCGTTAAATTCATAGATTATAGTAGATTTCATTCTCTACGTAACTCTTACATGAATTATTATTTCATTCACGAATATTGATCCGAAACTTGTTGTCTATTTTATTCTATCGATTTTTCCTGTTGGAGACTAACGATAATTTGTTGTATATTATCTTAGTCATAATATTCTATCTTTGGGCTAGTTGAGCTCACCCTTTTCCTTGTTGTTCCATTTTTTCTTCTCGGAGGCGAGAATGTAATGGCAGTCTTAGTCGGGGTATGGAATGAAGGTTCTAGAGAGAGTTGTTTAGTAGTCCTCACCATTATTGTAAAATAATGTATCAATAAATGTGATGAGGATTTATTTGAGTATAAATATTGTCTAGAAGATAATATTTGTATTTAAACTCACAGATTTTTATTGTTGTGATAATAAAGTTGTAGTTGTTTCTGTACCATGTATTTGGCGACTCAGAATGGGTTGGATGGAATGGACCTATTTTGGGGTCGTCACATCGGGGAATAGAACTAGGAGGGGAGAGATGTGTAAATCCTTCGCTAGTGTGTCCTACCTAAGCTTATTTGTTGGTCAGTCATAATATCGGGATATTATGTGATATGTTAATTTGTTCAATTAACCCTTGTTTTGAAGTTGTATTCTAGAATGATATCTACAATATACGGAGATGAAGCAATGGAGAAATCATGATGACGGGAAGATGGAATCAAAAATGAAAGCAAGGTATTCTCAACTCTTTGAAATACAGTGCGTAAATTTCGAGGACGAAATTTTATAAGGAGGGGAGATTGTAAGACCCCGAATTTTATGAAATAAAAGTATTCAATTTTTCTATTCAATAATGGTTAAATTGATAAAAGGTTAAAGTTAAGGGTGATATATGAATTTTTTAAAATACACAAGTGGTTATAAAATATTCATTGTTGTCGGGGAATATTCGTTTAGTCGTAGAATATTTTTTCTGACGGGGAATATTCGTACGACGGCACAGTCATTTGTGGGCCCCATAACGGATAACTGTCAGATGAAGAAAATGACAAAATTAAATAACGGCGTAGTTGTTACCGTTAACACTATTGGAATACCCGGTGGTTAAAATACAGTAATACGCGTTGTTACATAGTAGCACACGGTTTTCCACAGTATTTTTGAATTATTGATTCTTACGTAAGAAGGCACTACTCAATAATTGTTACGATAATTCTTGCTTCAATATTTTATTTTATTGATTCAATAATTTTCTGCGTTGATATTTTATATTATTATTGTTTCAATAATTGTCACTTTGCAATATTTTCCATTATCGGATCAATAATTCATATTATTTGAATAATATTATGAGATAGCATTATTGGCAATGTCTAGAAAGTTACATCGAGGAGAGGTTTGGTCACCTAATTGCGGCGCTGATAAGAAGAAATCCTTTATCGGAAAGCCCTCTTTCTTTGAAGCTGCACGGTTGTCATTATTGTGATTCTCGTAATATTATTTGTGAATAATTAATTATTGATTTATATGATAAGGAAATATTTATTTGATGTGGATATAAATGATGGATTTATTTATGTGTTTATAAATGAAGGAATTAATGTTGAGGTATTTTATCGATATTTTTTGTCCGGAATGAAGGTATTAAAAATTAAACCAAAGGTTTTTGAGATATATTAAATGAGTTATAATTTTTAATCCGACCAGTTGGATCGTTGTAATTTTGGATATTTTATACATATATAAGTTGAGTATATGTCCACAAATTTTGAACCGTTAAAAATGAACGTATGATTTGTTATGAATTTTAAGAGGTGAATGGTTCAGAAATTGTTGAAGTATCCGAATTTAGCATTTTGGTGGAAAATTCTAGAATTGAGTGAGCCCCACTTGTGGTTGGTGAAGAAATGTACTGAATTATATTTCAAATGTGGTGGGTGGGAATAGTAGCAGGTAAAGCCATCAGGTTGCAGGTCAAGTCTTCTAAAATTTTCCTATAAATAGAGGGCTAAGTTAGAATTAAAAATCACACCAGAAACATAAGTTTTCTCTCTTTTTCTCTCTAGATTATCGAGTGTATTTTGTGAGTATTTAGATACTTGGTGAGTTGCTATTCATCAGTGCAAGTTTCCTTCAGCGTCATATCCGATATCCAGTCAGAAGTGCTGCTCTTTTGATGGTAAGGGATAGTAAGGGATGGTAAGGGATAGTAAGGGATATTAAAGGATGTTATATTCTTCATAATGATGTTATTCTTTCAATATCATTATACTGACATATTGGTATGGATCTTATTGTGGAATTTCTACCTTTTTGAGTCGGAGTTACTATTCACGTGTCTGACCTTATTATTCATGTATACGCACTATTCGTATATATAGCCTATTTACGATATGAGATTATTTACGATATCTGTCTTATGTACGAATACGAATCTTATATTCATGAGTTACTATTCACGAGTTACTATTCACGAGTTACTATTCATGATTACTATTCACGAGTTACTATTCATGAGTTACTATTCACGAGTTACTATTCAAGAGTTACTATTCACGATAAAAATTGGTTTTTTTTTTCTGGCTAAATTATCGTTGATTTATGATTGTTGCTCTTGAAATTAAATGCAATTGTTGATCATATTGTTTTTATTATCATATATAACATTTTTATAACCCTAGTGATGGAATTTCTTTTGACTTGAGTGTAAAGATGGGAAGATTATTGGTATGATCATGACTATAGGTTCTCTTTGGCCAGTAGTGCAAAGATAAATTGTGACTAGTATGATCATGACCATTGAATTTACAATTGAATATTTTAAGCTTAAGTGCAAAGGTGAATTGATCAACATGGTTATAATTATGGTTTATATAGATTTTGAAATGATTATATATTTCTTTGAGATGTGAATATCTTTGGCTGTAGTGCTGAAGTTGAATTATTGTTGAATATCTTTTGGCACATGTAGTGCAAAGATGACTTGTTGTTAAATATCTTTGGCTCGTGTCTGCAAAGATGACACATTGTTGAATATCTTTGGCCCAGTAGTGCAAAGATGACTTGTTGATGAATATCTTTGGCCGTAGTGCAAAGATAAATTTATTAGTATGATTATGAACATGAATCGTGATTTGGTATAACCATGATCTTTGATGTTTGGTGTGATGAAAATTATCTTTGTCTAGATGAGAAAAGGAATTTAGAACTACAATTACGATTATGAGTTATACATGTGATTGTGGACAGGAATTGTTGATTGATATTACAGGGATAAAATATTGTTGGTGGACTTTTAACATGAAGAAGATAATAGATTTTATGGTCTATTTGACTCTTCTAATGGATTGCTTTCGTTCACTTAAACTATGGTTGAAAAGTTTTATCATCTACCATATGTTCTAAATCTCTGATTTATTATTGATGAAGGCTATTGATAATTTAATTATCTTTAGTCATGATATTCTTTCTTGAGCTAGTTGTGCTCACCCTTTTGCTTCACAATTCCTTTTCGGGTAATAAAAGTGTAGTTGGGTGACGGAATGGGGGATAACGAGAATAGAGCGGTGATAATCTATACATTTGTTGAGGGTGAGGTGAACTCAACTTTGGAAGGGTGTTTTGCCAGGTTTTTTGTACTATACATACAAGATGTCTAATGACATACAACCTCGTGTCATCATAAGACATGGTTGTGCTCATCCACTTCTTTGAGTATATTTACGAGCACTACCTATATAATCTTGGTGTTTGTTTGAAGTATAATTCTCATTTAGAGACAGATTGGAGATAATGATATGTCGAAGAGAAGACTCACCATTGGGAAGAATATGATAGTAATCTTCTCGTTTTTCTTTGGGGTCTATTAGATTGAACGAGGATAATTACGTGGCCATATGATATCTATCATAACTTGGAAGCATGGCCTCCCATATACGAAGGTTTCTTGAGCACTTCCCAAAGATTCTAATTTCTAAAAGCAGGTTTTGACTATACCTTTATGTAAGGTATCATTTGTGGTTGTTATCATAGTTGGGACAGCGTCACACGGTTGGTATATATTTGTATCCAAACTCACAACACATAAGTTGTTGTATTTTACACGACAATTGTTGTAATAAAGTTGTAGTTGTTTTCTATACCATGTAATTGGCGACTCAAAATAGGTTAGATGGAATGGACCTGTTTTGGGGGCGTCACATTTGGTATCAGAGCTTAGGGATATGATCTCTGGCGGAGATCGGGGAATAGAATTAGGAGGGGAGAGATGAGTAAATCCTTCACTAGTGTGTCCTACCTAAGCTTATTTGTTGGTCAGTCATAATATCGGGATATTATGTGATATGTTAATTTGTTCAATTAACCCTTGTTTTGAAGCTGTATTCTAGAATGATATCTACAATACAGGAGATGAGTAATGGAGAAATCATGATGACGGGGAAGATGGAATCTGAAATGAAAGCAAGGTATTCTCAACTCTTTGAAATACCAGGTACGTAAATTTCGAGGACGAAATTTTATAAGGAGGGAGATTGTAAGACCCCGAATTTTATGAAATAAAAGTATTCAATTTTTCTATTCAGTAAATGGTTAAATTGATTAAAGGTTAAAGTTAAGGGTGTTATATGAATTTTTTAAAATACGCAAGTGGTTATAAAATATTCATTGTTGTCGGGGAATATTCGTTTAGTCGTAGAATATTCTTTACGTCGAGGAATATTCGTATGCACTTGGCATAGTCATTTGTGGGCCCCATAACGAATAACTGTCGGATGAAGAAAATGCACGACAAAATTTGAATTAAATAACGGCGTAATTATTACTGTAATTAACACCGTTTGGAATACCCGGTGGTTAAAATACGATGTATGGCGTTGTTGCATTAAGTACACCACGTTTTTCACAATATTTTTGAATTATTGATTCTTACGTAAGAAGGCACTACTCAATAATTATTACAATGATTCTTCGCTTCAATATTTTATTTAATTGATTCAATAATTGTTGCGTTGATATTTTATATTATTATTGTTTCAATAATTGTCAACGCACGCATATTTCCCATTATCGGATCAATAATTCATATTATTTGAATAATATTATGAGATAGCATTATTGGCAATGTCTAGAAAGTTACATCAAGGAGAGGTTTGGTCACCTAATTGCACGCCAAGATGAGAGAAATCCTTATCTGAAAGCCCCTTTCTCTTGAACCGCTGCTTTGGTTATCATTATTGTGATTCTGTAATATTATTTGTGAATAATTAATTATTGATTTATATGATAAGGAAATATTTATTTGATGTGGATATAAATGATGGATTTATTTATGTGTTTATAAATGAAGGAATTAATGTTGAGGTATTTTATCGATATTTTTGTTGGAATGAAGGTATTAAAAATTAAACCTGTGTTTTTGAGATATATTGTGTGAGTTATAATTTTTAATCAAATAGTTAGATCGTTGTAATTTTTGGATATTTTATACATATATAAGTTGAGTATATGTCCACAAATTTTGAACCGTTAAAAATGAACGATATGATTTGTTATGAATTTTAAGAGGTGAATGGTTCAGAAATTGTTGAAGTATCCGAATTTAGCATTTTGGTGGAAAATTCTAGAATTGAGTGAGTCCCACTTGTGGTTGGTGAAGAAATGTACTGAATTTTATTTCAAATGTGGTGGGTGGGAATAGTAGCAGGTAAAGCCATCAGGTTGCAAGTCAAGTCTTCTAAAATTTTCCTATAAATAGAGGGCTAAGTTAGAATTGAAAATCACACCAGAAACATAAGTTTTCTCTCTTTTTCTCTCTAGATTATCGAGTGTATTTAGTGAGTATTTAGATACTTGGTGAGTTGCTATTCATCAGTGCAAGTTTCCTTCAGCGTCATATCCGATATCCAGTCAGAAGTGCTGCTCTTTTGATGGTAAGGGATAGTAAGGGATAGTAAGGGATGGTAAGGGATATTAAGGGATTTTATATTCTTAATAATGATGTTATTATTTCAATATCATTATACTGACATATTGGTATGGATCTTATTGTGGAATTTCTACCTTTTTGAGTCAGAGTTACTATTCACGTATACGGCACATTCAGGTATATGGCACTATTTACGATATATATTATTATTATACGATATTATTTACGTATCACGATATTATATCACGAATCTGAATTACTATTCATGAGTTACTATTTATGAGTTACTATTCACGAGTTACTATTCACGAGTTACTATTCATGAGTTACTATTCACGAGTTACTATTCATGAGTTACTATTAACAAGTTACTATTCACGAGTTACTATTCACGGGTACTATTCACGATAAAAATTGGTGTTTTTTTTCTGACCAAATTATCGTTGATTTATGATTGTTGCTTTTGAAATTAAATGCAGTTGTTGATCATATTGTTTTTATTATCATATATAACATTTTTATAACCCTGGTGATGGAATTTCTTTTGACTTGAGTGTAAAGATGGGTATATTATTGGTATGATCATAACTATGGGTTCTCTTTGGCCAGTAGTGCAAAGATAAATTGTGACTAGTATGATCATGACCATTGAATTTACAATTGAATATTTTTAGCTTAAGTGCAAAAGTGAATTGATCAACATGGTTATAATTATGGTTTATATAGATTTTGAAATGATTATGTATTTCTTTGAGATGTGAATATCTTTGGCCCGTAGTGCAAAGATGAATTATTGAATATCTTTGGCACATGGTGCAAAAAGATGACTGTATTGAATATCTTTTGCTTGTAATGCAAAGATGACTGTTGTTGAATATCTTTGGCCTGTAGTGCAAAGATGACTTGTTGATGAATATCTTTGGCCCGTAGTGCAAAGATAAATTTATTAGTATGATTATGAACATGAACTGTGATTTGGTATAACCATGATCTTTGATGTTTCAGGTGATGAAAATTATCTTTGTCCTGGATGAGAAAAGGAATTTAGAACTACAATTACGATTATGAGTTATACATGTGATTGTGGACAAGAATTGTTGATTGATGTTACAGGGATAAAACATTGTTGGTGGACTTTTAATGATGGAGAAGATAATAGATTTTATGGTCTATTTGACTCTTCTAATGGATTGCTTGTTCCTTTTGCAACTATGGTTGAAAAGTTTTATCATCTACCATATGTTCTAAATCTCTGATTTATTATTGATGAAGGCTATTGATAATTTAATTATCTTTAGTCATGATATTCTTTACTGAGCTAGTTGTGATCACCCTTTTGCTTCACAATTCCTTTTTCGTAATAAAAGTGTAAATGGGTCGAAAGGGGGGATAACAGGGGAATAGAACGGTGGTCTATAGTCATTTGAGGTTATATTGAACTCAACTTTGGAAGGGTGTTTTTGTCACTATCGTCTGAGATGTCTAATGACATACAACCTCGTGTCATCATAAGATGTGGGTTGTGCTCATCCACTTTCTTGAGTATATTTACTGAAACACTACCTATATAATCTTGGTGTTTGTTTGAAGTATAATTCTCATTTAGAGACAAGGAGATAATGATATGTCAAGAGAAGACTCACCATTGGGAAGAATATGATAGTAATCTTCTCGTTTTTCTTTGGGGTCTATTGGGTTAACCAAGGATAATTACGTGGCCATATGATATCTATCATAACCTAGAAGCATGGCCTCCCATATATGAAGGTTTCTTTTCGAGCACTTCCCAAAGATTCTAATTTCTAAAACAGTTTTTGACTATACCTTTATGTAAGGTATCATCGTGACGTATCATCCACGTTTGGATCGTGTCACGGTTGGTATATATTTGTATCCAAACTCACAACACATGAGTTGTTGTATTTTGCACGACAATTGTTGTAATAAAGTTGTAGTTGTTTTGTGTACCATGTAATTGGCGACTCAGAATAGGTTAGATGGAATGGACCTGTTTTGGGGGCGTCACATAAAATATTTACAATAATTGAATCAAATAACGTGAGATACTATGCAGCAATTATTGTAGCAATAATTAAACAAAACTGAGTGACTTCTCACATAAGCATCAATAATCAATACCGTAAATACTTCTTATGCAACCACGCCAGACATTCATGTATTTTTAACACCGGGTGTTTCAACAGTTAACGGTAAAACTTCCGCCGTTATTTTCATAAAGTATTTTGTCGCTTTTCTCAATCCGACAATAATAATCCGTTAATAGGGTCCACCATTGATTGTGTCATTGTCTTTAATATTCCTGTTAAAACGAATATTCCCCGACCAATCGAATATTAATTATATAACAACTTGCATACTTTGCAAAATTTATAAATATTACCCACAACTATAACATTATATCAAATTCATTCCATTATATTCAAAAATAATATTTATAGAAAATTTATCTTTATTCATAAAAGTTGGGGTCTTACAGCGGAATCACGGGCAAATTTTCTAAGAATTCACAGACGAACTTTTAAAAATATTTGATTTTACTATGTTGCACTATGCAACCCACTCTTATGTTAGCCCACTTCAATTAGCAATAAAGGAAGCTTATGTATATGGCAAAGAGTGTAAATGAATTAGAAAAATAACAGTAACACTAAGCAATAAGCAACGAATGCTACTGACAGAGAAATAATGAGTAAACCTGAGTCAAACTCTCCAAGACCAATGTAGATGGCAAGAGAAGAGAGAATCGACCACCCTAAAAAAAATTTTGTCGGCAAAGAGTCGTTGGAAAGTTCTCACGCTACCGCACGGCGAGAAGGCGCTGGAGTCGGCAGACAAAGCGTGAGGAGGTGGCACGCGTGGGTCAATGGGTCTTTGGAGTTAATTTTCCGGTGGTGGTCGCTTTGGCGATGTAGTAGAGCCTAATATGGCCTCAATTTCTCAATATAAACTAGTCTTGCTAGGTTTCTTTAGAAAAATATGAGTAGCAGCAAGATAGCTTCTATTAATGGAACAAAGCTTTGATACCATGATAAATCTGAGAATAGGTTATTTCATTGAAGTTATTTTTCGCTATTACATAAATTGATAATTCCTAAATTGTACACTGATTATGGTATATCTATGTACACTGAGTAAAAATGAGTCCAAGATGCATGACAATCATGACTCCACGGTGGAGTCATGATTGTCATGCTTCCTTGACTCATCTTAATAGTTACCGTGTCCTTTGCCTTGAAATCAAGCAAAAGATTTGTTGAATTTTTCTATTTTACATGATTAATATGTTAATTGTCCATCAATTATCAATTTTCCTTAATATTCTCATCCAGGTCATTCGACATTTTGATGGATGCAAGGCTGACCTGGTAGTCTGTGATGGTGCTCCTGATGGTACAAAAGCACATAATTTCAACTATATATTTATGCGTCTATCATTTTCCTTAATATAGTTGGTTTCAATCTATTTGTCTGATATTAACTTCTTTAGAATCGCAGCTATTCTTTGGACTTCACGTGACATGGATGAATTTGTTCAATCCCATTTCGTATTGGCGGAGTGTTCACATACATTTTCGAACTAATAAATGTTGCTAATGAGAGAATTTTTATCTTGGATATATTTTTCAAGAATTTCCTACGATGAGAGTATTATGGTATATGTTTTAATGCATTCAATATTTCTTTCAACTCAATTGTTTTTTTAAAGATAATGTTCTTTTGGAGTTTGGACTCTTCAACAGATTTGTGGTTACTACAATACCATAATCTTCCATAAATTCTAGTGGCATTGGCATATCCACGTTCTTGTTTAGGAAAAATGAGAAAAATATGTTGTGACCACGGCTTTGTAGTTTGATGTAGAACAACAATATTATCGCCTGAATCGAATGGTTGACCACTCTTTACTTAAGACTATATTCGCCCCTTACTTTTGCTACACAAGATTACTACGAATTATTCTCCCAAGATAAAACATACCCAAATTTAATACTGTACTACAATTTGTTGTGTAGAAACAATCTAGTGCAAAACTATAAATGAGAGAAGAAAATTATAGCAAGAAAAAAATATTAGAATGATATTTTTTCTAAAAAATTGAGAAGGAATTGGAATGATTTTTTAAGTACAAAACTTGGGTGGATTTACATTATATTTATAAGTTTTCAAGTATCTTTTTGAAGAGATACATATCCTTTTAAAGATATACATCCCTTTGAAAAGGTATTTAAATATTAGAGATGTTCCTTTGAAATGATATGTTGAACCATTGTAATGATTCATCAAGTGGTCTTATCAATTTAAACCATTGCATCGATTCAATTGTTTCATCCCGAACCATTGCATTAGTTTAATTGCTTCTTATAACCTGAATCAATACATCCCTTGTCTGAATAGATCCCTCTTCTTCAAAAAGTCATAATCTTTCAAACCAAACCAATTGAACCAACACATTTATTGGTTTTAATTGCTACATATAATATATTTATTATATACTTTCCAAATTTGAAAATATCTAACAATCATCCTCTATTTTCATAATCTTGCAATCCTTTTCCTTTGACATTCTTCTTTCTCTTATTAGATATAGCATACATAAGTAAGATGTCTTTCGACTTGAACCTTTACATAGTCTATATCACAAAATATTCGAATTCTTAGTAGCGTTAGCTTTGAACCAAGAAATCTTAAAGTGAAATCTTGCTTAATAGACATACTATATCCGTTATAGTTTAAGGAAACCCAACACATTTATGACCTTGTGTTTACCTCTTGGTTTTGCAAGTGACTTAGAGACAAGCCTTGAGTCTAGCAGAAGCGACTCCACTTCCCTCACTTATATAGGTAAATCTAATTAGATGCACTTGCATGACTTGCATACTCCATGGTTTCGAAGAATTTCTTCTGCATACTTGTCTAGTGTATAATTGGTTATTACTATAAGTATTTTTCCATTGAACTAATACACTAGGTGTTACTCTAGTATTTAGTTGGGTTCCATTTATAGGTTACCTCTCATTCAAAGGTTTTAAACCATCTTTGTGGAAGTCTTGAATATTACATCATTGCTTATGCCTTTTGTAAAATGATCCGTCAAATTTTCCTTTGACTTAACATAGTTAAAAGTAACAACCCCTTTATTGATTTGCTCCCTTATTCATGAAGAGAACTTACATTATTCCATTCTTTATTATTCGTTAATAACTTTTGTATCTGCTGCTACCCTATACTTGGTGAAATTCTTCTCATTATTCCATTCTTTATCATTATGTTGAATAACTCACCATGCTAAGTACCGCATACATGGTGAAATTCTTACATTATTCCATTTTTATTATTCTGCTGGAACATCATGTCCGTGCATGCATTGTGACTCGGTTCCGTTATTTATTATTCATTGGAACATCATGTCTGCATGCGTTTACGCATAACCCGTTCCATTATTTATTATTCTTGCTGAATATCTCGTGCAATGCGTTCTGCGCACGACTGATTTCGTTATTTATTATTCATTGGAATAACTTTTCTGCATGCGCGATTATCGCGTGCGCCGGTGATTTCTTTTGTTATTCCATTCTTTATTATACTCAGTTGGTTAAAATTTTGACTTCTATACTCCATGAAATTAGTGGAATATCCTTGATATTTGCGCTTCATCCAGTATCTTTTCATGGAAATATTCTTCTCAGCATTCTTGAATTTTTACTCCACAAAGTAGTATCATGTTGACAATTTGGACGTTATTGGTTCCTGGATAAATTAATTCTTGAACTTGTTTTATTGAATTATTATGTCATTGTCATGTTTATATTATGTTGAAAGTCATATGTGACCTGTAGTGCATAGATGGACTTGGTATGATTATGACCAGGGATTATTCGGTATAATCATGACCGTAATGTTACAAATGATGTGAAAAAAGTCCTCATTGGCTCGTAGTGCATTGATGGACAGTTTTTGGTATGATTATGGCTATGGATTCTCTTCGGCCAATGGTGCAAAGATGAATTGTTTTATGGCATGATCATGACTGTTGATGAAAACACGATTATCTTTGGCCCGTAGTGCATGAAAAATTCGTGGTCGTGATACTAAAGAATATCCTTGGCACAGAAAGCGGGGATGATTTGATGATGTGAATTATTTATTAAAAGTCTCTCGGTGATAAATAGTGATGAAAAACCTTTTAAATCATAGAAGATAGTAGATTTTACTCTCTACTGATTCTTCTAATGGATTGCTTGTTCACCGCAGCTTAAACTTGATGGTTGTTATATTGTATCGCTTTAACATCATTTGAAGGCTAACGATAATTTATTCTGCATTATCTTAGTCATAATATTTCTTACTGGACTAGTTGAGCTCACCCTTTTTGCTTTCATTGTTCTCTTCAGGAAATGAGAACGTAGCAGAGACTAGTTGGGGAACGGAGTGACGGTCCAGATGATAGCATTAGTAGTCCTCACTATTCTATGAAATAGTGTGATTATAAATGTAATAAGATTGAATTTGAGTGTAGATATTGTCTAGATGACAATATTTGTGTTAAAACTCTCAGATTATGTTTTGTCGTATTTTGAGTTTGAATACTGTCTAGAAGACAATATTTGTGTTAAAACTCACAGCTCATGTTGTATAATTAAGTTTGTATTTGAATTATGTACCGTGTATTTGGCGACTCAAGATGGGTGATGTATACCTATTTTGGGGGCGTCGCAAATAGTCCCTCACAAACTCATACGAAATTAATAATAAGCTTCAATTAGGCATAATAAAAATATTTCTAGAAAACATAAAATGTACATTCATTTATAAGTTGATACAAACAAACTAGAACATTGAACAATAACCTAAGGTGATGTTTGTTTGTGTCTGAATGCCTCTTAATTCACATACCTCTAATTCGGTTAGAGGTAAATCTTGTTTGATAATTATATTTTGCATCTTAATCGTTTAGACAAAAACTCAAATATTAACTATTAAGAGTTGCCTCTTAATAGTTTATTTAAAATTTATGGACAAAAATAGCCTTAATAAATATTATATTAGTTCAATTTTAAATTTTAAGATCATTCAAATAAAATTTTTAAATAACTCAGAAGGTTAAAATGGTAAAATAGTGTCATAAAGATGTTTTAGAATTTTTAGTTTCAAACAGTTTTTTAGATTAATATGTTATTTCATTTAGATGATCTAATTTATTAAGTTGTATTAATCATTCAGATTTTAATTACTCAATTTTATCAAACACCACCTAAATGTTCAAACCAAAAAAACACATTTCTATGCAAAACTTCAGGATCAATTGATCGGAAGAAACAAAAACAAACTACAATGAAAGGAATTTCTATTCAAAACTTCGTCATCAATTGATCGGAAGAAACAAAACCAAACTACAATGAAAGATTAGAAGAATAACACAAAAATGTATCAGCTGAAAAGCCTTACATACAAATTCAGTAGCGTCTCTATCCCTCTCTTTCAACTAATTTGTTTGCGATGATTTCAGATTTTTGTTGAAATTTCCTTTTGAGGGAAAAAGAATTTTGTCAAAAATTGGGGAAATTGGAAGATAGAGAAAGAGATTTGAGATGGTAGAAAAACAATATATACCTAATTTACGATTGAGGCAAGAGAAATTGAAAACTATAATATTATCAAGCCATAAATCCTTGCCCGACTTCGTATTCGTAAGAAATTTTTAGAGTAAATCAAAAATAGAGTAGAGATTTGGGATGTGTGGAGAGGAAGGAGAGATACGGAACAAAAGAAAAAGTGAGGGGGATAAATTTTCTTAGGAGTGATTGTTAGTCTGTTTTAGAAAGATAAAAAAGAAAGGATTAGGTTAATTGAGAAGATGGAAGAGCGGAGAAGGGGAATGGGAAGAGCCGATGTAATATCGACAAAGACAGAAAGAAGGGAAAGATGATGACGGGAGTAGGAGGAAGAAAAAACGATTGATTAGACCAATTTTTAATTAATTAAGTTAACTCCTAATTAATTAAGAGTTGACTCAGTGAATTTTATTATTGCTTTTATATATTAATATTTTTGATGTGAAATGACCGTTTTATAAAAATATCAATTTTTTTTTATAAAAACATCAATTTCTTTAAAAGAAATGGAAGAAAAATGCAAGAGAGAAGCCAAACTCCAAAAACTCCGCCCAATACTATTTATTTCCTCCGTTTGACGGTTTTAAAAGTATACAAAAATTAGTAGAGAAGTACTATTTCTACATATATTTTTGATATTTTTACATGAAGTTAAGATCCATTGTATACTCAGGTAAGAGAATACGTTCCATGTGGAAATATAAAAAATACATGTAAAAATATTAGTTCCCAAATTAGTAATATAATTAATGATTTATTTGACTGATCAAAATAGATATAAATTTAAAAAAATTAATAAAAAATTAATTACTATTTAATGTGAGAGTAATATAAAAATTAAGTAATTAATATTTTTTAAAATTAACAAATACTAATAATTAAATAAATAAATTTTACTCTTAAAAATTTAGTTAAAAAGATAAAAAAATATTGACCGTTCATCTTCCTATTCCAAATATTCACCCAATCCAACGGTGAATAACAACTATTTGCCAATCCCTTGCCGTTCGATCTCAAAAGAACACCAATCGTCGCTCCTTGGTCCTTAATGTTTTATTAAGAAAAAAATAATTTACTGTTATGCTGTCGTGGCACTTGAGTTCCTGCAAAGTTTCGGGTATATATATACTACACAAAGTCCATTCTTCACACCTCAAAAAAATCCAAAGAAAAAGGGAGAGAGAGCTAGGGTTCGCTTTCTTCTTCTTCTAGGTTTTTGAGATCCGGCAACAACAATGGATGAGGGTAACGGTAACAGACAAAAGGGTTCAGTGAAGTGGTTCAATGACACCAAGGGGTTCGGATTCATCACACCCGACGATGGCTCCGAAGATCTATTCGTTCACCAGTCCTCTATCAGATCTGAAGGATTCCGTAGCCTAGGTGATGGTGAATCCGTTGAGTACATGATTGAGAACAGTTCCGATGGCCGTACGAAGGCTGTTGATGTCACCGGACCTGAAGAGGGTCCAGTTCAAGGCAGCACCCGAGGCGGCGGCGGCGGCGGTGGAGATCGCGGTGGGGGTGGGTATGGCGGTGGAGGGGGTTATAACGGTGGCGGTGGAGGGGGTTATAACGGTGGCAGTGGTGGTGGAAGGAGTGCCGGTCGTGGTGGCGGAAGGGGTGGTGGCCGTGGTGGTTTTGGCGGAGGTGGTGGTGGATATGGTGGTGGAGGCTATGGTAGCGGTGGTGGAGGATACGGTGGTGGAGGTGGTTACGGAGGTGGAGGTGGAGGTGGTAATGCTTGTTACAAGTGTGGGGAGACAGGGCACATGGCAAGGGAGTGCTATCAGGGCGGCGGCGGCGGCGGCGGAAGGTATAGTGGTGGCGGCGGCGGCGGAGGTGGCTGCTACAACTGTGGGGAAGAAGGGCACTTTGCCAGAGAATGCCCCAGCTCTAACCGTTAGAGTGTCTAACCTGAAGAGGGCTCTAACCGTTAAGAGTGTCTAACCTGAAGGGGGTGGACTTGTCTTTCGCGTTTACTACTCATTTCTGCTGCTTTTTACTTTTTTATGTCAGTTTGGTGGTGAACTATGCGTTTTCTGGTGGTGGTTTTTGGGGTTACCTAGCTGTTTGGTCACATTTCGTGTTATGGTTGTGGAACATTTATTAATCTTTTTTTTGTCTCTTTTATTTTCTTATGTAGTTAAAAGATTTAAGTCTTTTCTGTCTTGAAGGGTCTTAAATTGAAGATGAATCCAGAGATTGTGATTATGCTTATCAGTGTTTCAGGGGTTACTTTTCTCTTGCTCTGTATACATGTATATGCATACATGTTGGCTTTATATTAATGGATCAACTGGGCTTTCTTATCTTCATTATTTTGAAAAATTATCCTTACTATTGTTATATGTGCTTGTTAATTTGATTCTCTTTGTTTATTGTGTTCGATATTTGAATGATAAGGTTGATCTGTGTTTTTTCCCTGATGGATGTCTCCTAAAATTCCTTTAATTTATTGTTCATAGGAGCAGGGTAAGGGGATTGGTCAGTTTAATTTGGTATGGGTTTGTACAATGTAAATAGTTCAACCTAATGTTTTCTAGTTCTAGTAACATTTGATTGTGGGTTGGGTTCATTATGCGTGGACCATGCTGGAGTATATAGTTTGATCTACTTATTTGTTTGTTATTAGGTACTTGAAATTTGTTTTGGTACAAATGTATATTGGTATTTTGTTTTCTTTTCATAAGATTTTTAATTCCGTATCTCTATAATTTTTGGCTTGTTGAGATATGCATGATTAACAAACTAAAAAATCTAGGATTTTGCTATTCGGGGTTTTTGAATAAGCAAAACCGATATTGATCAACGTTTGTTTGATAACATGTTTGGGAGAGAAGAAATGGATAAAATCCTAAAACACTTTATGGTCTGTACTTTGTTGGAAAGTAATTGTAGAGAGAGGAGGCAGTGTTTAGATAAATCAATTCATGAGGTGAAGTTTCTTACTAATGACTAATGTACATAAGGGAAAATGTCTATAATTGCTTTTGTTCCCCCGGGCCTATACCCGTGCCCAAAGAAAAGTAATTTGTAGAATTAAGAGGGGAGTGTTGAGGTGATGAATCCATGAATTCAAGTTTCTTACTAAATAATTGCTTTTGTTCCTTACCCCCAACACAACAACCCCTACCCCTACCCTTCTCATAGAAATGGGTTCTGTGCTTGGCCAGGGAGGGCCAGGGCTATTACTTTCTTTGTTGTATTAGAAAATGCAGTATTTGAAAATGTAGGAAAAACTGAGAACTATGTTTTTACAATGTATGGTTTTTGGCTCAATAAGTTTTGGTCCATATTGGAAGCCATGCCTTGCTCTTCTTACTTGTTCATATGTATTTGAAGGCATGTACAAGCTTGCATCAAGATCCTGAGGTTTCTATTGGTGTTAAAGATGCAAGTGGCGTTTTCTACTGCTGAAAATGTTTTCCTTGTGTAATGAAATTAAGGAAAAGAAAATGGAGTTTGGTTTCAACTCCAAGCTATATCATTTTTACTTATTGTGAGATGTATTGCTTTGCTATTTACTCATTGGTTTAAAGTTAAATCTTAGAATATATGTACTTCTAAAGTTTTTGTATTATTGACAAAGAAAATTTACTATTGAAATCTTGTACATAAATTTGGGAAAAGGTTGAGGTACATATGTTGGAGCTGTTAAGAAGAATCCCCTTAATATCACCTCCCTAGCAGTTTGACGGTTAGGATTTAATTTTTTGGTCTGGGCTAGAATTGGGCTCAGGTTGGACCTAGGAGCTGGGATAGGGAATAGTAAAACATAGATTGGCCATAATTTCTGGTCTGGGCTGAGTCGAGCTGGGACGAACCATGTTGTGCACCTCTTGCAGGAAATGATATTTTTTTCTACTAGGGCTATATTTTTTCTCAAATTCAACATTGAGCTTCTGTGGTATGTTGTGAAAAACCATTTGATGATGGAATGGAAATTGCACATGTATATATACCCATGGGCTCAAATCAGTTTCAATAAAATGCTCATATTTGTCTTAGGGGCTGTCACTTGTTTTCCCTTTATTGGATGGAGAGGCCGTCTCCAAATTTCCAAAACCAACATCACTCCCTTGCTGTAGGAATAGGAGGAACAAATGTGAAAGGTTTCTTTATTCTGCCTTGATGTTGTTGTATTATTGAAAAGATTAAATCAATGCACACCACACAACTTTTCAATTATTTGTGTTTTTTGAACTTTATTTTTAATCTAGTCAAAAACTGTAATCTTGGAATAGATTATCTTATAATTTGGTACTATTGCCATATACGACTTCTCACTTAAAAAACTACACTACTGGGAACAAAGACCCAAATCCAAAACTATTGGGGTGGGGCTGATAGAATTTTAATATGCAAGAGGATAGCTAGGAATGAAATTAATAATCTTAAGACTCCTCATATATTGCAACCTAAATTTTGATTCCTGGTACAAAGCTCTTACCTAAACAACATTCTGCAATAGCCAAAGAGGGATGTAATAGGAGGAGTAACAATTAGAGAAATGATAGATCATAGCCTTAAACGACAACGTGGGTGGTGCAAGAGTTGATAACTGGGTGGCCGCTTTTATCTTGCTCTCTCAGTGGTGGTGGTAATTTGACGGAGAAGCACGAGGCGCGGTGGTGTTGAGGAGGTGGGGTGATGGTGGTGGTGGTGGTGGGCATTGGTAACATTTGGTGAAAAGTCCAAATGTATCAATCTGGTGTACAAAATTTTTCACACTCGCCCACCCACCAAATCCAAACCCGACAAAAAGTACCCATACCACAACAAAAATGTTAATTGTGTACGCCCCGGCCCATCTTCCAAAATACTTGGGCGGTTGCTCCACCGCGTTCTGCACCATCACAAATGGGGCTTCAATCAATCGAACGAACAAACTTATATGGTTATGAAACTGTGCAGGCGTGTGAGTACGTACCTCTCTAGCTGCCGCTGTTTTGAAGGTGAAGATGTAGGCAAGAGCAGGGATGATGTAAACGGTGAAGCTTACGAGAAGGGATCCAACGGTGGAGTTGATGGGCCCAAAGAAAGGGAAGATGATGGCCAAAAACCAAATGGGGACGACCACAGGCAATCGCGCTGCCGCACGCTTGCACATGCTCTTGCACTCGTGCATCCCAATTGCCTTCTCCCACACAAAATATAATGGTGTGCATGCGAACCCAAATGTTATAAACTGCAAGCAACATAAACAATAAATTTATGCAATTGGATTGTGGTTAGACGAGACGAGACGAGAAAACGAACTTGCCTGATGAATGAGCATCAAAATGACAGCCATGTTTCTGAAGGGAGATTTAGGGAGTAGGGCAAAGGCATTGGAGTGATTAAGAAGCATGTCCCCAAATGCCCAATACACTGCCGACGCCGACGGAAGTGTCAGTGTCAGCACATACAGGGTAGCCAATAAGTATATTGCCTTGAATTTTTGTGGCTTCCACATTGCGTGCATTATCTCCCTGTCCACACCAAACACATACTCATTTACTAGTATTTTCATATCTACATACATGCATCCTCCATACTCGCCCTAACCCTTCATCAAAATTTTAAAATTAAACTTTACCATTCCTTTATATATATATATATATATATATATATATATATATATATATATATATATATATTAAGGCCAAAGGGGATGAATATTTTTATAATTTAGTATTTCACAACATCTTCTTTCACACAAGTACCGTGAATGATACTCCCTCAATTCTTAAATAAGTGACGTTTTAGAAGAAAAAATTTGTTATAAATTTTATGTCGTTTACAACTTTCTAAGAGAATAAATTATTTACTTTCCTATATTACCCTTACATTTTTTCATTATTCCAAAAAATTCTAATTTCTTATTTAATGTGCAAAAACTTTAAACTACAATTATTTAGAAACGGAGGAAGTAGTATTTTGGTGTGCGTTTTATTGGGTTTATAACTGTACCACAAATACATCCTTTGGATGGACTGTCCAATCCTTACTCAGTTGAAAATCCCATAATTACCACCCCCAAATATGGAAATATTAGAATCAGTTTCTAGGATTTTCCGTCACCCAGCAGAGCCGAGAGCCTTCTTTCTCTCGTGAATAAAGCAAAAGTGATCGGGAAAAGAATTTTGGCTTTTTCTATAATACATAATAAGACAGAAAAGAAAAGGGTTTCCAAGAAAGTATGACTTTTTGCGCCCCATCCCCCACGCCTAACAAGGGCAATTTCGGTATAAAAATTAAGAAACACCAAGGTGGGGCCAGGCTTGTAGACAGCTTTGAAGATAAAGATTGGTCACAAGATTATTACGTTGGTCAGTTCATGTCCAACCAGGCCAAGGCCTAGTCATTTTCAATATGGGGATGCGATAAGTGTACAATTACCCTTTTGACCATGGACAATTTTTGGTAAAAGTTTGAAATTTAATGCATTGAAAAACGTGGGAAATACTGGAGTATTTTTTTGTTAAAAGTAGGAGACGAATTAAATAATGGAGTATGAAGTAGTAGTAATTTTGTATTTGTCTTACACAGTAACAGCATGTCCACCAAATGTATAGAGAATGTTTGTTGCCCCTGTGAAGTAGAGGACCAACTTGGCTGGTCCCGAATGTTTCACCCCTTCCACCTACAATATATATAATTAATTATATCAAGTACGTACATCATTTGCATGTATTATATATATATATATACACTTGGCCTTTGTGATTTTTTCAAATTTGAGTTCAAGTGAAATCACCAAATTAAATGTGATATTCAATGTTGGATGGAAGAGTATAATATTTTGAGTTGGTCGTCGGCGTAATTTTAGTTTGTGTGAAATAATCGAATGTGACAATCAATGCAGGACAGAGGAGTAATGGGTAAAATTTTTATAGAACGGACAGACGGAATGATGGAGTAATAAACAAATTAATGAGTTAATATTATACGTAATTAATAAATAGGAAAAGAGGAGGCAAAAAGAGTACGTATATGTATATATATACCTGGCCATGCAGGAGTGATGCAATGGTGAGGTACCAAGCAGTATAAGTGGTCATAATCAAGCCTAGGAAAGACCAGATTCGGTAGTTGTGAAATGAAGGTATGAAAACAGTAGTAGCACAACAAGCTCCGAAGATGTAAGTCCAAGTTCTCTTGTCCAGATTATCATTTATGTAATATATATTGCTGCAGTATGCATTAAATTAAACAAAATAAATGAAACAGTCTTTACTTTTAATTAGATTCACAGACAAATTAATATAAGTATATATTATATATATATATATATATATATATATATGGTACTTAAATACTATGAAAAAAGCCAAAAAGTTGTAGCTATCCATCTCTATATATATATACACACCTTGCACAAGCTATGAGTTGAATGACAGATCCAAACAGAAGAAAAGTGCAATTAAATGCCAAACCCACGTTCCTCCAGTGTTTCCCAAGAAGCCCATCAAGAACTTCAAACCACTGTACTCAGAAATTTATTCCAAAAAAAAAGAAGAAGAAAAGAAACCCATGTGAGAAGTACGTACTTCATGTTTAATTTTTTAACACAAATTAATAAGTATGTAACAATAATAAAAAAAAATTAAATTTGTATAAATTAATTTTGCATGTATTTTGATTGAGTGGAATTAATTAAATAATTAAGAACCTGAATGACATGGTTTCTGAAATCGATTTTTTCTCTCTCCTTTCGGCTTCTGTATTCAACGTAGAGGATGCTAATAAGATAGGCAGTCCAACTACCCATCAACCCATAAAAGAGCTGAAATAGTATTCCGGATAGCATCCCAAGTTGTGAAAATGAGTATGGCAGTGTAAGTAAAACTTGAGCCACCTGATAATTAATTAATGAAAAAGTATTAACAAACAAAAATCATCATTTAACTAATTTCTCTATGTTATGTTTGTGTACAACTGTTAGCGTGCTTGGTGCATATATATAGACTGATAGACATACATACTCCAAAACTAATAATACTGATTAAATTGCAAATCTGACCCTCCTATTTGTTATATTTTTCCTAAATTGTTCCCTAAATTTTTTTTTTAGCATAACTGTTCCTCATGGATGCGTTAGTCATGCAATAATGTTCCTCCAATATTCGCCAAACTTTTTTTTAGCACAAGTGTTCCTCATATATGCGTTAGTAAATACAATGTGTTCCTTCAATTTTTTCACTTATTAAAATTGATTTTCCTCTCCTCTCTCTCTCTCATTTTTTATTTTTTATTTTTAAAATTTGTGTAAAAAGTATATTCTTATTATTCTTTTTAATTGCTTATTTTATATTATCATTTTGAATTTAATATGAATATCTCTAAATTCAAAATTAGTATAAATTAATTAATTTTAGACAATATAATTTTTAAAATTATAAACCTTACTATTTTTTTTATTTTATCTAAATGGTACTAATAACGGTATGAAAAAAATATAATTAATAAAAATAAAAATAAAAATAAATACTAGTTTATTTAAACCTTACTATTTTTTTATTAGTGTCATTTAGATAAAATAAAAATAGTAAAATTTATAATTTTGGTAGTTATATTGTTTAAAAATAATTAATTTATACTAATTTTGAATTTAAAGATATTTTATATTGAACTCAAAATGTCAATATAAAAATAAATAAATAAAAAGAAGAAGAAGAGTATACTTTTTACATATATTTTAAAAATAAATAAATAAAAAGAATGAGAAGGGAGGAGAGAGGAGAGAGAAAATTAAATTTAATAGGTTAAAAAAATTAAAGGAACACATTTGTATGATTAACGTATCTACGAGGAACAGTTATGCAAAAAAAAAAGTCTATGAAACACTGAAGGAACACCTTTGCATGACTAACGCACCTATGAGGAACAGTTATGCTAAAAAAAAGTTTAGGGAACAGTTTAGGAAAAACATGACAAATAAGAGGGTTAGATTTGCAATTTAGTCTAATAATACTAGTCCCTCTCTCTGTCCCAAAAAAAAAAAAAAGCCCACTTTTTTTCAAGAACATTTGAACCATTTAAAATCTTTTGAGACATCAGGAAAATAAAAAAGTGGACTATCTTTGATTTTGGTTTTGGAACCAGAAATGCAATGCCAATGTAATGTATGTATGGCTCCTAAAAAGGAAGTAGAAAAGGGTTTATGATTTTGGGACAGAAGGAACGAAAGAACTAAAGGACCTGATTAGAAGAACAGCTGAACCAAGCATCATAGGCTGAGCCACCATGCCAGAAGAAGTTAGAAATGCTTGTTTTAATGTCCGCTGGTTTCCCTTCTTGAGTAGTCTCCATTTCTACATAGTTCCCTACTAGCACCGTTTCCACCACCTTCTCTTCTCCCATATCTTAATTTCTCTCTCACACACACTCTTTAACTTCCTACACGTACCTTTTTTTCCCTCTTGCAGGTGCTGGATATCAAGGCAAATTTAAAAGTGATATATAGATCCGCATAAAAAGAAAATGAGAATGAATGAAACTTATAGTAGCTAGCTTGTAGTACTGGTAGTGTGTGTGTGTGTGTATATATATATATATATATAGAGAGAGAGAGAGAGAGAAAGAATGAATGAATGAATGCAAAAAGGCTGTGCTTGAAAGGTATTTGAGATTGGTACGTATGGGGAAGCGAGTTAAATCCGCTTGAGCTTTTGATGGATTACTTGTTATGGGTGAAATCTAATCGGAAACTTCGCTCGAGTAAAATTTTTTATATTGTGTTACATAACGAGGAGATTCTAGTTGTAAGTACATATTTTTTTAAGAAATACTGTGGATAAATTTTGTGTTGTGTCCGACTGTGGATATATTTTGTGTGGTAATAAATTTAGTTAGTTGTCCGACTGTGGATTAATTCAACATTGGGGTGAATCGCTTAAATTTTGTGTTGTTTAATTAATTTTTTTCAATTTTTTTTTATTATTGTTTAATACTAGTTGGTAGTCCGTGCAATGCACGGACTAGTTTGAATAATTGATTTAATAATTTGTTTGACATATTCGTATTAAAAGAAATTCAAAATACACAATTTAGTTGATTTATCGTAACATAAAATTAAGAGATTCATTTTTATTTCGATATTCCCCCTTTGTTCGGCTGATCACCATTCGAAAAAGATCGTTGTAGTGATGTACAAAACATTATAAAAAATCAATACAATACAATTAAAAGCATCTAATAGAGCCCCCAAAACAGAGGCATTTATTAACTTTGCTCCCGAAATCATGATAAGCCAATGATGCAACCAAACAAAAACGTTTGTTTACATATGTCGACCATTTATTTTCTTATGTAGTAGAAATTATAACAAAAATACATGGTTTCTCACCCTACTTGATTTTATATTTCTTATTATTTCTAATGAAATCTTGTCTAAAAAAAATACAAAGCATGCACATGGAAAAAATTATTAGCTAGATCATTGAAACTAAAGTCTCATCCATCAAATAAACAATCATGTTAGCATAACTTTGAATAATATTTAGTTGAGACACCATTCAAAAAATACATAAAATTATAAGTTTTCGTTAAGCATAAGAAATCCTTGAACCTCCCACGCCATTCCACTGCATCAGCTCACTCATCATTATAGATCCCTCGGAAGTAAAACTGGCAGTAACTTGCAACGGGAAAAATACTCTTTCATATTCGGTAAACCATTCACTTGAGAGCAAACATGTGTAGCACATAATGTTGGACATGACCAATGCAAGGATGCCATAATACAAAACATATGATTAATAATATTATATTTGCTTTTAGGAATGTATTATTATACTATGAATCACAATTATAAATTGTTCAGCCAGTTTTTCAGAAAAAAAAAAATAGTACAATTAACTTCTTCATTAGAAATTTCATAACTTGGAAGATCAAGCTCAACATGAATTCGATACTGCATAAATGTCGTTGATCTTTTTCTACAAATTTATAAACCGTATGGCTAACTTGTTATGCCACATATGACATACATTTCACAACTATAAGCCCTTCTTGAAACATTTCAAATGGTGAAAAAGAAGTGTTGTACAGTACTCTATCAACCATATTCAGGACCCCTTAGAGGAAGTGTTTGTGCTTCTAGAAACCACTATATATATATATATATATATATATATATATATATAATGATATTTTTCAGCACAAATGTGTAACAACTAATATGTACGATACACACCTAATGCAACATTTGCTTTGAAAATGGAAGATTTGACTTGAACCATCATTCCCCATTCATAAATATAATGTGTACATGTATCAAATGTATGTTCTAGATCCGGCAAAATGAGTGTAAACTCAATGGATAATTCACCCACATCAGCAAAATGGGTGAAAATCCAATGGATAACTCATATTCACCCACGTTTAATAGGTTACCTGATTCTTTACCTGCCTCATGTCTTCCATGTTAAAAGACCTTAGAGTAATTACTCTTTCACTTTCTTCATTTTTCTCCCAATTATCTTCTGAATTTTTTATTGCTTTTGTTCTCCGCTTCTTTTCCTGTAAATAGAAATTATTGGAAGAAAGAAAGTATAAGGTGCAAAAAACATAAATTGAGAAGAAAGGGGGAAAATCAGAATGAAAGAATTTATCAAATCATTCTCCCTCTCTTGCTGTATCAGCTCTCTCATAGGTCGATAAGTTGTTACGCACAAAATATGTTTTCGGTAGTTAATTCCAAGTCTCATCCCTAAATAATAAAAGTCCAACTTAATAATTGTCATTAAAATAACACGAACCTTAAGATCACTTTCAATATATCCTTTTGTCATAGTTGCAAGCTCCTTAAAATCTAGTTCTTCTGCCTTTTCTTTTGCCAAAAGCTTTCTCAAAAAAGAATACTTGTTTCCAAACAAAGGGAGTATATACAAACAATCTCTATTTTTATTTGAGTAAGTTATGGTGAACGATATTATTCTCCATAATGAATCACTATATACATGAACTGTAGAGATAAGTCTGACTAATGGAAAGTAAAAATCAAGGGTAACACACCTTTTATTGTTGAACTTCACAATAGTCCCCAATCTAACTCGAACCGATCTCTTACCAAACTGTTATCAAAACTGTTTGATAAAAATTCACAAAATTTACCAAAATGCTTTATTATACCAAACAATTGGATCGATGAGAAGGCTCTCCTTCCATTTCGTTATCACTGAAACAAAAAATCATTGCAAGGAATGTGAAAATTAGCTATACAAATCAACTCACACGCTTAATCCTGTTTCATATCAATCAATTATTGCATACAAAACTAAGCTTCAATATTCATCACTTCTCAAAAACAGAAAAAATTATTAAACCCACATACATCCACACACTGCATCCAGATGTTACTTGTAACTAATATCTCAGGATGAACAGAAGTAGTAGTTAATATTGTAACATTTGGAGATGAAGACCCACACACTCTCTAGGTGTAGTGTGCGTTCACCTCAAGCATGAAAGTTTAAAGAATAGCATTCAAAAATTACAATTGAGAGAAGTTTCTGCAATTTGAATGGAAAGATAAAGTGAAAGTTTCCATCTTCCATGCAATGTGTCAAAAAAAGAAGCAGCATTCAAAGTAATTAATTTCCATCCTAAAGAAAAATCAAAGTGGAGCAAAAAGAAAAGCTCAAAGAAGGTTTGGTTAAATCAATGATGAATAAAGTACAAAACATGACAACAAATTCATTAATCTTCATGTAACGTGAGTTCTAATTGTCCATGGCAAACTTACATTAGCAGAGGAATTAACCATATGGGTATCTGCAGAACTTGGGAATTTATTTTTCTTAAGCCACAACCATATCTTGGAGAAAAAGCACATCATTCACAGTAATTTCCATCCTAAAGAAAATTCAAAGAGGAGCAAAAAGAAAATCTCAAAAAAGCTTTGGTTAAATCAATGATGAATAAAGTACAAAACATGGCAACAATTTCATTAATCGTCATGTAACCTGAGTTCTAATTGTCCATGACAAACTTACATTAGCAGAGGAATTAACCATATGGGTATCTGGAACTTGGGAATTTATATCTTGGAAAAGAAAAACACTCACCTTTGCTCATGGATCACTGGCCTGAGTTGTGGCTTGAATACAGAGGCTCCGACGACCCACATAATTGCCATGTTGCTTCACATCTCCCTCTCTTTCCTGTATTCTCCACCAACAAAACAAAAATCAACATTGAATACTTAAATAAAAAAATAAAATAAAAAGCAAAATTCATGAATTTAGACAAACCCAATATATCCAAGTATTCAACGCAAAAGTTGCAAATAAAATAAGCCTAATAAAATTTTCAATCAAAAATCAATATAAATTGGTTTACAACAGAAACTTAGATGCATTTGTTGAGATTATGATAATAACAAAATGAAGATTGAGAGAGAAAATGAAAGGGAACTTACTGTGATCTGGACAAAGGTGTTAAGGGGCATGACATATTGATGGAAGCCATTTGTTTGAAGCTTCTTAACGGTTAAATTGTTTGAAAATTTTCCAATTTTTTGGCAAATAATAAGTATACCCAATTGGGGCTTTGGTCTTGCCTTTTATCGGGAAGGAGAAGAATGAAGAAACAGCTGGGAAACGACCGAACCAATTCCTAGGTCAGCTGTTAGCTACCCGTGTCACAAACCAATCATTCATCATTTGTCGAATTTGGTGGGAGAAAAGATAGGGGTGAGCGTAGTGAAGAAGAGGAAGAGGAAGAGGCAAACGAAGAGAGAAGAGAGGAACGGTTTTGGCTCGATTCCAATTTAGCGTCAGTTTTTTTTTCAATTGAGCGAGTTAACTCTTAATTGAAGAATCGGATTTAAAATTAATTTTGAAATTGATTTTAAAATTAATTGAATTAGAGAGGCTATGTTGTATTTATATATAAGAATTGATTAGCAGCGTTGCTATATTTTTACATTACTAGATATTTTAATTTCTTGCCTAATACTTCCTCATTTTCTAAAGTATTAATTTTTAACGTAAAAAGTAAAATATTTTTAAACTCAAAATTGATATGAATTTATTTAATTTTAATTAATATAATAATGATATTGTAAATCATCTAAAATTACTACTAATGTAAGACCCCAACTTTTATAAATAAAGATAAATTTTCTATAAATATTATTTTTGAATATTATGGAATAAATTTGATATAATGTTATAGTTATGTGTAATATTTATAAATTTTGCAAATAAGCAGTGTTGTTATAAAATATTCGTTTGGTGGGGAATATTCTTTTGTCGTTTTAATATTCATAATACGGCTAATTCAATCATTAATGTGGACCACATTAACCAAGTATTATCGTAGTTAAAAAGCGACAAAATTATCTTTCTATAAAAATAACTAGATATTTCTATGCTTAAAACCGCTGAACTACCCAGTAGTAAAAGTACAAAGATACGCCGTAGTTGATAAGAAGACACGATATTGATTATTGATGCTTACGTGAGAAGTCACTCAAATTTATGCTCAATTATTCTTCTACAAGAATTCTTTGCGATCATATCTCTTATATTATCGATTCAATTATCATTACAAGATTTCAGATAATATGTTATAGTATTAAATCAATAATTGAGACAACAAGTTATAAATGATTAATAATTGTTGAAAGATTAAATATGTGTTAATTAAAATAAAATAATTTGTGGTAATATTTATTCAATCCTCGATGTATATAAAGAGTCTCATTATATGAGACGTTTGTGGTAAGTTTGATTATTTTATAGGGGGGCCATATGTCATCATCTAAGAGTCTCTTACGTCAATAAGTAATTACCTTCGTCAATAGTAATTACCTTTGTGAATAGTAATTACCTTCGTCAATAGTAATTACCTTTACCGAGACGTCAAACCACTTGCCGCTTCACATTACAAAAGGCTGAACCACTATGTCGTTTCACATTCAAAGGCTTGAACCACTTGTCGTTTCACATTACAAAAGCGCCAAACCACTTTTCTTTTCACATCACTACCGCTCGTCCACCACTCGCCTTTTTACATGGCGCAGTCTTAAGCTAGAAATCTTCTATAAATAGAGGCCTAATGCTTCATTATTTTTCACTTAATTCATTCAAGCTATAGAGAGAGTAGTATAGAGAGAAGAGAGAGAAAAAAAAGTATTTTGTTACTACACTACTGCGTAGATTCAATCTCCTACTAAAAAGTAAGGGGTGTTATTCTTTCTTATTCATTAAGAGAATCGTTGTTATTTCATTCTTATTATTCTGTTGGAATAACTTTGTATAATGCGGGTTTACCCTATACTTGGTGACATTCTTCTATTATTCCATTGGAACATCCTGCCTATGTGTTTTACACCGACCGGATTCGCTCTTTATTATTATTCTATTGGAACATCCTCATGCATGTGTTTTACACCTGACCTGGTTCCGCTCTTTATTATTATTCTATCGGAACATCCTGCATGTGTGTTTTACACCTTGACCGGTTCCGCTCTTTATTATTATTCTGCTGGAACATCACGTCTGTGTGTTTTTCGCCTGGGACCGGGTTCCATTCTTTATTATTCTCGTTGAATAACTCGCCTGCAAGGCCTATCGCATTTACGTGTGATTTCTTTTGTTATTCCATTCTTTATTATACCCAAATTAGTTAAAACTTTGACTTATACTCCATGAAATTAGTGGAATATCCTCGATATTTCAAGGCTTCATCCAAAGATCCTTTCATGGAAATATTCTTCTTAGTATTCTTGAATTTTACTCTACAAAGCAAATATCATGTCGATAGCTTTGGATGTTATTGGTTCCTAGATAAATTAATTAATTTTTGAAGTTTTAAATATTTTTTTACAAAAAATTTTTTTGTAATGTGTGAGGCATGTGTTCAATTCAATAAATTGATTCAAAGGTGTGCGTGAAGATTTTATATATATATATATAATATTTTAATAAATTTTCTACTTGTTTCTAAGCATTTTCCTATAAATAGGGTGCTTAGGTTAGAATTGAAAATCACACTTTAAACTCAAGTTTTCTCTCTATATTATCGAAATGATTCTTGTGAGTATTTTGAGTATACTTTGAGTATTGTTAAATCCAAGCAAGTTCCTTTCAAAGACTATACCCTTATTCCAAATTTAAAGTACTTAATCTTTCGAGGTAAGGATATTATTTTCTTCTCAAATGATATTATTTCTTCAATATCATTATCTCAAATATCGTTAGAACTTTTTATCAAATTTGGAACTTTTCCATGTATCGGGTTACTTATTCATGAGTTACTATTCACGAGTTACTATTCACGAGTTACTATTCACGAAAGTACTATTCATGAAGCGTGAAGATATTTTTTGTGGAATTTCTATCTTTTGGTGTCCAAGTTACTTATTCACGTGATACTAAGACTATTCACGATATCTGACCTATTCAATCTAAAATAAAATTTCTTCTTTTTTCCAAAATATCTATTCGGATACTAGCTTTGATTGTATCCATGTTTTGATCATTCTTGAATTTTACACCACTATGATTATTTTTGAGGTATTGTTGAACATGGATAAAACAAAAGTACGAATCCTTAATCCTTAATCCTCGTCATTTTGTTTCACCGGATTCGCTTTTTTAAAAATATTTTCATCATCCTCGGTCTTAAATGATGATATTATTGAATATCTTTGGCCCAGTAGTGCAAAGATGAATGATTTCTGAAGAATATCTTTGGTAGTAGTGTCAAAGATGAACAGTGTTTAAATGAATACGACTAATCGATGAATATCTTTGGCCCGTAGGCAAAAAGATGAATATTTGATTCCGTATGTATATTGATTGATGTTACGGGGATAAAAGATGATTTATGAACTTTTAAATTCATACATAGAAGATAGTAGTTTGCATTCTCTACTTAACTCTTCTAATGAATTATTATTTCATTGCGAATATTGATTTAAAATTTGTTGTCTATCAGTATTCTATTAGATTTTTCCCCGTTGAAGACTAACGATAAATTTGTTGTATATTATCTTAGTCATAATATTCTTTATTGGCTAGTTGAGCTCACCCTTTTCCTTTTTGTTCCATTTTTCTCGTGAGGCGAGAATATAAATGAGTACGTAGCCTGGGTATGGAATGAAGGTTCTAGAGAGAGTTGTTAAGTAGTCTCACCATTTTGTAAAATAATGTATCAATAAATGTGATGAGGATTTATTTGAGTATAGATATTGCTAGAAGATAATATTTGTATTTAAACTCACAGCCTTTGTTGTAATAATAAAGTTGTAGTTGTTTCGTATCTACGTATTGACAACTCGAATGGGTGATGTATACCTATTTTGGGGCGTCCATGTTGGTATCGTAGCTTAGGATATGATCTCTCAAGTGAGATCGGGAATAGAACTAGGAGGGAGAGACGAGTAAATCCTTCGCTAAAGTGTCCTACCTAAGCTTATTTGTTAGTTAGTCGATGTGAGACCCCAGATTTTATCAATAAAGATTTAAATTTTGTTGAAATAATTTTTTAATATTATGGTGTGAATTTAAGATAATATTATAGTTGTGTGGTAGTATGTATAAATTTTGCAAAGTATCGCAAGTGGTTATATTATATTCGATTGGTCGGAGAATATTAGGTTTAGCGAGGAATATTAAATAACAACCAATCAATCATTGGTGGACCTAACAATGTAATTATTGTTTAATTGAGAAAACGACAAAAATATTTTATTGAAATAACGGTGGGAAGTTTTACCCGTTGGTTCTTGTTGAACTACTTTCGGTAGTAAAAAATACGATGAATAATCGTGTGGTTGCGTAAGAAGCACGGTATTGATTATTGATCTTTATGTGAGAAGTCACTCGGTTTGATTCCATTATTGTCGATTAATAATATGAATTATTATAATGATAATGACGTTTTGTTTTATTCAGTATTATTAACGTAATAAAACGAAACATCTTTATATAAAATAGAATACTTTATTAAAGTTATTCTATAAATAGAATATATTATATTTTATTATGCATAGTGTTGCGTAGTGTTTTTGCATAAGATTGCATAAAGGTTTGCATAGTAAAATATTTTTATATAAATAGAATATATTATATTTTATTTAAAAGATTTTTCTTTAAATATGGAATAGTCGGATTAAAGTAAATCAATCTGACCGTTCATGATTGGGTTCTTATGATTCCATTTTCCTATAAATAAAGCTCATTCCTTCATTATTTTCTTACGAATTCATTGAAACTCTGTAGAGAGAAATTATAGAGAGAAGCTATAGAGAGAAAGTTATAGAAAGAAGAAGAGTATTCTGCTACTTCACTACTTCTATATTCAGTTCTTTTTACTACGTGGTGGGTATTATTTGTTGTACTGTAAAGAGTGTTATTCTTTCTTCTTGAAGAGAACTTACATTATTCCATTCATTATTATTACATTGGAATAACTTTGTAAAAGTGGCATACCCTATACATAACTTTGATATCCAGATGACGTACCTATACTTGGTGAAATCCTTATGTTATTCCATTGTTTATTATTCTCATTGGAATAACTTTGTATACGCTGGTTTACCTTATATCTTGGTGACATTCTTCATTATTCTGTTGGAACATCCATACATGTGTTTTACACCTACACGTTCCGCTTTTTTATTATTCTCGTTGGAACATCCTGCATCATGTGTTTTACACCTGACTGGTTCCGTCTTTATCATTCTGGTTGGAATATCCTATCATGTGTTTTTTACACCGATCCGGTTCCATCTTTAATATTCTCATTGGAACATCCTGCTTGCGTGAATTTCACGACACCTCGGTTCCGTTATTATTATTCTGCTGAATAACTTTTATACATGTCGCAAGTACTGCATGCGTGGTGATTTCTTTTGTTATTCCATTCTTTATTATACCCAAATTAGTTAAAACTTTGACTTCTATACTCCATGAAATTAGTAGAATATCCTCGATATTTAAGTTTTCATCCATATCTTTTTCATGGAAATATTCTTCCGATCATTCTTGAATTTTACTCTACGAAAACAAAGATCATGTTGACAATTTGGACGTTAATAATTCATGGATTAAATAATTCTTGAACTTGTTTTATTGAATAATTATGTCATTGTCATCATCCCCATGTTATATTATGTTATCTTTGGCTTACGTGCGTAGATGAACTTAGTATGATTATGACTGAGGATCATTCGGTATAATCATGACTTGATATAAATGATGTGACAAAATTCCTCGATTGGCACGTAATGCGATGATGGATAGTTTTGGTATGATTATGACCAGGGTGATTCGGTATAGTCATGACCATTGATAATTTGATGAAAATCCTTGGCCAAGTAGTATGTGGATGATTAGATGTAGTGGTTTATTTATTAAATTGTCGAGTCTCAAATGATAAAAATTGATGAAAACCTTTTAAAACCTAAAAGATAGTAGACTTTATTCTCTACTGACTCTTTTAATGGATTGCTTATTCAAATTGCAGCTTAAACTGGTTGTTTATTGTATTTTATCGGTTTAACACTGTTGAAGGCTAATGATAATTTATTACGCATTATCTTAGTCATAATATTTCTTCTTGGGCTAGTTGAGCTCACCCTTTCTTTCACCGTTCTCTCTTGAAATGAGAACATAATTTGAGACGAGTCGGGGAACAAGTAATGGTCCGAGAGGATAGCATTAGTAGTCCTCAACTATTCCGTGAAATAGTGTGATAATAGTTGTAATGAGGACTCCTTTTGAGTTGGTATAATATCTAGTAGACAATATTTGTATTCAAACTCACGCTTTATGTCGATTGTATTTACACACGCTTATATTAATAAGTTGTATTTGAATTTATGTACCATGTAAGTGGCGACCCAAGATGGGTGGCGTATACCTAATTTTGGGGCGTCACGGTTGGTATCGAGCTTAGGATATGATCCTCAGCTAAGATGAGAGAATAGTACTAGGAGGGAGAGCGGAAATTCCTTCGCTAGTATGACCTACCCAAGTTTATTTGGTATTTGATTGGTCGGTCACGAGTATAGTGATAATATGTTGCATGTTAATTAACCCTTGTTTTGTGATGGTGTTTGTATTTAGATGTTGTGAATAGGGCTCGATTATTGGAGCGCGATAATGAGTCACCAAACCAAAAGGTAACGACCAACAACACGATAAATAATCATCTGCGTGATAATGACCATCTAACAATGATGACCATCGTGGGAGAAATTATCATGCCAAAAAATGGTAACCATTTCGGTGGTAATCATGGCGAAGATAATAAGAATGGACATTTCAAGAAGAAAGGGTTCAACAATGACGTGAAGGCGTCGGCATCGACCCGTTTCAAAGGAAGAAGAACGACCACCGGTCAGATGTTTCAAATCTTGGACGGGAGGACACATCATCATCTAAATCAGACTGTGACAATCCAAAGCGTGTTTTAATTGCGGAAGAGAAGGTCACTTAGCTTTCGATTTTATCGTATGGTGAAGTCAAGTCCATTGAGATAGTAATGCCAAAGGATGTCCCGAGACGAACCAAAGCCGGTAGTTTAAGAGAGAGCGTTTTTTTCTCGTGACGAGAACCCGAATAAAATTATCACGGGTAAGTTAATCATAAGCTCTCACGAAGTCTATATCGTATTCGATCTGGTTTACCTATTATTTTATCTCTCTTGCTTGCGTTCACGTTTAAATTTGACTCCGAGAAATTGGACTTTGATTTATCTGTTTAAACTTAGTTGGGAGAAACCTTCGTTACCTCCACTATTTATAAATCTTGTTGATTCAAATCGAAACTTTCACGCTACTGTCAATCTTATCTCTTTGAAAATACTTGCCTTTGATTTTAGGAATCAATTGGTTAACTACTCATCATGCTTTTCGTAAGGTTGTTAGCTTTTATATTTATAACAACCTGTTATACCTAATTCAAAGTAACCAAACCCTAAAATTAATCATTGTCATATCAAGCCATAAGTAAAGAGCCCGAACCTTTCGTTGTTGACTTCCTTGTGTGGAATGCAAAAGCCGGACTTTCTGTAAGGCAACATCGTGAATGAAGATGACAAGTTTATAGGTATCATTGTGAGGTGCTATCTAGGTTAAGGGATGAAGTCATGAGTTGGTATCAATGTGACGTCTTATCCAAGTCTTGGATGAAAGTCACGCTTTTGAATGATATTTCTATTATTAATAAATTTCTGGCGTATTCTTGAAGACTTCTTAGCCTACTTAGAGCGTGAAATCGAATTTTGTATTGACCAAAGATAAAAACCCATTTCTTAAACCCTCAAATATTTCTTCAACTAAATGAATAGGATTTCGTGGTTTATGATGAAAGTCATAATAAAAGCATTGGAATAATGAAAATCATGGGTATATGAAGTATTAGTAAGTTTTATGATGAGTTATGTTGGTTGGTATGTGAAAACATGAAAGTTTCTTAGAAATCACAAAGAGTTGAAAATCGATTTTGGTGAAAAGCGTAACATGAAATTCAATTGACCATATCTCCTATTATATTTTGAATTTTTGAATGTGGTCAAGTCCTAGAGTTAGATCTATGAGTTACCTAACTAATCCAAGTGGAATTACTGGAAAAGGTGTTGTAGATTTTTGTGTGGACTGATTTTAGCAAAGGAGGCCAAAGCTGTAAATTTCAAAATGCTACTTGCCAGAAACTTTAAGGGCTGTCTCAGCCACTTAAATTATGAGAAAAATTCTGGCCTTTAGGGACATGAAGGTATATGGTATAAAGTATCTCCTGTCCAAAAATGAGCTCATTCTCGACTTAAAATGAGCAAGTTATGACTCTTTCAATATTTAGGTTTTTCCGATTGAAAACGCTATAACCTGGAGTTCTATAACTCCGATAACCATGAAATTTAAACTAGAAGCTCACGTTAACATGTGTAAGGTCCTGCCAAGATTTGGGAATTTTTGGAGTTAAACTTGAGGTAGCTAATTTCTTAAGGAATTAATTAGAAATTGATTTTGAAAAATAGTAAATGAATTTTAAAATTTCGAGAAAAATATATTTTCATTATGGGACTATATTATGCTAAATCCCAGAAAAAAATATTTTTGGGACTGATTTGGTATTTTCATGAAAATAGTTTAATTACTTAACATATGAGTTAAATATGTTATGTGAAATGTAACAAAGTTGAAAATAGGATTTTATGGCTAGAGAATCCTATATAGAATATATGCATATTTTTTGATGAGGATTTGATAATTGGTGATGATATTTTATGAGTATGGCATTTTGAATGATTAAATGCATTATATGGTAAAGCGTAAACAATTGAGATAAATTGTTTATAAATTTAAGAAGTGATTAAAATATTATTATAATATTAATGTTATTAGATTATGAGATTATTAAGTGATTGATAACATGGGGATATTCTTGAATCTGGATAAATTATATTATAAATGTTTAATATTTATCCTTTATCTCATTTGATTGATTCTTTATATCATTATCCTCATGCTTATATTATGTTGAAAAGTCATCTCATGGCACGTAGTGCATAGATGGACTTGGTATGATTATGACCGTGGATTGTTCGGTATAATCATAATCATAATTAAAAAAAACACAATTATCTTTGGCGTAGTGCATGGATAATTTGTGGTGCGTGATCTTAATGAATACACAATTATCTTTGGTAGTAGTGCATGGATAATTTGTGGTCGTGATACTAATGAATACACGATTATCTTTGGTAGTAGTGCATGGATAATTTGTGGTGCGTGATACTAATGAATACACGATTATCTTTGGTAGTAGTGCGTGGATAATTCGTGGTCGTGATCTTAATGAATACACAATTATCTTTGGTAGAAAGTAGTGCATGGATAATTTGTGGTCGGATAATCTTAATGAATACTACGATTATCTTTGGTAGTAGTGCATGGATAATTTATTGGTCGCGTGATACTAATGAATACCACGATTATCTTTGGGTAGTAGTGCATGGATAATTTGTGGTCGTGATACTTAATGAATACACGATTATCTTTGGTAGTAGTGCATGGATAATTAGTGGTCTAATGAATATCCTCGGCACGTAGTGCGTAGGATGATTCGATGATATGGATTAATTATTGAATGAGTCTCGGCAATGATGAAATATTAATTCATGGATGTGGTAAAAGTCATCTTTAGTAGTAGTGAATTGATAGACTTGGTATGATTATGACCACGGATTATTCGGTATAATCATGACCAGTAATTGAAAACACGAATATCCTTAGCCAAATGGTGCATGGATAATTCATGGTTGTGATACTATTAAGCCACGCGTCTCGGATTATTGGTTTTACTGATTTGTATATTATTAGCTTTGTAGTGCAAAGATGAATAGTTAATGAATAGCTTTGGCATGATTTAGAAGATGAATTTAATATTTTCAAGGTATCCTCATCTCTTTATCATATCAGTATACCACAATTTCGAGGGCGAAATTCCATAAGGAGGGAGATTGTGAGACCCAGATTTTATCAATAAAGATTTAAATTTTGTTGAAATAATTTTTAATATTATGGTGTGAATTTAAGATAATATTATAGTTGTGGGTAGTATTTATAAATTTTTGCAAAGTATCACAGTGGTTATATTATATTCGATTGGTGGGAGAATATTAGGTTTAGCGAGGAATATTAAATACAACGGCTCAATCATTGGTGGACCTGGCACAATGTAATTGTCGAATTGAAAGCACAAAAATATTTTTATTGAAATAACGGCGGAAGTTTTACTGGTTGGTTCTTGTTGAACTACTTGGTAGTAAAAATGCGATGTCGTGTGGTTGCATAGTAGCACACGGTATTGATTATTGATCTTTATGTGAGAAGTCACTCAGTTTGATTCCATTATTGTCGATTAATAATATGAATTATTATAAGCGATAATGACGTTTTGTTTTATTCAGATTATTAACGTAATAAAATGCGAAACATCTTTATATAAAATAGAATACTTTATTAAAGTTATTACTATAAATAGAATATATTATATTTTATTATGCATAGTGTTGCGTAGTGTTTTTAGCATAGTATTGCATAGTGTTTGCATAGTAAAATGTTTTATATAAATAGAATATATTATATTTTATTTAAAAGATTTTTCTTTAAATATGGATAGTCGATTAAAGTAAATCAATCCTGACCGTTCATGGATTGAATTCTTATGCATTCCATTTTCCTATAAATAGAAGCTCGTTCATTCCTTTTATTTTCTTACAATTCATTGAAACTACAGAGAGAAATTATAGAGAAAGTATAGAGAAAGTTATAGAAAGAAGAAGAGTATTCTCGCTACTTCACTTCTACTTCTATATTCAGGTTCTTTTTACGGTAAAGGGTATTATTATTTGTTGTTGCAGTAAAGAGTGTTTATTCTTTCTTCTTCAGAAGAGAACTTACATTATTCCATTCATTATTATTACATTGGAATAACTTTTGTAAAAGTGGCATACCCTATACATAACCTTTGTATCTGTGGCGTACCTATATACTTGGTGAAATCATTATGTTATTCCATTGTTTATTATTCCATTGGAATAACTTTGTATCTGCAGCAGTTTACCTATACTTGGTGACATTCTTCTATTATTCTGTTGGAACATCCCGTACATGTTTTACACCTGACCAGTTAATTTTTTATTATTACTGTTGGAACATCACATACATGTTTTACACACCGACTGGGTTCCGCTCTTTATCATTCTGTTGGAATATCTATCATGTGTTTTACACCTGGATGCGGTTCCATCTTTAATATTACTGTTGGAACATCACCTTCGGTGTGAATTTCACGACACGGTTCCGTTATTATTATTACATTTGGAATAACTTTGTACATGCGAAATCTGCATGCATGGTGATTTCTTTTGTTATTCCATTCTTTATTATACCCAATTGGTTAAAACTTTGACTTATACTCCATGAAATTAGTAGAATATCCTTGATATTTGCGTTTCATCCAATATCTTTTCATGGAAATATTCTTACGATCATTCTTGAATTTTACTCTCTGAAAACAATGTCGTGTTGACAATTTGGACGTTAATAATTCATGGATTAAATAATTCTTGAACTTGTTTTATTGAATAATTATGTCATTGTCATCATCCTCATATTATATTATGTTATCTTTGGCTTACGTGCATAGATGAACTTAGTATGATTATGACCGAGGATCATTCAGTTATAATCATGACTTGATATAAATGATGTGACAAAAATTCCTCGGTGGCTCGTAATGCGATGATGGATAGTTTTGGTATGATTATGACCGGGGGTGATTCGGTATAGTCATGACCATTGATAATTTGATGAAAATCCTTGGCCAAGTAATACGGGGATGATTAGATGTGGTGGTTTATTTATTAAAGTTTGAGTCTCGTGATAAAAATTGATGAAAACCTTTTAAAACCTAAAAGATAGTAGACTTTATTCTCTACTTGACTCTTTTAATGGATTGCTTATTCCGCTGCAGCTTAAGCTGGTTGTCTATTGTATTTTATCGGTTTAACACTTTGTTGAAGGCTAATGATAATTTATTACGCATTATCTTAGTCATAATATTTCTTCTTTGGGCTAGTTGAGCTCACCCTTTCTTTCAACATATTCTCTTGAGAAATGAGAACATAAATTTGGACGAAGTCGGGGAGCAGTAATGGTCGAGAGGATAGCATTAGTAGTCCTCACTATTAATACGTGAAATAGTGTGATAATAGTTGTAATGAGGACTCCTTTTGAGTTGGTATAATATCTAATAGACAATATTTGTATTCAAACTCACGATTTATATGTCGTATTGTACAACGTGATTATATTAGTAAGTTGTATTTGAATTTATGTACCATGTAAGTGGCGACCCAAGATGGGTGGCGTATACCTAATTTTAGAGGCGTCACGATTGATATATATAGGGATATTATGTGATATATTAATTTCCTTAATTAACCCTTGTTTTATGAGCGATTTGAGAATGTCGACCGAGAATATTAACAATGGAAATGAGGCCGTGGAGACGCTTTATACTCACCAACGAGGAGAACGTGCAACAGTCGGGCAATGTTCCTCCCGTGAACAACACCATTGAAATTAATGATGATGAACGAGGGGATGTTTAGAAGTTTTTTGCGGCTTCATGCAAAATTAGGCGAGGAGACTCGTGTTCAAAATCTGAGGAGAAATGATAGCAATTCACGGGTTGTCACAAATGCCCAAGCGATCAAAGAGTTGGGACCACCGAATTTAAAGGAAAGCCGAGATCCGATCATACGGAAACATGGGTCAATTAAGTGACCAAACCTCTCCTTATGTAACTTTCTAGACATTGCCAATAATGTTATCTAATAATATTATTCAGATAATATGAATTATTGCTTCGATAATGAAAAATATTGTGTAATGACAATTATTGAAATAATGACAATATATAAAATATCAACGCGACAATTATTAACTCAATAAAATCTCGAACAGTAATTACGTAACCATTATTGAGTAGTGCATTCTTCACGTAAGAATCAATAATTGGTGCAATACTGCGTATCATCTTGTGTTTTAACCACCGGTATTTTAACAAGATTAATCTTGTAATAACTACGCCTGTTATTTTAACCAACTTATATTTGTCGTTTTCTTCATCCAATCACTTTCCGTTATGGGGCCCACACACATGGTCGCTACGCCGTCGCATTTAATATTCTCCGATAAGATACGAATATTCCACGACCAAACGAATATTCTCCGACAACAATGAATATTTTATAACCACTTTCTTTATTTTGAAATATTTGCGTATTTTACCCCCTAACTATCCACATTAATCAAATCAACCCTTACTATTTCAAAATAATAAATAGAAAATTAAATTTCATTAAGAATAAGTTGGGGTCTTACAACCGTGTTCAAAATACGGGAGGAAATGATAGCAATTCACGGTTGTCATGACAAAGCGATTCAAAGAGTTGGGACCACGAGAATTTAAGGGAAAGCGAGATCCGATCATAAGCGGAAACATGGGTCAAGCAAATTACCAAGATATTCGATGTCTTGGGATGCACGGAAGAACGAAGGTTCCATTCGCCACCTTTATGTTCCGTGGCGAAGGCGACTCTTGGTGGGAGTCTCAGTGAAGCGTACCATCCAACTAAGCACTCAAAGCATGTCTTGGGAGACATTTTAGAAATTATTTAATGACAAATACTTTCCCGAAAGTGTTCGTCATATGAAGGAAGTGGAGTTCATCGATTAGAACAAAACAACATGATTTTGTCTCGAAGACGAGGCAAAGTTTGCGAGTTATCGAGTTTTGCACCTCATTTGGTGGAGAATGAGGAACGTATGATGCGGATGTTTTGAGAGGTTTGAAACCCAAGATAATACGACAATATCTCATTTCTCATAAATTTTCTCTCTATTCGAGATGTTGTAAATGAGGCTCAATTATTAGAGCGAGATAACGAGTACGGTCAACCGAGGACCACAAACGTGATCGTACGTAGATAGCGATCAATGAATAATAATGATAACCAAATGAGAAAAGAAACAGACGGACAAAAATGGTAACCACTCGTGGTAATCATGGCCATGAAAATGTAAAGAAGCGAAGTCGGAGGAGATTTTAAAAGAGGAGATTTAACAACGACCGTATATGAAGACGACAGCGGTGCGTGAAGAATCGGTTCTAAGGGAGGAGAACGACCACCGGTCATATGCTATAAATGCGGAAAGAGGACATATCACCAAACCGTCCACAACAGTTCAAGGTATGCTATAATTGTGGAAAGGAAGGACATATCGCTCGAGATTATGCGGTAGAAATAAACCTAGTTCAATGAGGGACGATGACTCAAAAGATCGTCTAGAAAAGTCAAAGTCAACGATTCCGGAAGAAGCGTTTGTTGTGGATCGGGTCATAATGCGAGGAACCCAAACGAGGTGATCACGGGTAAGCTATTTATAAATTCTTGCGAAGTTTATACCTTACTTGATCTGGTGTGCTACCCATTCATTTATCTCTCCTGCATGTGCTCAACGCTTAAACTTGACTCGGAGAAATTAGACTTTGACCTAACTGTGGAAACTCCGTTAGGAGAAACTTTCATCACATCCATCGCTTATAAATCTTGTTTTATTCAAGTTTGCACCATCACCTTACCCGTTGACCTTATCTCTTTAAAGATACTTGCTTTTGATGTGATTTTAGGGATTGATTGGTTAACTACTCATCATGCCAAAATTGATTGTTTTACGTAAGGTTGTTAGTTTTCATATTCTAACCAACTGTTATGCAATTCAAGCAACTAAACCATTAAAATCAATCAATCGTCATATCTAATCATAAAGCTATTCGCTTTATTGAAAAGCGGATGTCAAGCTTTCTTAGCCCATGTTATGGATTTGAATAAAGACACGCCAAATTTGAATAATATTCCTGTTGTTATTGACTTTCCCGACGTATTTCCGAAGAACTTCCCTGGTCTACCCCTTAACGTGAAGTTGAATTCTTTATTGATCTTGAACCCGTACAAAGCCCATTTCTAAAACCCCATATCGAATGGCTCCTATTGAACTTCGAGGAGTTAAAGGTCCAACTACAGAATTGGTGGACATCGGTTTCATTCGTCCCCAAGTACATCTCCTTGGGGTGCTCTGTTTTATTCAGTAAAGAAGAAAGACGGGAGTATGCGACTTTCATATTGACTATCGGGAATTGAACCATGTCACCATCAAGAATAGGTATCCTCACCTCGTATTGATGACTTGTTTGACCAAATTCTGAGGGGCACAATTCTTTTCAAAAATCGATCTTAGATCGGATATCATCAATGAAGATTAGAACGAGGATATTCCAAAGACGCCTTCGAACTCGGTATGGGCATTATGAATTCTTAGTCATGTTTTTTCGATTGACTAATGCTCCTATGGCTTTCATGGATATGATGAACCGAGTATTCAAGGAATATTTGGATCGATTCGTTGTTGTTTTATTGATGACATCCTCATATATTCCAAAAGTCGTGAAGATCATGAGCACCATTTTAAGTTGGTACTCCAAAGGCTTCGTGAAAACAAACTATATGCCAAATTGAAGAAATGCGAGTTCGGCTTGAGGAAGTAGCATTCCTTGGGCACGATGGTGTCAAAACATGGAGTATCTGTTGATCCGTGGCCAAGATTGAAGCAATACAAAGTTGGGAGAACAATCAAGTCCGTGGCCAAGTCATGTAGTTTTTGGGCTTTGGTTATTATCGGAGATTCGTGGAAGGGTTTTCTCGAATCGCTACTCCATTAACTTCGATTAACTCGGAAGGATACAAAATTCGTTTGGAGCGAAGAATGCGAGAAAAGTTTCGAAGAGCTTAAGAGGAGACTTATTTCGGCACTGTTACAACAATACCATCTGGTTGGGATGGATTTGTTATCTCACAACGATGCTTCGAGCAAAGGGTTAGGATGTGTTCTCATGCAACGTGGGAAAGTCATAGCCTATGCCTCATGACAACTTAAAGAGTATGAGAGGAATTATCCTACTATGATCTAGAGTTAGCGGTTCATATTTAAAGATATGGAGATCTATATGGGGAGAAAGTGGAGATATATTCGCACCATAAAAGCCTTTAATATTTCTTCACTCAAAAGAACTCAACATGCGGCGTGACGTTGGCTCGAGCTATTGAAAGACTACGACCACACTATTCAATACCATCTGGAAAGGCGAACGTGGTAGGCGCGCTTGAGTAGAAGATCATATCTTGAACGAAAGTGCGATGATGTCAAGTATACGACATAGAGCCAACTTTAATAGAAAAAGTTAAGGTTGCTCAAGCCACCAATCTTGAGATGATGATGCGTATGAAGAAGAAAGTACAAGAAGGAGCTATTCCTAAGCGAGAATTGATGAAGAAGGAATACTTGAGTCCACTCTCTGACTTTGTGTTCTAACGACTCTGATTTGAAGTACAAGATTATGATGGAGGCACACAATACACCATTTGCAATCCATCCTGGAAGTACTAAAATGTATCGTGATCTTCGACATACATTTTGGTGGAACAATATGAAGAGAGAGATTGCAAAGTTTATCTCAATGTGTTTAACTTGTCAACGTGTAAAGGTGGAGCATCTAGTACCTAAGGGTCCGTTGCAACCACTTGAGATTCCGAAATGGAAGTGGGAACACATTACCATGGATTTCGTTCAGGTCTTCCTACGGTTTCTCAAGGCATCAATGCTATTTGGGTTATTGTTGATAGATTAACCAAGTCTGCTTTCATTTCTTGCCGATGAGAGACTTATTCACTTGAACGTCTTGCTAGTATGTACGTGAATGAATGATTGTGAGGTTGCATGGCATGCCATATCCATAGTTTGGGATCGTGACCCAAGATTAACTTCAAGATTTTGGGTTAGCTTGCAAAAAGCTATGGGCACGCATTTATGATTCGAGATTCGGCATACCATCCTCAAACCAGGACGGACAATCGAGAAAGGACTATTCAAACTCTTGAAGATTTATTAAGACTACGTGTCCTGAACTTCAAGGGCGGTTGGGATAAGTATTTACCATTGGTAGAATTCTCCTACAACAACAGCTATCGAGTAAGTATAGGTGTAGCTCCATTTGAAGCATTATATGGACGAAAGTGTCGCTCTCCAATATGTTGGGATGAGGTGGGTGAATTAACATTGTTGGGACCCGAGTTAAATCGTATGACTCACCGAAAAGATCCAAATGATTCGACAACGTATACAAAGCGGCACAAGATCGACAAAAGAGTTATGCGGATCTTCATCGAAAGGACGTGGAATTTAGCGTAGGGGATCATGTATTATTAAGTGTTGCTCCATGGAAGGGAGTTACAAGATTTGGGAAGAGAGAAAGCTCAATCCACGATTTATTGGTCCATTTCAAATTCTTGACCGAGTAGGAAATGTAGCCTATAGACTTGCGTTACCTCCAAGTATGTCTACGTGTTCATAATGTGTTTCACATATCTCAGCATTAATAAATAAGTGAAAGACCCGAACCACGTTATAGAATTAGAACCCAGGACGAAATAGCCAAGACTTAACGTATGAAGAGGTACATGTCAAGATCTTGGATAGGAAGGAGCATGTCCTACGCCAAGAAAGGTCATACCACAAGTTAAAGTTTTGTGGAGGAATCATGCTATAGAGAAATGACACGGGAATTGGAAACGAAATGAAAGCGAGGTATCCTCACCTTTTCAAAACACTGTGATCGTCGTCAATTTCGAGGACGAAATTTCATAAGGAGGGAGGTTGTAAGACCCCAACTTATTATTAATGAAATTTAATTTTCTATTTATTATTTTGAAATAGTAAGGGTTGATGTGATTAATGTGGATAGTTAGGGGTAAAATACATAAATATTTCAAAATAAGCAAGTGGTTATAAAATATTCATTGTTGTTTTGGGAATATTCGTTTGGTCGTGGAATATTCTTACCGCTTTAGAATATATTAAATGCGACGGTAGCGAATGTGTGTGGGCCCCATAACTGAAAGCGATTGGATGAAGAAAACGACAAATATAAGTTGGTTAAAAATAACGGTGTAGTTATTACTGAGTTAATCTTTGTTAAAATACTCTGTGGTTAAAACACAAGAAGTATTTGCTGGTATTGCACCAATTATTGATTCTTACGTAAGAAGGCACTACTCGATAATAATGGTTACCGTAATTACCGCTCAAAGATTTTATTGAGTTAATAATTCTTTGCGTTGATATTTTATATTCATTGTTGTTTCAATAATTGTCATTACACGAATTTTTCATTATCGAAGCAATAATTCATATTATCCGAATAATATTATTAGATAACATTATTGGCAATGTCTAGAAAGTTACTGCTCAAGGAGAGGTTTGGTCACCTAATTGCGCGCCAAGAAGAAGAAGAAATTCTTATTGAAAGCCCCTTTCCTGGAACCGCACCTGTTGTCAATATTGTGATTCTGTAATATTATTTGTGAATAATTAATTATTGATTCATATGATGAGGAAAATATTGATTTTATGTGGATATAGATGGAGAAAATTTTTAATGTGACAATTGTTGAAAATTGAAATTTTATCTTTTTCTGATAAAATAATTCATTTAAATATATTATTATATTTTAATAATATAATAATGGTGATATTTTTACAACGAATATGGGATATATGAGTATACGAGGAGGAAGAGTATTTTTGTTGCAATAAATGTTTAAAACATGTTAAACATGCTCAAATGGACCCCATTTATTGACCTAAATTTGATTATAAATTTGTAAAATTGCCTGCTTTGTGGATTTCGGTCAATTTCTATTTGGAATTTGGAAAAACTTTCTTACGTAAAGTTGTAGAGAATTGAATTTCCTATAAAAACTCATGAGATTCGAATTTTCTGATAAAAGGGCTATTTATTATGAATTATTGAAGTTCAAGTCTCAAATAATTGATTTTTGGAAGTTTAAAATATTTAAAATTAGAAAAACGTTTTTCTTACTTTTTCTAGAATGTGGCATGTGTTTGATGGCTGAAATTAGATTCTAGGCATGTGTAGGAAATTTATTAATTATATTATTATTTATTAAATTTTCTGCTTTGGTGTTCTAAGCAATTTCCTATAAATAGGGTGCTTAGGTTAGAATTGAAAATCACACCAGAAACTGAAGTTTTCTCTCTCTATATTATCGAGCTTATTCTTGTGAGTATTTTTAGTATACTTTGAGTATTGTTAGACGGTCAAGTTTCCTTCAAATACTATATATCCCCATTGATTCCATTTGTAAGTATCAATCTTTCGAGGTAAGGGATGTTATTTTCTTCTCAAATGATATTATTTCTTCAATATCATTATGTTTGAAATATTGGTTGAAACTTTTTATCAAATTTAGAACTTTTTCATGCTAAGGTTACTATTCATGAGTTACTATTCACGAGTTACTATTTATGAGTTACTATTCACGAAGCGTTAGATATTCACGAGTACTATTTCTATCTTTTGATGTTTTTGTTAATTTCTATCTTTTGGTGTCTGATTCTTATTCACGATATCTGACACTATTCAATTAAAAATGAAATTTCTTCTTTTTGTCCAAAATATCTATTCGGATACTAGCTTTGATTGTATCCATGTTTTGATCATTCTTGAATTTTACACCACTATGATTATTTTTGTGGTATTTTTTTTTGAACGTGGATAAAACAAAGTACTAATCCTTAATCCTTAATCCTTGTCATTTTGTTTCACCGGATTCGTTTCTTTAAAAATATTTTTCATCATCTTCATCTTAAATGATGATATTATGGAATATCTTTGGCACAGAGTAGTGCAGATGAATGATTTCAAGAATATCTTTGGCCGTAGTGCAAAGATGAACAGTGTTTAGATGAACATGACCAATCGATGAATATCTTTTGGCTGTAGGTGCAAATATGAATATTTGATTCCGATGTATATTGATTGATGTTCTGAGGATAAAAGATGAGCGATGAACTTTTAAATTCATACATAGAAGATAGTAGTTTGCATTCTCTACTTAACTCTTCTAATGAATTATTATTTCATTTCATGCGAATATTGATTTAAAATTTGTTGTCTATTGTATTCTATTAGATTTTTCCTGTTGAAGACTAACGATAATTTGTTGTATATTATCTTAGTCATAATATTCTTTATCGGGCTAGTTGAGCTCACCCTTTTCCTTTTTGTTCCATTTTCTTCTTCTCGGGAGGCGAGAATATAAATGAAGTACAGTAGCCTGGGGTATGGAATGAAGGTTTTAGAAAGGATTGTTTAGTAGTCCTCACCATTTTTGTAAAATAATGTATCAATAAATGTGATGAGGATTTATTTGAGTATAGATATTGTCTAGAAGATAATATTTGTATTCAAACTCACGATTTCTTGTTGTAATAATAAAGTTGTAGTTGTTTCATACCATGTATTGACAACCCGTAATAAGTGATGTATACCTATTTTGGGGGCGTCCGCGAAGCGGTGACAACAAGCGTGGAGGGAATCAATGTGGCGGATATGGTAACCACTTCACTTGGTAATCAGGGCCAAAACAATAAAATGGACATTTCAAGAAAAGGAGATTCAACAATGATGGAAAGACGTCAAGACCAAAGACCGTTGTTAGGGAAGGAGAAAGACCACCTATCATATATGCTTCAAATGCGAGAGAGGGACACATCAATCCAAATTGCATCATGCCATTCAAAAGCATGTTATAATTGTGGAAAAGAAGGTCACTTAGCTCGATTTTTGTCGTTTAACAAAGACAAATTCAGCTAGGATGGAGGCACCAAAGGCCGCTCGAAAAAGTCAAACCCCGGTAGTCTGAGGAGAAAGCGTTTGTTGTGACCTCCCAGAGAGAAGGAACCCGAATGAGGTCATCACAGTAAGCTTATCATAAACTCTAATGAAGTCTATACTTTATTTGATACCGGTTCTACCCATTCTTTTATTTCTCCTACTTGCGCTCATCGATTAAATTTGACTCAAAGAAATTAGACTTTGACTTATATCTGTGGAAACTCCGTTTGGAGAAACCTTCATTACATCCATTTGTTTATAAGTCTTGTTTGGTTCAAATCGGTACATTCTCACATTACCCGTCGATCTTATTTCATTAAAAATACTTGCATCTGACGTGATTCTAGGGATTGATTGGTTAACTACTTATCATGCAAAAATTGATTGTTTTCGTAAGGTTGTTAGCTTTCATATTCCTAACCAACCTATTATTCAAATTCAAGCGACCAAACCATTAAAATCAATCACGGTCATCTCAAGCCATAAATCTATTCGTTTATTGAAAAACGGATGTCAAGCTTTCTTAGCTCATGTCACGATTTAAACAAAAATACGCCGGTTTTGAACGATATTTCTATTGTTAATAAATTTCTGACGTATTCCCCAAAGAACTTCCCCGGCCTACCCCGTAACGTGAAATTGAATTTTGTATCGACCTTGAACCCCAGATAAAACCTATTTCCAAAGCCCCATATCGAATGGCTCTATTGAACTTCGTGAGTTAAAGACCCAATCGCAGGAATTATTAGACATTGGCTTTATTCATCCTAGTACTTCTCCTTGGGGTGCCTCACTTACATTAAGTGAAGAAGAAAGATGGGAGTATGCGACTTTGTATTGATTATCGGGAGTGAATCATGTCACCATCAAAATATAGTATCCATTGCCACGTATTGATGACCTGTTTGACCAACGTTGCAAGGAGCCAAATTCTTTTCAAAGATTGATCTTCATTAGGATATCACCAATTGAAGATTAGAATCACGACATTCCAAAGACGACTTTAACTCCTATGACGGCATTATGAATTCCTAGTCATGTCCTTTGGATTGACTAATGTTCATCTTGCCTTCTTCATGGATATGATGAACCGAGTATTCAAGGAATATTTGGATCACTTTGTGGTCGTCTTTATTGATGACATCCTTATTTATTCCAAAAGCCGTGAAGATCATGAGCAACACTTGAGGTCGACACTCCAAAAGCTTCGTGAATATAAACTTTATGCCAGTTGAAGAAATGCGAGTTCGGGTCAAGAAGTAGCATTCCTTGGGCACGTGGTATAAAGTCATGGAATATCTGTTGACCCAAAGAAAGATTGAAGCTATTCAAAGTTGGGAACAACCTAAATCGAATGATCGAAGACGTAGCTTTCTCGGTTTAAATTTGGTTATTATCGGAGATTCGTGGAAGGATTTTCTCGAATCGCTACTCCATCGACTCACCGACTCGAAAAGATACAAAGTTCGATTGGAGCGAAGAATATGAGAAGAGTTTTCAAGAACTTAAGAGGAGACTTATTTCAAAGACCGTTACGACAATACCATCCGCTCGGAGGATTTGTCATCTACAAAGTGATGCTTCTGCAAAGGGTTGGGATGTGTTCTCATGCAACATGGAAAAGTTATAGCCTATGCCTCATGACAACTCAAAGAATATGAGAGGAATTATCCTACTCATGATCTAGAGTTAAGCAAATGTTGTCTTCTGCACTTAAAATTTGGAGGCATTACTTGTATGGGGAGAAAGTGGAGATCTTTACGGATCATAAAAGCCTCAAATATTTCTTCACTCAAAAGGAACTCAACATGCGACAACGACGTTGGCTTGAATCATTGAAAGATTATGATCATACCATCCAATACCATCCTCGAAAAGCGAGCGTGGTAGCGGACGATCATTGAGTAGAAGATCATATGCAAGTCGAAAGTGCGATATTGTCAACGCAGAGCCCATTTGTGTGACTTGCAAAGGATGGAGATAGAGTTAAAGACTCTAGGACGCATGTGATGATGATAAGCGAGTATACGAGTAGAACCGACTTTTAATCGATAAAGTTAAAGTTTGCTTCAAGCTACGCACACGGAGTCGATGCGTATGAGGAAGAAAGTGCAAGAAGGTGCTATATGCGGAAGCAAGAATCGATGAAAAGGAATACTTCGAGTCAACTCCGGACTTTGTGTTCTAACGACCACGATTTAAAGTATAATATCATAATGGAGGCGCATAACACACCATTTGCAATCCATCTTGGAGTACCAAAATGTATCATGATATTCGCCATACATTTTGGTGGAGCAATATGAAAGAGAGAGATATCATTGCTTATCTCAAGGTGTCTAACTTGTCAACGAAGTTAAAGCGGAGCATCAAGTACCAAAAGGTCCATCAGCAACCACTTGAAATTCCGAATGGAAGTGGGAGCACATTACCATGGATTTCAAGCACGGTCTTCCTAAGGTTTCTCGAAGGCATAGATGCGATTTGGGTCATTGTTGATAGATTGACCAAGTCTACTCATTTCTTACCGATCGAGAAACTTATACACTTGAACGCCTTGCTCAGATGTACATAAACAAGATTATAAGATCGCATTATATGCTTATATCCATAGTCTCGATCGAGACCCAAGATTCACTTCACGATTTTGGGTTAGTTTGCAAAAAAGCTATGGGCACAGACTTTCACGATTTAGCTCGGCATATCATCCTCCTCGACAGACGACCGTGACGCCCCAAAATTAGGTATCGTCACCCATCTTGGGTCGCCACTTACATGGTACATAAATTCAAATACAACTTATTAATATAATCGATGCGGTACATACATACGACATAAATCGGTGAGTTTGAATACAAATATTGTCTACTAGATATTATACAAACTCAACAGAGTCCTCATTACTACTATTATCACACTATTTCACGTAATAGTGAGGACTACTAATGCTATCCTCCTGACCATTACTCAGCTCCCCAACTCGTCCCCAAATATGTTCTCATTTCACAAGAGAATAACGGTGAAAGAAAGGGTGAGCTCAACTAGCCCAATAAGAAATATTATGACTAAGATAATGCGAGAATAATTTATCATTAGCCTTCAACGATGTTAAACCGATAAAATACAATAGACAACAAGTTTAATCGCAAATAAATAAGCAATCCATTAAAAGAGTCAAGTAGAATAAAGTCTACTATCTTTTAGGTTTTAAAAGGTTTTTCATCATTTGTTATAGTTGAGACTCAAATTTAATAAATAATCCACATCATCGAATCACCCCCGCACTACTACCAAGGATATTCATCAAATTATCAATGGTCATGACTATACCGAATCACCCCGGTCATAATCATACCAAAACTATCCATCAACGCATTACTGCCACCCGAGGACTTTTATCACATCATTTATAACAAGCCGTGATTATACCGAATGATCCACGGTCATAATCATACTAAGTTCATCTATACACGTAAAATTTGAAGATAACATAATATAACATGAGGATGATGACAATGACATAATAATTCAATAAAACAAGTTCAAGAATTATTTTATCCAGGAATTATTAACGTCCAAATTGTCAAATGATCTTTGCTTTTGTAGAGTAAAATTGAAGAATGATCGTAAGAATATTTCCATGAAAAGATCTTTGGATGAAACGCAAATATCAAGGATATTCTACTAATTTCATGGAGTATAGAAGTCAAAGTTTTAACCAACCGGGTATAATAAAGAATGGAATAACAAAAGAAATCACCATGCATGCGATACTTAGCATAAGATGAAGTTATTCCAATGTAATAATAATAACGGAACGAGTCGAGTGAAATTCACACCCCACGGGATGTTCCAACAGAATAATAAAGATGGAACCAGATCCGGTGTAAAACACATGAGATAGGATATTCCAACAGAATGATAAAGATTTAACCAGTCCGTTAAAAAACACACGCAGACGAGATGTTCAACAGAATAATAAAGACGGAACCAGTCCGGTGTAAAACACCTGGAGCATGATGTTCCCATGCGATAATAATAATAAAGATTTTAACCGGTCCGGTGTAAAACACACGACATGGATGTTCCAACGGAATAATAGAAGAATGTCACCAAGTATAGGGTAAACCACAGACATACGAGTTATTCCAATGTAATAATAAGCAATGGAATAACAACAGCTTCTCTTCATGAATAAGAAAGAATAACACCCTTTACGTACAACAAATAATATTCCCTACCTTAGAAGAACCCAATATTGGCAAGGTGAAGTAGCGAATAATTTTTCTTCTTTCTCTCTATAGTTTCTCTCTCTAGAGTTTCAAAGAATTAAATCAAAAATAATGAAGCACTAGGCCTCTATTTATAGAAGATTTCTACCTTAAGACCTTTTTAGTGTGAAAAGCGCAGTGGCTTGACGAATCGTGATGTGAAAAGAAAAGTGGTTCGGCGTCTCATAATGTGAAACGACAAGTGGTTCGACGCCTTTGGTAAAGGTAATTACTATCGACGGTAATTACTATTGACGAAGATAATTACTATTCACAAAGGTAATTACTTATTGACGAAGGTAATTACTATTGACGAAGATAATTACTATTCACAAAGGTAATTACTATTGACGAAGATAATTACTATTCACAAAGGTAATTACTTTTATTGAAGAGACTTCTTAGATGATGACATATGGGCCCCCATAAAATAATCAAACTTACCACAAATGTCTCATATGAGACTTTTATATACATCGAAGGATTGAATAAATATTACCACAAATCATTTTATTTTTAATCAACACATATTTAATCTTTCAATAATTATTAATCATTTATAACTTGTCGTCTCAATTATTGATTTAATACTATAACATATTATACGAGATGATACATGACAATAATTGAATCAATAATATAAGAGATATGATCGTGAATTACTATAGCAATAATTGAGCGTATTTGATGACTTCTCACGTAAGCATCAATAATCAATATCGTGTCTACTATACAACTACGCCTGACATCGTATTTTTTACTAATGGGTAGTTCAATGGTTTTAACGGTAACACCTCTGCCGTTATTTTTATAGAAAGATAATTTTGTGGTTTTTCAACTACGACAATACTTGAATTAATGCTAGGGTCCACCAATGATTGAGTCGTCGTCTTTAATATTCCCCGAAAAAAGAATATTCCCCGACCAAACGAATATTTTATAACAACTTGCATACTTTGCAAAATTTATAAATACTACCCACAACTATAATATTATCTTAAATTCACACCATAATATTAAAAAATTATTTCGACAAAATTTAAATCTTTATTGATAAAATCTGGGGTCTCACACGGACAGTCGGAGAGGACTATTCAAACTCTTGAAGATCTATTAAGACTCTGTGTCCTTGATTTCAAGGGAAGTTGGGACAAGTTCTTACCATTGGTGGAGTTTTCCTACAACAACAGTTTTCAAGCAAGTATTGGCATGGCTCCATTCGAAGCGTTGTATGGAAGAAAGTGTCGTTCTCCAAGATATCTTTGGGATGAGGTGGGTGAAGCAACGTTGTTGGGACCGGAGTTAAATGCGTATGACTACGGAAAAGATTCAAACGATCCGACAACGTATAAAAACCACACAAAATCGACAAAAGAGTTATGTTGATCTTCATCGAAAGGGCGTGGAATTGGATATAGGAGATCATGTGTTGTTAAGAGTTGCTCCATGGAAAGGAGTTACAAGATTTGGAAAGAGAGGAAAACTCAATCCTCGATTCATCGGTCCATTTTAATCCTCGATCGAGTAGGAACTGTGGCTATATGACTCGCTTTCTGCTTAAGTATGTCTCGTGTTCATAACGTTTTTCACATATCCATGTTACATAAATATGTGAAAGACCCGAACCACATTATTGAGTTAGAACCGGACGAAATAGCGGAAGATTTGACGTATGAAGAGGTTCCTGTTCAAATCTTGGATAAGAAGGAACATATTCTACGCTCCAAGGTTATACCTCAAGTCAAAGTTTTTGTGGAGGAACCACGATGTTGAGGAAATGACTTGGGAGTTAGAATCAAATGAAATCAAGGTATCCTTACCTCTTCGACATACCAAGTACGTACCCCTAAATTCGAGGGCTAAAATTTCATAAGAAGGGGAGGTTGTAAGACCCCAACTTTTATAAATAAAAATAAATTTTCTATAAATATTATTTTGATTATTATGGAATAAATTTGATATAATGTTATAGTTGTGGGTAATATTTATAAATTTTGCAAAGTAAGCAAGTTGTTATAAAATATTACGTTTGGTCGTGGGAATATTCTTTTGTTTGGGAATATTCGTGACGACTACTCAATCATTAGTGGACCCCACAACGGAAGTATTGTTGTAGTTAGAAAATGACAAAATTATCTTTCTATAAAAAATAACGGCAGAGGTGTTACCGTTAAAACCGTTGAACTATCCGGTAGTAAAAGTACGAATGTCGCGTAGTTGTATAAGTAGACACGATATTGATTATTGATGCTTTACGTGAGAAGTCACTCACGGCTATGCTCAATTATTACTATAATAATTGTTGCATCATATCTCTTATATTATTGATTCAATTATTGTCACAATTCATTTTGTATAATATGTTATAGTATTAAATCAATAATTGAGACGACAAGTTATAAATGATTAATAATTGTTGAAAGATTAAATATGTGTTGATTAAAAATAAAATGATTTGTGATAATATTTATTCAATCCTTGATGTATATAAAGAGTCTGTTATGAGACGTTTGTGGTAAGTTTGATTATTTTATGGGGGCCCATATGTCATCATCTAAGAGTCTCTTCGTCAATAGTAATTACCTTCGTCAATAGTAATTACCTTTGTGAATAATAATTACCTTCGTCAATAGTAATTACCTTTACCAGACGTCAAACCACTTGCCGTTTCATATTACAGGCGTCGAACCACTTGTCGTTTCACATTACAGGCGTCGAACCACTTGTCGTTTCACATTACAGGCGTCAAACCACTTTTCTTTTCACATCACTCAACATCGCCACTCGCTTTTTCACACGGCGGTCTTAGCTAGAAATCTTCTATAAATAGAGGCCTAGTGCTTCATTATTTTCACGAATTCATTCAAGCTATAGAGAGAGAAATAGTAGAGAGAATAAGAGAGAAGAAGAAGAGTATTTTGTTACTACACTACCGCAAAGATTCAATCTCCTACTAAAAGTAAGTGGTGTTATTCTTTCTTATTCATGAAGAGAACTATTGTTATTTCATTACTTATTATTCTGTTGGAATAACCTCAGATACGTGGTTTACCCTATACTTGGTGACATTCTTCTATTATTCTGTTGGAACATCCTCGTCATGCGTGTGTTTACACCCGACACGGTTCTGCATCTTTATTATTATTCTATTGAACATCCTCGTCAAGGTGTTTTACACCTTTACCGGTTCCGCTTTATTATTATTCTATCGAACATCCCGTCTATGTGTTTTACGGACCTGGTTCCATTCTTTATTATTCTTGGAATATCATATCTATACGCGTTTACGTCTGACTTCGTTCCATTATTTATTATTCTTGGAATAACTCGCTTGCATGCGATCCATCGCATGCATGGTGATTTCTTTTGTTATTCCATTCTTTATTATACCCAAATTGGTTAAAACTTTGACTTCTATACTCCATGAAATTAGTGGAATATCCTCGATATTTGCGGCTTCATCCAAAGATCCTTTCATGGAAATATTCTTCTCAAGATTCTTGAATTTTACTCTACAAAGCAAGATCATGTTGACATTTGATGTTATTAGTTCCTAGATAAATTAATTCTTGAACTTATTTTATTGAATTCTTATATCATTGTCATCATCCTCATGTTTATATTATGTTGAAAGTCATCTCGTGGTCCAGAGTGCATAGATGGACTTGGTATGATTATGACTGAGACTATTCTATTCGGTGTAATCATGGCCGTAATGTTACAAATGATGTGCTAAAAATCCTCAAAGTGGCCCGTAGTGCATTGATGGACGCTTATTGGCATGATCATTAATTATTAATGAATACACAAATATTCTTGGCGTAATGCATGAATAATTGTGGTCGTGATACTAAAGAATATCCTCGGCGTAGTGCGAGGGTGATTCGATGATGTGAATATTTATTAAAGTTCAGTCTCAAATTTATAATGATGATGAAAAACCTTTTAAATCATAAAAGATAGTAGATTTTATTTTCTACTCGACTTTTTAATGGATTCTTTGGTTCACCAGTAGTTAAACTTGATGTTCATTATATTTTATCGCTTAACATCATGTTAAGGCTAATGATAATTTATTCGCATTATCTTAGTCATAATATTTCTTCGAATTTAGTTGAAATTTCACCCTTTCTTTCACCGTTTCTCTTGAAAAATGAATATATAATTTGGACGAGTCGGGGAGCAGAGTAATGGTCCGGAGGATAAGCATTAGTAGTCCTTACTATTCTGCGAAATAGTGTGATAATAATTGTAATGAGGACTCCTTTTGAGTTTGTATAATCTTTAGTAGACAATATTTGTATTCAAACTCATGAATTATGTCGTATTATACTTAGCGCTTATATTAGTAAGTTGTATTTAAATTAAATTGCATCATGATCCCATCTATCCAAGATGGATGATGTATACCTAATTTTGGGGGCGTCACAATTAAATTATAAAAATTTTATAAATTTTTAATTTAAAAATATTTATAATTAATTTTTATAAATTAATAATGATATTATAACTTGAACCGGTCAGTATTACTTTTTTTTCTTTCAATATTATTATATTTTTTTGGTCTTTTTGTTTTGAAGTATTAATCAAACAGTATACTCCCAAACATTTTAAAAAGAATGAACTATAGGAGCGTGTGTAGCCACTTCCAAGCTAAGATCATAATTATTACTTTCATTTTTCCTAATCTGCCCTTATTTCTTATTCATAATTCCTAGCATGTTATTGGTCTTTGTCGTTTTGTGTGATCAGAGGACTCAGGGGTTATTTGTTTGAAGATTGAATGACTGAATCAGTAAGTCATTCAGTGCGTTTGTTTGAAAAAAAAAATCGTATGATTGATTGAATTTGTCAGTCATTCAGATGATTTGGACTGAATGGTTTAGTGTCATTTTGGCTGAATGGGTTGAATGAAGTTTTTTTTATTTAAAATATTAACTATTATATTAAGTAATATTAAATAAATTATTTTTTAAAGGGGTAAAATAATAAAAAATTATTATTAAGATGTTTCAGACATATCAATTATCAAATAATTTTTTTCATTCAAATTTAAATTCAACTCATTTAAAAATTCAAATTCAAATTTATTCAATTTTTATCAAACAACCCGAATAGTATCTTGTTGCTACGTTTTTCATTTTTATTAAACCCGGACAGGACAGAGTTACAGACGCGTAAGGTGAATTTAGTTGGGGGGTTGGGGGACAAGGATTAGAAAAAAGAATAAGCAACTAGGAGAAGGAATTATAACAAAGTAGTGTTATACAGACCATATGATTGCACCCAAACGGGCGTGGTCGCTTTTTAACAAGTAGAAAGTTGCTTTTAAGAGTAGTTTTAACAAGAGCAGTTCCTCAAAGCCCCATTCTATTTTATTTTTTTTAGTATGGCGTATGGTTATTAGTTGGAATTTATTTAGTATGGGATAATTGCAGAATCGTTCCTGAGTACGGCCAAGAGTATTGATCGTCCTGAGTCCCTAATCAGAGAGGTCCCAATTTTTTATATATATATAATTATAGGATTTTGAACATTTAATTTAAAATTGACCGTAAGAATACTAAAAAAAATATCTTTTGAATGATTCTCGTGTATGTATATATATATATATATATATATATATATATATATATTCATGGGGCATATATAGTGGACAGTAGCACATCCACTCTTGTTGTTAACTCATGCTTGCAAGCTCCTGATCACTGGGACCAAAAACAAAAACATTCCAATGTGCCTTTTGTCTCCTTAATCAGATCACACGTGCACCATTTGCTCATATTGCTTGTGTTGATCACATTCACTATCCATCATTTTCTGCCTGCACTCTCATTCTGTTAATTACACTAGTAGTAATTTACAGCTAGATCTGGCCAATACCCAAGTTTATCTCCATCTAATTAATGATTAATTCAAGTTGAAGTTCTATCAAATTCACCACCGTACGTGGGTTCGTTCATCCCGAAATTGCGCATGTTTTGAAGCCTACTTACTTCAGCACAAATTTCTAGCTTCTTATTAAGTTTGGTAACCTAAACAAATTGTAGAGGTGTTTCTAGGCTATTAATTTATCTTTTTACCTAATACAATACTCCCTTGGTTATATGTATGTAAGTTTGGCCATTAATGAATTGAATTAATTAGTGCTAGTCTAGATTTTAACATTGTACGTAATTATAATATGTTATTCATATTCTTTCAATCCGGCGTGCATGGGGCTATATATAAGCACGCCAAGGATGTGGATTATGTTTAACGCACTCTTAATATTCAGTCAACCCTTGATGAACAATTATTCACTAAAATGATGTTAGTGTTACTGGTGAAATCTTATCCCAACTTTACAATTGAGGTGATTGTAAAGTTATCGATGCGGTGGAAGAGTCCAATTCGAAAGTGGATTAGGTGTTCTGATTTGTTCGGGTCATTAAAACTTCAAAATGACATAATTTGAATTCGTTTGAAATTACGGAACTCATTATATATCAAATCGAAGCTCTCGACGAGATTTAAAAGTCTCATCACCTATGGCATAACAAATGAGTTTTTAAGCCAGAAAACCTGTTTTAAGTTATTTCATCGTTGGTTCAAGTTAGGTCAAACTTGGATTATTTTTTTTAATTTTCATTATTTTAATTCTATCCTAACTGATGTTGGGAAGTTTTTTCGGATTATAAATACTCATATTAGAGCTTGTTAATAGTTACGTTTTATCAATCAATATTATTTTCTCTTTAATTTGTTCTATTTGTGAGTTTATTATTGCTTGTGAATTTAAGAGTTTATCTTTCGTTCTTGTTGGTACGTTTAAACCTCAAAATCACGTTTGTGTTAGAGCGTTACAATCTAACCATATTCCGATGCGTCAGTTACTCAATTGGGTCTGTTTCTAACGTGGCGGACTGGTAGGGATCCGGATAGTTTGTACTTTCGGGTGAAGTTTGGTTATGTATATTGTAGTATTACATATATATATATATATATATATATATATATATATATATATATATATAAGAAAGGGATTGTATTATGTACAAAAAATTCAAAAGATAGTGAACCTAAACAATAGCCGACCGTGGATTAGTCCAACATTTGAATGAACTACGTACTTAAAATTTGTGTCATGTGTGTAATTGTTTTTTTCTTTCAATTTTTTCTTTATTATAGCTTTTGTTGCGTTGTTATTCTCTAATTGCTAGATTTGTGGTAATTGTAGAATTGAAAAAAACAAAAAAACAAAAAACAAAAAAACTTTGACACTATTAGCTAGTTTCGATGATCATTTCTCTATCTCAATCATATGAACTAATCTCCTAAGGTTCATTATTCCATGTGGATATTTTGAGCTTTTGAAAGCGTATTAATTAGTAAAAGTTGTGGTTAGAACTGATGTTGATAAAAAGCTTTTATATATCCTAATATTGATATATAAAAGTTAGCTTTAGCCATGGAAATGATTAAAGCTTGGTTACTAGCTAGGATCAAAACTGCATGTATGGTACCATGGAGTATATTGAAAAAGAGAAGCACCCTTGAGTTTTTGATGATCAATAAGGATCATGCATGGTAATCAAAAACTTCCATTGACTTAGCAGTACCCATTGGCAAGATAACCAACTCCATTAGCTAAACTAGTGCTTGCTTGCTTCATGTCTTTTTTTACAAGTGCATTATAATTAAATTGAACTCTTTTACCAACAAACACTATATATCATGCTAAATTTCCCCCTTTGGCCTCTGTAATGGGAGCCAAATAAATTTAGGACTTGGAAAGAATGTAGTGACATTTTGTTACACTATTTAGTTAATTTGGATGATCGGAGCTAGAGAAACCAACATCATAACTTCCACCATGTTTTCAACAGCTTTATAACATGTTGTTTGTTACTCTATTATTAGAGTTTTGAAAAAGTTGTGGATTCAGTACTTAGCAATCACCTTATATTCACCTTAATTAGATATGTTAATTGCAAGTAAATCATTAATTATCAAGTATGCAACTAAGGTCGTTTTGCCAAAATTTATATATAATTGTTAATTATAAGTAACTATTAGAAGATCAACTACACTACAACAAAAAGGCTTATCGGTGATCGCACGCGATCGCAGAGATAGCTATCTCATGATCGAGTCGGGTCACCGATAGTCGTCGATAAAATCTGGTATTTGGGATGCACATCAACGACCACTATTATGCGATCGAGATATCTCGCGACGCATGAGACAAAATCAAATGACAAATCGGTTTGAGTGAATCGAGTCGCATGGTCCAGGCCAAAGTCGACGTGGTCCGACGTGTCGGCCGATTATTATCGGCGACCGCCAGCATGGCCATTGACATCTTGCATCGCTAATAACGTTTCAATGACCGCGATGCGGTCACCGATATGAAAAAATAATTACAAATCGATTTTTTCAAGCTTTTGCAAAATTTCCAAAAACTCATGCACTGCTTTCTACACCTTTATCCCAACACACATACACACCAAGATAAACAACATACAAAACAATATAAACATCCATCGTCCACCAACACATACACCAAACTAGTATATAAACCTTTAAAACCAATATGATTTTAATAAATATAATAACATTTCAAAACTTGTTTAAGTAACATATATATACAAACATCCAAATAATGAATATACAAGTATAAGGTTATGTCAAGCGTCATCCCTCCTCGATCACCTTGTAATTAACAAAATAATAAAACAAGTTACAAATATAATAAATATGTTGATCTTTATATATATAATACGACAATACATACAACAAATTGATTTTATACCTGCGTCGCCATCCCCATGTTGTCCTCGCTTCTTGCCGCATTCTTCGCTTGACTAACTCCTCGGGATCAAGAGCCCTAGGTGCCCGCCCAATATCTTCGAAGATTTCGATCTTGACATATAGCTCTCACACGGTCGGTAGGAGTATGAACAATTTGGATGACTCACGATATGTGGAAGACTGGTAGCAGAGTTGCTCGAGCCATCAAGGATGGGCGCCGTGCGTTGTCCTTGACCTTTAATGTAGTTCTTCTTCACAATGACGCCCTCTCCCACAACTCTTGATCAATAAAGCGGACGTGGAGTGCCTTCAGATAAGCCTATTCATTCAATAAACGCTTATAAGTATCCTCATCATCATGTTAACACTTAAATAGTTAAAAATAATATTTTGTAAGTATTAATAAACAAGATCAGGTTGTTAAAACTTATTACCGCTATCTGGATAGCCTCAGGCAGACCATCACGGGTGGCCACGTACACATCCAGCCAATGGATAGGCTGACCTTGAGACTGAGACTCCTATACAAAAACAGCACAATATTACTAAGTAAAAATGGGATATTTTCTACAATTCATGATTGTAAACATATTAAAACTTGTAAATACGCATGCGGGCAAAGATATCCGCAATCGTGAAATCTTGTCATACCTCTTGATGTTCCTTTTTAGCCTTTTCGCCATCGGATACACCCGAGGCTCATTGGTGGCGGCGGCGGTCTTTCGTCTTTTCACCCACTCTCTCATTTCCATTGGGCACACATCTCACCCATGTATATATGGATCGGGTGCACCACCGGGCTATGCTGCGTATATAATCCTCTCCCGCCCGGATGGTCGATCTCGGCATTGTGAATGGCTTTTTATCGTTCTTTATTCAAGTTGTCCTTAGTGCGGACCGCACACTTTTGCCGTAATAATGTCTCAATCACCAAAGCCTCTGCCGTCCTCCCATCTATACTGCTTTACGCAAATAAAAAAATAATAATAACATTTCTAAATAATTATCCTTTGAATATTATATTAATATTATATAAATATTATTTTGTCATAATTAAAAAAAATACCAAATTCTCGCCTTGAACAAAGATCCTTGTGGGCGATAGGTGTGCTTGCCCACGTAATCACGTGTGTGAGCCAATTACGTAAACACAAACGTGATATGCACTTGACGATCTTATTATCCTAAAAATCACTATAATATACAACATCAATTAGCATATATTAAAGCAATTTACATCTAAGTTATAATATTTGTGAACATTTTTCAAACTTATACTTATAATACTTAAAAAAATTAATTAAAATAGTCTCCCTATAATATAGACTAGCCACATGCACGCACGGCATGCATATATGGACATTTCTAGGCACCCAAGACACAAACCAAGAGAAATATACAAATTTTCAATACAATAAGACCAAAACAAAACATTACCAATATAATATCAATCAAAACATTACCAATATACAATAAATGGAATCTTAAATGCTTTTATATAAATGATATATACGGGACGACGTCTTTATTAGAGGAGGGCGAATCAATAAGAATCCGATCATCGGGATTAGTAGGGGCCTTGGGCACATTATTAGGCCCCCTACCCAAGCCGCGCTTTTTACGCTCGCCTTGAAGCCATCTCAGATATTACAAATTTCAAGATGTTATTAGGAGTCATATTTGATTACATATATATATGACAATAAACATGACAATGATATAAACATGTATATATATGAATATAAAATGACAATAAACAAAAGTTGCATTTAAATAGTTTAGTACATAAATACATGATGATGATATAAACATGTATGTATATGAATATAAAATGACAATAAACAAAAGTTGCATTTAAATAGTTTAGTACATAAACATGACAGTGATATAAACATGTATATATATGAATATAAAATGACAATAAACAAAAGTTGCATTTAAATAGTTTAGTACATAAACATGACAATGATATAAAAAACATGTATTGATAAACATACATTTCATGAGTTCAAGTGTCAATGTCTGATTCAGAATCATCTTGTATACGTGTTGCAGATTCATAACCATCATCTGCTTCAGATTCTGTGTCAGATTCAGTCAATAACTCTTCCTCCTCAGTATCAATGTCATCTGACACAAGTATTGACTCAGGATCTAATTCATGTGGTTCATCTCCACCATCTAACTGGATTACTTCATTGTCGTCCTCCACATTTATTATAGTCTAACTATGAAGCATCATTACAGGTAAATCTCTCCATCAACTAATTCTACACGACTACGCCACGGAGTATAAATTACAACTTGCCAATCAGAGAAGCGGTCTATCCCTTTTCCTAACAGGACTAAGAGTGTAGTATACTTGTACTGTTTGAGTTAGTAAAACAAACGGTTCGTTGGAGTATGCAGACCTATGGAGGTCAATATCGACGATTTCATGTCTGTCAACACGTATCCTGTGACGCCTCCAAAATTAGGTATACGTCACCCATCTTGGGTCGCCACTTACATGGTACATAAATTCAAATACAACTTACTAATATAAGCGTAAGTATGCAATCGACATAAATCGTGAGTTTGAATACAAATATTGTCTACTAGATATTATACAAACTCAAAAGGAGTCCTTATTACAACTATTATCACACTATTTCACATAATAGTGAGGACTACTAATGCTATCCTCTGGACCATTACTCCGTTCCCCGACTCGTCCCAGCTATGTTCTTATTTCCTGAAGAGAATAATGAAAGAAAAGGGTGAGCTCAACTAGCCCAAGAAGAAATATTATGACTAAGATAATGCGAGAATAAATTATCAATAGTCTTCAACAATGTTAAACCGATAAAATACAATAGATAACCGGTTTAACTGCGCATGAATATGCAATCCATTAAAAGAGTCAAGTAGAGAATAAAATCTACTATCTTTTAGGTTTTAAAAGGTTTTCATCAATTTTTATCATTTGAGACTCGAAATAAATAAACCACCACATCTAATCATCACCGTATCACGGTCAAGGATTTTCATCAAATTATCAATGGTCATGATCTACCGATCACCCCGGTCATAGTCATACCAAAACTATCCATCATTTGCATTACAGTCACCGAGGACTTTTGTCACATCATTTATAGCGGTCATGATTATACCGAATGATCCTCGTCATAATCATACCAAGTTCATCTACATGCGTAAGACATAGATAACTTTCAACATAATATAACATGAGGATGATGACAATGACATAATAATTCAATAAAACAAGTTCAAGAATTAATTTATCCAATAACCAATAACGCCCAAGTTGTCAACATGATACTTTTTGTAGAGTAAAATTCAAGAATGCTCGAAGAATATTTCCATGAAAAGATCTTTGGATGAAACGGAAATATCAAGGATATTCTACTAATTTCATGGAGTATAAAGTCAAAGTTTTAACTAACTGGGTATAATAAATAATGGAATAACAAAGGAAATCACCATGCATGCGGTACTTTGCATAGGCAAAGTTATTCCAATGTAATAATAATAACGTAACCGTGCCTCGGGTGAAATTCACACCAACAGGATGTTCCAACGAATAATAATAAAAAGATTTTAACCGGTCCTGTAAAAAACACACGTACGAGATGTTCCAATGTAATAATAGAAGAATGTCACCAAGTATAGGGTATGCCACGTATCTACAGATTATGTATAGGGTATGCATGCGTATCAAAAGTTATTACAACAGAATAATAAAGAATGGAATAATAGAGAGATTTCACCAAGTATAGGGTATGCCATTATATACAAAGTTATTCCAACAGAATAATAAGGAATGGAATAATCAAGTTCTCTTCATGAATACAAACGCGAAGAATATCCCTTTACGGTACAACAAATAATACCCCTTTACCGTAAAAAGACAATTGGATATCAAAGTAGTGAAGTACTGAGAATACTCTTCTTCTTTCTCTATAGATTTTCTCTCTATAGCTTCTCTCTATAATTTCTCTCTAGAGTTTCAGATTGAATTCGTAAGAAAATAATGAAGGAATGAGCTTATTTATAGGAAAATAGAATGCATAGTAATTAATCCATGAACGGTCCAGATTGATTTACTTTAATCTGACGGTCCATATTTAAAGCAAAATCTTTTAAATAAAATATCATATATTCTATTTATATAAAAACATTTTACTATGTAAACACTATGCAACACTATGCAATACTATGCAAAACACTATGCAAAACACTATGCAACACTATGCATAATAAAATATAATATATTCTATTTATAGAATAACTTTAATAAAGTATTCATTTTTATATAAAAAATGTTTCTTTTTATTACGTTAATAATACTGAATAAAACAAAACGTCCATTATCGCTATAATAATTCATATTATTAATCGGTGAATAATGGAATCAAACCGAGTGACTTCTCACATAAAGCATCGATAATAATCAATACTGTGCTGCTTATGCAACCAATACGATTACATTATACTTTTACTACTGAGTAGTTCAACAAGATCAACGGTAAAACTTCCGCCGTTATTTCAATAAAATATTTTTTGTCGCTTTTCTCGATCCGATAATAATTACATTGTGTGGTCCACCAATGATTTAGTAGTTGTCTGAAAATTCCTCACTAAATCGAATATTCCCCGACCAATCGAATATAATATAACCACTTGCATACTTTGCAAAATTTATAAATACTACCCACAACTATAATATTATCTCAAATTCACACCATAATATTAAAAAATTATTTCGACAAAATTTAAATCTTTATTGATAAAATCTGGGGTCTCACAATCTCCCCTCCTTATGGAATTTCGCCCTCGAAATTAGGGTACGTACCTGGTATGATAAGAGGTGAGGATACCTTGAATACCTTTATCGTTAAATAAATATTAAATTCATCTTCGCAATCCGGCCAAAGATATTCATTAACAATTCATCTTTGCACTACAGGCCAAAGATATACAACTGTAAAACCAATAATCTTTGAGACACGCGACTTAATAGTATCCGCGACCACGAATTATCTATGCACCAATCGCCAAGGATATTCGTGTTTTTAATCTGATCATGATTATACCGAATAATCCGTGGTCATAATCATACCAAGTCTATCAATGCACTACGGCCAAAGATGACTTTTACCACATCCATGAATTAATATTTCATTCTTTGAGACTCACCAATAATTAATCCATATCATCGAATCATCCTCGCACTTCGTGCCAATGATATTCATTAATATCACGACCACGATTATCCATGCACTACGGCCCAAAGATAATCGTGTATTCATTAAGATCACGACCACAAATTATCCATGCACTACGGCCAAAGATAATCGTGTATTCATTAGTATCACGACCACAAATTATCCATGCACTACGGCCAAAGATAATCGTGTATTCATTAGTATCACGACCACAAATTATCCATGCACTACTGCCAAAGATAATCGTGTATTCATTATATATCGCGACCACAAATTATCCATTACTACCAAAGATAATCACAAATTATCCATGATACCCACAAATTATTCATGCCCAAAAAATAATCGTGTATTCATTAGTATCACGACCACAAATTATCCATGCACTACGTGCCAAAGATAATCGTGTATTCATTAGTATCACGACCATAAATTATCCATGCACTACGGCCAAAGATAATCGTGTATTCATTAGTATCACGACCACAAATTATCCATGCACTACGTGCAAAGATAATCGTGTTTTTAATTACGGTTATGATTATACCTAACAATCCACGGTATAATCATACCAAGTCCATCTATGCACCATAAATAGATGATGACTTTCAACATAATATAAGCATGAGGATAATGATATAAAGAATCAATCAAATGAGATAAAGGATAAATATTAAACATTTATAATATAATTTATCCAGATTCAAGAATATCCCCATGTTATTAATCACTTAATAATCTCATAATCTAATATCATTAATATTATAACAATACTTCTTAAATTTATAAACAATTTATCTCAATTGTTTATGCTTTTACTCATATAATGCATTTAATCATTCAAAATGCCATACTCATAAGATATCATCACCAATTATCAAATCCTCAAAACAAAATATGCATATACTTCTATATAGGATTCTCTGCGCCATAAAAATCCTATTTTCAACTTTTGTTACTTCACATAACATATTTAACTCATATGTTCAGTAACTAAACTATTTTCATGAAAAATACCAAATCAGTCCCAAAAATATTTCTTTTCTGGAATTTAGCATAATATAGTCCCATAATGAAAATATATTTTTCTCGGAATTTTTAAAATTCAATTACTATTTTTCAAAAATCAATTTCTAATTAATTCCTTAAGAAATTAGCTACCTCAAGGATAACTCCAAAAATTCCCAAATCTTGGCAGAATCTTACACATGTTAACGTGAGCTTCCAGTTTAAATTTCATGGTCATCTGAGTTATAGAACTCAGGGTTATAACCGTTTTAATTGGAAAACCCTAAATATTGAAATAGTCATAACTTACTCATTTTAAGTCAGAATGAGCTCATTTTTGGACATGAGGTACTTTATACCATATACTTTCATGTCCTAAAAGGCCAGAATTTTTCTCATAATTTAAGTGGCCGAAACAGCCCTCTAAAATCATGGCAGCAACTTTTTTCTGGTTTTTGCAGCTTTGCACTCCTTTGCTAAAATCAGTCCACACGAAAATCTACAACACCTTTTTCATTGATTCCACTTGGATTAGTTAGGTAACTCATAGATCTAACTCTAGGACTTGACCACACTCAAAAATTCAAAATATAATAGGAGATATGGTCAATTGAATTTCATGTTACGTTTTTCACCAAAATCTGATTTTCAACTCTTTATGATTTCTAAGAAACTTTCATGTTTTCACATACTAACCAACATAACTCATCATAACACTTACTAATACCACGTATACCCATGATTTTCATTAGTCCAATGCTTTTATTATGACTTTCATCATAAACCACGTAAACTGTTCAGTTTAGTTGAAGAAATATTTGAGGGTTTAAGAAATGGGTTTTGTACTGGGGTCAATACAAAATTCGATTTCACGCTCTAGGGTAGGCTAGGAAATCTTCAAGAATACATCAAGAAATTTATTAATGATAGAAATATCATTCAAAATCATATTCTCGCCCAAGACTTGAATAAGACGTCACATTAATACCAATTGTGACTTCTATCCCTTAACCTCGGATAGCACCTCACAATGATACCTATCAACTTGCCATCTTCATTCACGATGTCGCCTACTGAAAAGTAAAGCCGGTGCATTCCACACAAGGAAGTCAACAACGAAAGGTTCGGGGCTCTTTACTTATGGCTTGATATGATGATAATTGACTTTAGTAGTTTGGTTACTTGAATTCGCACAACAGGTTGGTTATGAATATAAAAGCTAACAACCTTACGAAAAGCATAATGAGTAGTTAACCAATTGATTCCTAAAATCACATAAAAGGCAAGTATTTTCAAAAAGATAAGATCGACAGGTAACGTGAAAGTGTTTATTTGAATCAAACAAGATTTAAAAACAGTAGAGGTAACGAAGGCTCCTACTAACGAAGTTTCAACCAATAAGTCAAAGTTTAACTTCTTTGGAGTCAAATTTAAATGTTGAACGCAAGCAAGAGAGATAAAATAATGGGTAGAACCGTATCTTATAAGGTATAGACTTATGATTTATAATTAACTAACCCGCTAACTTCATTCGGTTTACTCGCTTTTGAGAAGTCATAAAAATGCACTTTCTAAAACCAACGACTTTGTTTTGTCCATATCCACCTTTGGTGCCACCGTCCCACTAGACTTGACTTTGGTGCACAACAAAATTGAGCTAAATGACCTTCTCTTCTTGCATCTCCACTTATTATCTTTGCCATGATTACCACCAAGTGGTTACCATTCTTAGCATGATAATTTCCCCACGATGGTTATCATTGTTCGATAGCCGCTGCCACCAAAGATATTATTATTATCGTGTTGTTGGTCGTTACCTTTTGTTTGAGTTTGAATCAATACTCTCATGTGCTTCATTGCTTATCTCAAAGATTTTCGGATGTCATTCTCAAACACTTGCCACAAAACAAGGGTTAATTAACATATCACATATTATCCTATATACTCGATCGACCAATTAAATACCAAATAAACTTAGGTAGGTCACACTAAATAAGGAATTCCTATCTCTCCCTCCTAGTTCTTATCTCACACCTCGGCCGGGATCATATCCCTAAGCTCGATACCAACCGTGACGCCCCTAAAATTAGGTATCGTCACCCATCTTGGGTCGCCACTTACATGGTACATAAATTCAAATACAACTTACTAATATAACTGCTGCAGGTACAATACGACATAAATCTGTGAGTTTGAATACAAATATTGTCTACTAGATATTATACAAACTCAAAAGGAGTCCTTATTACAACTATTATCACACTATTTCACGTAATAGTGAGGACTACTAATGCTATCCTCCGGACCATTACTCCGCTCCCCGACTTCGTCCCAAATGGCGTTCTTATTTCCCAAGAGAACAATGAAAGAAAGGGTGAGCTCAACTAGCTCAAGAAGAAATATTATGACTAAGATAATGCGTAATAAATTATCAATAGTCTTCAACAATGTTAAACCGATAAAATACAATGATAACCCGGGTTAAGCTGCGGTGAATATCAATCCATTAAAAGAGTCAAGTAGAGAATAAAATCTACTATCTTTTAGGTTTTAAAAGGTTTTCATCAATTTTTATCAGCCGAGACTCACTTTTAATAAATAAACCACCACATCTAATCATCACTGTACTACCACGGTCAAGGATTTTCATCAAATTATCAATGGTCATGACTATACCGAATCACCCCCGGTCATAGTCATACCAAAAACTATCCATCATTTTGCATTACAGCCACCGAGGACTTTTGTCACATCATTTATAGCAGTCATGATTATACCGAATGATCCTCGGTCATAATCATACCAAGTTCATCTATGCACGTAAGACATAGATAACTTTCAACATAATATAACATGAGGATGATGACAATGACATAATAATTCAATAAAACAAGTTCAAGAATTAATTTATCCAATAACCAATAACGCCCAAGTTGTCAACATGATACTTCTTTTGTAGAGTAAAATTCAAGAATGCTCGTAAGAATATTTCCATGAAAAGATCTTTGGATGAAACGCAAATATCAAGGATATTCTACTAATTTCATGGAGTATAGAAGTCAAAGTTTTAACCAACCGGGTATAATAAATAATGGAATAACAAAGGAAATCACCATGCATGCGGTACTTTGCATGAGGCAGTTATTCCAATGTAATAATAATAATGAACTGTGCTGGGTGAAATTCACACCAACAGATGTTCCAACAAAATAATAATAAAGATTTTAACCAGTCCGGTTTGTAAAACACACGCATGTGATGTTCCAACAGAATAATAGAAGAATGTCACCAAGTATAGGGTATGCCACGATACAGATTATGTATAGGGTATCTGGCGATACAAAAGTTATTACAACGAATAATAAAGAATGGAATAATAGAGGATTTCACCAAGTATAGGTATATCACAGATACAAAAGTTATTCCAACGAATAATAAGGAATGGAATAATCAAGTTCTTCTTCATGAATACAAACGAATAATATCCTTACCGTAAAAGACAATTGGATATCAAAGTAATGAAGCAACACTATGCAAAACACTATGCGTAATAAAATATAATATATTCTATTTATAGTAATAACTTTAATAAAGTATTCTCGCTTTATATAAAAGATGTTTATGTTTTATTACGTTAATAATACAAATAAAACAAAACGTCATTATCGCTTATAATAATTCATATTATCGATCGACAATAATGGAATCAAACCGAGTGACTTCTCACATAAGCATCAATAATCAATACCGTGTCTTACTATGCAACCACAAGTATTATCGTACTTTTACTACCGAAAGTAGTTCAACAAGATCAACGGTAAAACTTCCGTCGTTATTTCAATAAAATATTTTTGTCGCTTTTCTTAATCCGACAATAATTACATTAGAAGGTTCCACCAATGATTGAGTAGTTGTCACGAATATTCCCTCGCTAAACCGAATATTCCCGACCAATCAATATCATATAACCACTTGCATACTTTGCAAAAATTTATAAATACTACCCACAACTATAATAATATCTCAAATTCACACCATAATATTAAAAATTATTTCGACAAAATTTAAATCTTTATTGATAAAATCTGGGGTCTCACAATCCCTCCTTATGGAATTTCGCCTCTCGAAATTAGGGTATATATACCTAGTATGATAAAGAGGTGAGGTACCTTGAATACCTTTATCGTTAAAATATTAAATTCATCTTCGCAATCCGCCAAAGATATTCATTAACAATTCATCTTTCTACTACAGCCAAAGATATACAAATCAGAAAACCAATAATGCCGGAGGCGCAGACTTAATAGTATAACGACCACGAATTATCCATGCACCACCGCCAAGGATATTCGTGTTTTCAATTACTGGTCGTGATTATACCGAATAATCCGTGGTCATAATCATACCAAGTCTATCAATGCACTACGGCCAAAGATGACTTTTACCACATCCATGAATTAATATTTCATTGCTGAGACTCAGCTCAATAATTAATCCATATCATCGAATCATCCCTGCACTACAGGCCAAGGATATTCATTAGTATCACGACCACGAATTATCCATGCAATACGGCCAAAGATAATCGTGTATTCATTAGTATCATGACCACAAATTATCCATGCACTACTACCAAAGATAATCGTGTATTCATTAAGATATCACGACCACAAATTATCCATGCACTACGGCCAAAGATAATCGTGTATTCATTAGTATCACGACCACAAATTATCCATGCACTACGTGCCAAAGATAATCGTGTATTCATTAGTATCACGACCACAAATTATCCATGCACTACGGCCAAAGATAATCGTGTATTCATTAGTATCACGACCACGAATTATCCATGCACTACTACCAAAGATAATCGTGTATTCATTAAGTATCACGACCACAATTATCCATGCACTACGTGCAAAAGATAATCGTATTCATTAGTATCACGACCACAAATTATCCATGCACTACGACCAAAGATAATCGTGTATTCATTAAGATCACGACCACAAATTATCCATGTACTACTACCAAAGATAATCGTGGTATTCATTAGTATCACGACCACAAATTATCCATGAACTACGGCCAAAGATAATCGTGTTTTTAATTACGCTTATGATTATACCCAACAATCCTCGGTCATAATCATACCAAGTCCATCTACGCACTTCTGAAGCCATGTATGACTTTCAACATAATATAAGCGTGAGGATGATGATATAAAGAATCAATCAAATGAGATAAAGGATAAATATTAAACATTTATAATATAATTTATCCAGATTCAAGAATATCCCCATGTTATCAATCACTTAATAATCTCATAATCTAATATCATTAATATTATAATAATATTTTAATCACTTCTTAAATTTATAAACAATTTATCTCAATTGTTTACGCTTTACCATATAATGCATTTAATCATTCAAAAATGTCATACTCATAAGATATCATCACCAATTATCAAATCCCTCAAAAAATATGCATATACTCTATATAGGATTCTCTAGCCATAAAATCCTATTTTCAACTTTCATTACTTCACATAACATATTTAACTCATATGTTCAGAATAAAACTATTTTCATGAAAAATACCAAATCAGTCCCAAAAATATTTCTTTTCTGGGATTTAGCATAATATAGTCCCATAATGAAAATATATTTTTCTCGGAATTTTTAAAATTCATTTACTATTTTTCAAAAATCAATTTCTAATTAATTCCTTAAGAAATTAGCTACCTCAAGTTTAACTCCAAAATTCCCAAATCTTGGCAGGACCTTACACATGTTAATTTGAGTCTCCGCTTAAATTTAATGGTCATCGAGTTATAGAACTCCGCTATAGCATTTTTCGTCAAAAAAAATCTAAATATTGAAATGGTCATATCTTGCTCATTTTAAGTCAGAATGAGCACATTTTTGGACAGGAGGTACTTTATACCATATACTTTCATGTCCCAAAAGGCCTGAATTTTTTCACTAATTAAGTAGCCGAAAACATCCCTTACAAAAACGTGGCAGCCTTTTGGACATTTTGAAGTTTTGCACTTTTTGCTAAAATCGGTCATACTGAAAATCTACAAAACCTTTTTCAAAGTGATTTCCACTTGGATTAGTTAGGTAACTCATAGATCTAACTCTAGGACTTGACCACACTCAAAAATTCAAAATATAATAGGAGATATGGTCAATTGAATTTCATGTTACGCTTTTCACCAAAATCGATTTTCAACTCTTTGTGATTTCTAAGAAACTTCATGTTTTCACATACTAACCAACATAACTCATCATAACACTTATTAATACCACGATACCCATGATTTTCATTAGTCCAATGCTTTTATTATGACTTTCATCATAATCCTCGTAAATGATCCTTTTAGTTGAAGAAATATTTGAGGGTTTAAGAAATGGGTTTTATCTTTGGGGTCAATACAAAATTCGATTTCACGCCTAGGGTAGGTTAGAATGTGACGACCCCAAATAGGTCCATTCCATCCAACCCATTCGAGTCGCCAAATACATGGTGCAATAAACAACTACAACTTTATTATCACAACAATAAAACTGCGAGTTTAAATACAAATATTATCTTCTGATAATATTTATACTCAAATAAATCCTCATCACATTTATTGATACATTATTTTACAATAATGGTGAGGACTACTAAACAACTCTCTCTAGAACCTTCATTCCATACCCCGACTAGTACTCGCCACATTCTCGCCTCCACGAGAAGAAAAATGGAACAACAAGGAAAAGGGTGAGCTCAACTAGCCCAAGAAAGAATATTATGACTAAGATAATATACAACAAATTATCGTTAGTCTCCAACAGGAAAATCTGATCGATAGAATACAATAGACAACAAGTTTCGCATCAATATTCGCAATGAAATAATAATTCATAAAAGAGTTACGTAGAGAATGAAATCTACTATAATCTATGAATTTAACAAATTCCATCATCAATATTTTATCCTCAGTAACATCAATCAATATTCATCTCAAATCAAATATTCATCTTTGCACTACAGCCAAAAAGATATTCATCAATCCATCATGTTCATTTAAACACCTGCTCATCTTTTACTTCTACAGTCAAGATATTCTTCAGAAATCATTCATCTTTGCACTACAGCCAAAGATATTCTTCGAAATCATTCATCTGCACTACAGCCAAAGATATTCAATAATATCATCATTTAAGACCGAGGATGATGAAAAATATTTTTAAAGAAACGAATCCAAAGGAAACAAAATGACAAGGATTAAGGATTCGTGCTTGGTTTTATCCACGCCCAAAAATACCTCAAAATTAATCATAGTGGTGTAAAATTCAAGAATGATCAAAACATGGATACAATCAAAGCTAGTATCCAAAATAGATATTTTGGACGAAAAGAAGAATTTTCATTTTTTGGTGAATAGTGTCAGATTCGTGAATAATAGTGCCGTATACGTGAATAGTAACTCTCGACACCCAAAGATGTAAATTCCACAAAAAACATTTTCACGCTTCATGAATAAGACTGTGAATAAGAACTCGTGAATAAGTAACTCATGAATAGTAACTTCGTGAATAAGAACTCGTGAATAAGTAACTCTCGACATGAAAAGTTCCAAATTTGATAAAAACTTCAGATCAACATTTCAAAGATAATGATATTGAAGAAATAATATCATTACTGAAAAAAATAATATCCCTTTACCTCAAAGAATCAAGATTTCTAAGGAAAGGCCCAAGTGATGCTGAATGAAACTTGTACCTTTAACAACAACTCAAAGTATCTAAATACTCACAAAATACGCCTAATAATATAGAGAGAAAAAGAGAAAACTTTGTTTCGTGTGATTTTCAATTCTAACTAAGCAGCCCTCTATTTATAGAAAATGTTAAGACGTCAAGGCACTTAACTCTCGCAACTCTGATGGCTTTACCTGCTACTATTCCCACCCACCACATTTGAAATAAAATTCAGCACATTTTTTCACCAACCACAAGTGGGGCCCACTCAATTCTAGAATTTTCCACCAAAATCATTTATAACCTAATTTCGAATCGTACACCTCTTAAAATTCACAACAAATCATTCGTGCATTTTTAACGGTTCAAAATTTGTGGACATATACTCAACTTATGTATGTATAACATATCCAAAATTACAACGATCCAACTATTTGGATTAAAAATTATAACCCCCTTGAATATATCTCAAAACCCCGATTTGATTTTTAATACCTCCAATCCGATAAAATATCGATAAAACACCTCAACATTAATTCCTTCATTAATAACCACATAAATAAATCCATCATTTATATTCATATAAAATAAATATTTCCTTATCATATGAATCAATAATTAATTATTCACAAATAATATTACGAATCACATTTATGACAACCAGTCACTCCTCAGTGAGAGGGGCTTTCCAATAAGGATCTCTCCTTATCGGCGCCGCAATTAGGTGACCAAACCTCTCCTTAGACGTAACTTTCTAGACATTGCCAATAATGTTATCTAATAATATTATTCAAATAATATGAATTATTGATCCGATAATGGAAATACCGTGCAAGCTGACAATTATTGAAACAAAGAATAATATAAAATACCAACGCAAAGAATTATCAAATCAATAAAATAAACTATTGATAAAGAATTATCGTAATAATTATTGAGTAGCCTTCTTTTACGTAAGGATCAATAATTCAACAATATCGTCTAATACCGTAGCTATCTTGTAAACCATGCGACATCAGATTTTAACCACCGGGTATTCCAACAGCCTTTAATTGAATAACTACGCCAAGTATTTATAACCACCAAACTTTGTCGTTTTCTCTCATTTAATCGCTTTCCTTTATGGGGCTCACACATGGTCACGCTCACATCGCATTTAATATTCCCCGACAAAGATGTTAATATTCCACGACCAAACTAATATTCCCCAACAAAATGAATATTTTATAACCACTTGCTTATTTTGAAATATTTGCGTATTTAACCTTTAACTATCCACATTAATCAAATCAACCTTTACTATTTCAAGATAATAAATAAAGGAAATTCCTTTTATTTAAAAAATTTCTGGGTCTTACATAGAAAGTCTTCAAGAATACGTCAAGAAATTTATTAATGATAGAAATATCATTCAAAATCTGTGACTTCATCCAAGACTTGGATAAGACGTCACATCGATACCAACCGTGACTTCTATCCCTTAACCTAGATAAAGACCTCACAATGATACCTATAACCTTGCCATATTCATTCACGATGTCACCTACGAAAGTCCGGGCTTTGGTGCATTCCACACAAGGAAGTCAAACGAAAGGTTCAGGGCTCTTTACTTATGGCTTGATATGACAATAATTGACTTTAGTAGTTTGGTTACTTGAATTCGCACAACAAGTTGGTTATGAATATAAAAGCTAACAACCTTACGAAAAGCATGATGAGTAGTTAACCAATTGATTCCTAAAATCACATCAAAGGCAAATATTTTCAAAAAGATAAGATCGAAAGGTAACGTGAAAATTTTTATTTGAATCAAACAAGATTTAAAAATAGTAGCGGTAACGAAGGTTCCTACTAACGAAGTTTCAATCAATGAGTCAAAGTTTAACTTCTTCGCAGTCAAATTTAAACGTTGAACACAACTAGGTGAAATAAAAGATTGGGTAGAACTGGTATCTAACACGGTATAGACTTCGCAAGAGCTTATGATTAACTTACCCGTGATAATTTTATTCGTGTTCCTCGTCACGAGAAAAAAAAAACGCTTTTCTTAAACTCACGGGCTTTGGTTTGTCTGGGGACACCTTTTGGTGCCTCCATCCTAGTTGAATTTGTCTTCTGAAATGACAAAATCGAGCTAAGTGACCTTCTCTTCCATAATTATAACATATTTTGACTAGATGGCGCAGCTAGATTCGACGATGTGTCCCTCTCTCCACATTTGAAGCATATGATAGTGGTCTTTCTCCTTCCTTAACAATGGGTGCCAGTGTGACGCTCTTCCATCATCATTGAATCTCCTTTTCTTGAAATGTCCATTCTTATTGCTTTGACCGATTACCACCGGTGGTTACCATATCCGCCCGTTGATTCCCTCCACGCTTGTTGTTACCGCTTTGATGACTACTCTCACCGGTATTATAATTTTGCTTACGTACGCTTCTCTTTAGTTGCGTTGACTCGTTATCATACTCCACTAATCGAGCCCTATTTACAACATCTCGAATACAAACACAGCTTTATGAGAAATAAGATGTTGACGATATCGGTTTCAAACCTCTTAAAACATTCGCGTCATTCGTCTTCATTATCGACCAAATGGGATGCAAACCGAGATAACTCAAAGAAAACTTAGCCTCATACAAAGGATGACGGCCATATTATTTTGCTCCACTTGATAAACTCCACCTTCCTTCATGTGACGAATACTTTCGGAAAGTACTTGTCGTTGAACAACTCTTGAACTTCTCCCAAGACATCTTGAGTATGTCGATGCTGGTACGCTTTTACGATTCCCACCAAGAATCGCCTTTCACGCAAAAATAAAAAGTGGCAAATGGAACCTTTTGCTCTCCTTCCGAGCATCCCAAGACATCAAATATCTTGGTGATCTGCTTTACCACGCCTCCGCTTTTAAGTGGTTCTCGCTTTCCCAAAACTTCGGTGGTCCCAAATCCTTGAACTACTTAGCGGTGACCGACCGTGGTTGCCATTATTTTCACCGCTTTATGAACAAGAGCCGCCTTCGTTCGATGTTGCATGAATTCTAAAAAACTCCTAAACGCATCAATGTTTCATTATTTGATCGGTGTTGTTGTTTACAGGAGGATTATCGCCATCCCGTCGCACATTATCCTCGATTATTGATCTGTGGAAACTCAACGGTCTCCTCGTGCTCCATTGCTTATCTCAACATTTTCGGATGCCATTTTCAAATCCTGCCACAAAACAAGGGTTAATTAACATGTCACATATTATCCCTATACACCGACCGACCAATTAAATACCAAATAAACTTAGGTAGGTCATACTAGCGAAGGAATTTCCGCCTCTCCCTCCTAGTTCTTATCTCACATCTTAGCCAAGGATCATATCCTAAGCTCGATATTAACCGCGACGCCCCAAAATTAGGTATACGAAACCCATCTTGGGTCGCCACTTACATGGTACATAAATTCAAATACAAACTTACTAATATAAGCGTAAGTATAATACGACATAAACCGTGAGTTTGAATACAAATATTGTCTATTAGATATTATCCATACTCAAGAGTCCTCATTACATTTATTGTCACACTATTTAATGAATAGTGAGGACTACTAATGCTATCCTATGGACCATTACTCCGCTCCCCGACTGCGTCCCAAATATGTTCTCATTTCAAGAAGAATAAAGGAAAGAAAGGGGTGAGCTCAACTAGCCCAAGAAGAAATATTATGACTAAGATAATGCGAGAATAAATTATCAATAGTCTTCAACAACGTTAAACCGATAAAATACAATAGACAACCAACTTAAACTGCAATGAATATCGCAATCCATTAAAAGAGTCAAGTAGAGAATAAAAGCTACTATCTTTTAGGTTTTAAAAGGTTTTCATCAATTTTTATCACCGAGACTCAACAATAATAAATAAACCACCACATCTAATCATCCCCGCACCACTACCAAGGATTTTCATCAAATTATCAATGGTCACGACTATACCGAATCACCTCTCGTCATAGTCATATCAAAAACTATCCATCACTGCATTATAGACAACTGAGGACTTTTGTCACATCATTTATAAGCAGTCATGATTATACCGAATGATCCTCGGTCATAATCATACCAAGTTCATCTTACGCACGTAAGACATAGATAACTTTCAACATAATATAACATGAGGATGATAACAATGACATAATAATTCAATAAAACAAGTTCAAGAATTAATTTATCCAAGAACCAATAACGCCCAAGTTGTCAACATGATACTTCTTTGTGAGTAAAAAATTCAAGAATGCTCGTAAGAATATTTCCATGAAAGATACTTTGATGAAATGCAAATATCAAGAATATTCTACTAATTTCATGGAGTATAGAAGTCAAAATTTTAACCAACCGGTATAATAAAGAATGGAATAACAAAGGAAATCACCACGCATGCGCAGATTGTGATGTAGAGCAAAGTTATTCCAACAGAATAATAATAACGGATCCAGTCGGTGAAATTCACACCACAATGATGATCCAACCAAGTAATAATAAATGTTTGAATAATAATAAACAATGGAACCAGTCCCCTGTAAAATACATGCATGTGATATTCCAAATGTAATAATAAATGCGAATAATAAATAATGGAACCAGTCCTGTAAAGCACACACGTATGACGGATATTCCAAATGTAATAATAAAGAATGGAATAATGTAAGAATTTCACCAAGTATAGGATATGCCACAGATACAAAGTTATTCTAACGAGTAATAATAAAGAATGGAATAATGTAAGTTCTCTTCATGAATAAGAAAGAATAACACCCTTACGAATACAAACAAATAATATCCTTACCGTAAAAGACATTTTGGATATCAAAGTAGTGAAGTACCAAAATACTCTTCTTCTTTTTTTCTATAGATTTTCTCTCTATAGCTTCTCTCTATAATTTCTCTCTGTAGTTTCAAAGAATTCGTAAGAAAATAATGAAGGAATGAGCTTCTATTTATAGGAAAATAGAATGCGTAGTAATTAATCCATGAACGGTCCAGTTTGATTTACTTTAATCTGACGGTCCATATTTACAAAGAAAATCTTTTAAATAAAATATCATATATTTTATTTATATAAAAACATTTTACTATGCAAACACTATGCAACACTATGCAACACACTATGCAAAACACTACGCAACACTATGCATAATAAAATATAATATATTCTATTTATAGTAATAACTTTAATAAAGTATTCATTTTATATATAAAGATGTTTCGCTTTTATTACGTTAATAATACTGAATAAAACAAAACGTCATTATCGCTTATAATAATTCATATTATTAATCGACAATAATGGAATCAAACCGAGTGACTTCTCACATAAGCATCAATAATCAATATCGTACTACTACGCAACCACATCGACATCGTATTTTTACTACCAAGTAGTTCAACAAGATTCAACGGTAAAACTTCCGCCGTTATTTCAATAAAATATTTTTAGTCGCTTTTCTTAATCCGGCAATAATTTGCATTGTAGGGTCCACCAATGATTGAGTAGTTGTATGCGAATATTCCCGCTAAACCGAATATTCCCCACCAATTGAATATAATATAATCACTTGCATACTTTTGCAAAATTTATAAATACTACCCACAACTATAATATTATCTCAAATTCACACCATAATATTAAAAATTATTTCGACAAAATTTAAATCTTTATTGATAAAATCTGAGGTCTCACAGATGATTCCACTAGCACTCTACTACGAATAACACGAGCTTATTAATCATATGACTTGAGCATACTTGTAAGCATACGACTTGAGCATACTTGTAACCATATATGACTTGAAAGCATACTTGAAGCATATGATTAACATTTAAGCATACTCAATGTTAACGAATGAATGCAAATTAATGCAGATGAGAAACTTTATATTATATCATGTTATTTTATTTTAATTTGTTTTAAATTTGTTTTTATTGTTAATCGTATCGGAAGGTATTTCATTCATTCTAGCTCTATATCAAGAATACATATTTGGTTGGTATTCGATGCATTGAAATGTTTCTTCTTAAGAAAACTATCTCCATCTAAGGCTTCACGCCAAGAATTGAAGAGTCCATCTAAGGCCCTCGCTTAACATGTTTTAAGATTATACCCCTCACGGTCCCTTTTTATAATCTTTTATGTTTTGGGATAGTCACAACTTGGTTAAGCAATTTATAGCTTCTATAATATTTTATAGCTTTATTCTTGTATACATAAGTGTTAAATACCCTTGTTTTTCTATTATAGCCAAAATAGTTCTCTTTATTAACCAAGTGTGTCTAGTTACCTTCTCTCACATACACTAACAGCTTCCTCAAGACTACCTATTTTGGCTTAACAACCCCCCAATAGCTTACCATGCTGACAACCAAGCTTGGCTTGGCCCCGTGAGGCTTGGCTAAGCTTGGCGTGGCCTCGTGGCCCCAATCCCAGCCCATCAGCTCCAACAGCCCCTTAATAGGCTCTAGTGGATCACCAATATATTTATATCCAATTGATAAGCAGCACCCAGGTTCTCTATATAAACAGAACCCAATTTACTGAGAATTACTAAAATTAAGCTACTCGCATATTCAAACAATTCAATTTCTCATTTTATTTCAATAATGGGCATAGCTTTCCTATAACCAAAAGTTATTATATATTTTAAACCTAAAAATGTTCACAATAAAAGAGGTAAAAAAAATTCAACTACAAACTTATACTTATAATGCTTATGAACATTTTTCAAACTTATACTTATAATACTTCAAAAAAATTCGCCAGAGTCTCCCCTACAATATGGACTAGCCACATGCATGACGACATGCATATATGGACATTTCTAGGCACCCAAGACACAAACCAAGAGAAATACAAATTTCCAATACAAAGCACTTACACACCACATTCAACAAATAAAATTGTAAAATTTGGAAACCCAATCAAATCGAACAACTACTTGAAGAATTTAATAGTATTTAATCTAATCTAACCAATATAAATACATACCAGTATTTAATCTAATCTAACCAATATATATATATGACTATATTTAAATTTCAGTTATTACATTCCATTTTGTTTTCTAAATGAGATAATTTGTTGTGGACTTTTGCCATAATAGTTCACTAGCACAACAATGGTAAGCAAGCAATAATAATCAAATTCTATTTGTGTGGAGTAATTGTGATACTAAAAACAAATTACAACAAAAATCTAAACGAATTACCCAATACCCAGATTAGGGTTACCAAATTTGATGACAAAAACCTATTTTAAAACAAAAATAAATTACCCAATTTGATAGGTGACTAAACGAATTACCCATACACACTTGTATTCATGCACACAATCGCCAAATCCAAAGAATTCACATACAATTTCAAGCACGATTCAAGAAATTACAATGAATGAAGATAAATACTTGCTTAGAAGATTCAATCAAACTCACTGCGTTTGAAAATTTTGATCTCCTTAGGCGGGTGGTAGGTGGTAGGTGGTAGGTGGCTATGACGGCAATCAACTCCTCTTCCTCTCCCCTTTCTCCCTTCTCTCTATTTCGCAGCTCCCTCTTTTTTTTTTCCTTCTATGTTCTGGTGTCGGCGAATGCACGATCATCGATTTCATTTAGGATGATCAATGATCATTATCTGCTGACCGCATGCGCGGTCACGATTTTAATGACATGGACTTATCAGCGACCGCATGTGGTCGCTGATTACAATGGGTCGCAAAAAAACTACGCGCCAACATTTCCTGCCAATTTTTGGGTGGAAAATTTGTTCTAGCGACCGATCAGCGACCGACTGTGATCGCGGATATCACTTAGCGACTGGATTATAGGCTGGTCGCTGATATCGGTCGCTAGTAAGACTATCAGCGATCGGATATGCGGTCGCTGATATATTTGGTCGCTGATAGACCTTTTTCTTGTAGTGCTATAAGTTGAAATTTTAAAGAGAAATGACATTCACCAAAGAAAAACAAAAAACACATGATTCTAAACCTTGGCAGTTAGTGTCTATTGAATCAAATTGTGATGCTCACTAGATCATCAAATTTGAATGATGAGGAAAAATGGCATAGTTCATGTGCCATATGACAAGTTTCACGGTAGTTGTGTTTTACATGCATGATTATAATACATTTAAAAGGCCATGCATGAGTTAATTAGGGAGTGTAGTAGTTAAACCAAAGATTTCTAATCATGCAGTTCATACATATACACTAAACAGCAAGTGAATTTTGCAAATTGAGTCTGTCAATTTGGAAATTTCAAAAGCTTAATAAAAGTGAGTTGTGTGCCTGATCTCTAGACATGAGGATATATTTATAGCAATACTATTTCGACCAATTATTCATTTTCCCATGACTATATAATCTAATCATAAAAACATTGTTTACGTTATCCCTAAAAATATAATCTTCTGTTAGTTGCAAGATAAAAACAAAACAAATGGATAAGAACTAATATGAGAACAATCAAAATATTGTTAATTTGATTAATTTATGATCTTCCTTTTTGTAGTCTGGATAGATGAGAAAATTATTTTGGTCGATAGCAAATAGAGAAAAAATTTTACTGCATTACAATCCAATGACAGAAGAAGAGGCTTGTTCTAATTTTCTTTGTTCAAAATTGTTCTTCATCCCTAAATTCTGTCAATGTTATTTCCATTCATAAGCTTTTATCCTATTAGTCAATGCTGGTGTATTTTTGTCCATATTTTCAGGGCAATTTGTGATCCTTTAATATATTAGCTCCTTAATTATAATAGAATACTCCATACCCCACAAATTTGGATTTGATTCGAGAGCAAAGGCATCAAGATAACTGATAATTTCATTCTTTCATTTTTACTGATAAAAACAAACATGAATAAGTTATGAGTATGATGTGTTGTTGCATGTACAAACTATATACTAGTTAGTTCTATCTGTATAAGTTGAATATATACCGGGTGTGGTTCAATCTGCTATACTCATTCCACTCCACATTTGTGAAATTAAGTTACAGTTGAATGTTTATACTGTTTACTTTCATCGCCACGACAAAGTGAGAATGTTGAAGTTTCAATTCTGTTACCATACTTGGTAGTCATCATATATATATATATATATATATATATATATATATATATATATATATATATATGAAGCTGTATATATGAGGTGTGCTCGTCTGTCTGGCTCTCTATATCCCCAGTTTGCCATTCTTTTAAGAGCTTGTCCTCCACGTCGCCAGCAGGAAGATTATTGAAGTCATTGTATTGTCTGTAAGGCATATTTGGCCTGTTCAAGAACCTAGCTAGCTAGCAACAACAAGTCAAGAAAATTTTGGTAACCTAAACAAATTGTAGAGCTGATTCTAGGCTATTAATTATTTTGGACCATCTTCCATATGCTTTCAACTCATGCATGATGAATCCAGCGCGGGCCTTATATAAGCACGCAAAGGATGTAGATTATAATTATGTGAACCCACTCCCACTCTTAATTTAGTCAACCCATGATGAACAATTATTCACTCACTAAAATAAATTGATGTTAGAATCGTACGTGATAAGGGGAAAATTTTTGGGAATTAATAAAAAACGAAACAAAAAAACTTTGGCATCATTAATCGCTTTGATGATCGTATTCCCCTCTCAAGGATATGAACTAATATCCTAAGGTTCATTATATCATTTGGATACTACCTTTTCAAAGTGTATTAATTGGTGAAAGATTTGGTTAAAACTGATGTTGATAAAAGCTTTTATATATATATCCTAATTAATGTTGATAAAAGCTTTAGAGTTTAGCCATGAAAATGATTAAAGCTAGCTTGGTTAATTTACTAGCTAGCTAGGGTCAAACTGCATGTATGGTTTTTGATGATCAATATGGGCAAGGAAATCGTGTCTTGCTAGTTAGGGTTTCGTGTTGGCTGAGGAGGAGAGAAATCCACGAAGAGCACGGAATTAATTGATTGATTGAAGAGGGGAGAACGACAGGTGGGCAATTACTCCAATGACGTGTGACAGAACTCTTAAAATCCGGAAACCGGGTTAGGGTTATTAGGATTCCAAGAGCCTTCTTCTTGAGTCCTTTTCGAGTTGAGAGAGCGTGTCCAAACCCTTTTTAGTGCTTTTATTAGGTGGAATATCCAAGCCTTAAGTCACCAAAAGAATTCAAGTTCTGAGTCTAAAGAGACGTCCCCTTCCCAATGGAATGGAATGAGTATATATAGGGTTTTCTGAAAAGTAGTCATGTGCAAGGCACATGCTTTCAGGGAAATTCCAGAAATACCCTTTAGTTATCAGAGTAATGCCTATATATTGCCATGTCCTTCTAGCCACCAATCCAATCCCTCAATCAATTCCCAAAACGAGCCGCCTCCACGAGTCTTCTGCCTCGGGACCCGTGGAGGCTTAATTCTCTCGGGTCTTGCACATTTATTTATGACTTCTCTGTCTTCATTCAATTAGGTTATGTGAACCCTAATTTGCGCATTTAATGAGGTCGTGGAACCCTAATTGTGCATTTAATTTAATTAGGTCATGTGAACCCTAATTTTGCAATTGGGCCCACAATCAATAAGCATGCATGCGTGCATGGTAATCAAGAACTTTCCATCGATCGACTTAGCATCCATTGACATGATAGTCAAAATTTATTAGAAGATCATAAACTATAAGTTGAAATTTTGAGGAGAAAAATGATCACATTCACCGAACAAAAACAAAAGAACACAAGTTTCACGGTAAATGTGTTTTACATGCATGATTATAATACATTTAAATGGCCGTGAGTTAGAGTGTGTACTAGTTGAACCAAAGATCGATTTCTAATCATGCAGTTCATGCGTAGGAATATTGGAAATGGTTATAAAATTAACTACACGTAAGTAAGATATTGGATTACATTAAATACAAAAAATTTAAAACAAAATTTTTAAAATTTTACAAGAAGTTATTGTCAATTTTGAAATTTTAAGAAGGGAATTTAATACAGGTGCAATATATAATATAAGCATATATCGTAGGAGATCATTCTTCATCCTTTACTTGCCTATACAATCCGATCATAAAAACACTACAAGGAAAAAAGCTATTTCCAATGGAAAATTCTATTAGAAGTGACTGACGCTCGAAAATAAAATAATTCTGACAAAAACATTCCTTACGTACCTCCCCTAAATAAAAATATAATGTAGTTGTTAGTGGCAAGATATAAACAAAACAAATGGATGGAAAATATGAGATCAACCAACTATATATTATTAATTTAAAAAACAAATGATCCTTATATATCTCATGAGAATATATAGTTTGGATTGATGACAGAGAAGGAGGTGAATATGGTAGAAACTTTGTTCTAATTTTCTTTGTTCAAAATTGTTATCCTGTATCTGTGTTATTTCCATTCATGTTCTTTTAACGCATCCGTCAATTGTGTATTTTTATCGATATTTTCATGGCAATTAGTGATCCTTAGCATTTCTATGCAATAACATTGCTACGAAACTTTTTATGTAATTCTACGGAGGCAGTGCAATCTTATGAAGTGGTGAAACCGTTAGTGCACCTAGTTAACAATATATTATTAACATCTAAGACTTTGTTTCATTATATAATCATACAACCATTTTTAAGGTTTAACGAGTTAGTACTCACAAGAGTTGTTTACAACCAATCAGAGTTAATACTCACACGAGCTGTGTACAACTAATAGAAGTAGTATATTTCAGACATATTACCCAGCTTTCCATTAAGCTTGGCTTGGCAGTGGCGTAGCTATGTTATAGGATGGAGGGGGGAAATGCAAAGATTTTATGTATACTTGCCTACTTCATAATTAAGCTTGCAGTCATAGTAATTATATATGGATCTTTGTGTTTGTTCTGCAATAGTAGTATAGTACTCTGGAAACAGATTTGAAACCCAGTCCATCAATATTAGCTCCTAATATATACAATAGTCCATACTCAATAAATTTGGATGTGATTTTAGAAAAAAGGCATGCATCAAGATAACTGTTAATTTCATTAATTCTTTCATTTCAACACATAAAAACAAACACGAATAAGTTATGAGTATGATGTGTTGTGGTTGTATATACAAACTGCAGGATACTAGTTCTGTCACTTCTGTATAAGTTGAATAATGTATTGTTCAATCTGCTATACTCATTCCACTCCACATTTGTGAAGGTTACAGCTGAATGTTATAATGTTTAGTTTCATCGCCATGACAAAGTGAAAATGTTGAAATTTCACTTCTGTTACCATACTTGGCAGTTATCTTATATTCACCCAAGAACCCATAGAAGCTGTATGAACCTTGCTCGTCTGTCTGGCTCTCTATATCCCCAGTTTGCCATTCTTTTAAGAGCTTGTCTACCACGTCGCCAGCAGGAAGATTATTGAAATTATTGTCTGTAAGGCACATTTGATAACACCCTTTTGGATTCAGTGCAGTCCAAAGCATTATCCCGTTCACAGAAGGATGTGAAAAGCCTTCTCGCATAACTTCTTCTAAATACAAGGCCTGTTCAAGAACGAAGCAATGAGAAATCAAGAAAATTTGATTTATAATACCCAACACAACAAAATCATCAATATGCTTTGTTACCTGAGTTTGTTTATCAAACTTATTGCTAATATCAATCTCCGTGAGCCAAATGGGAAGGCCTAATGTGGCCAGCTTGTCTAAAATAGCACGCATCAGAGGAAGGTTTGGTACTGTAAAGTGACCCTCTAAGCCAATTCCATCCATTGCCACTCCACCGCGCCTCAGCTCTTTTAACCTTGAAATATATGCATCTACAGTAGAATTAACATCGCTACAAGTCTCTACCACATTATAATCATTCATAAATAATGTGGCTAATGGATCAGAATCATGTGCAGTCTCAAAGAAATGCAAGCTGGCATTAGGACCAAGCCTTTCCTCGTAGAAATCATAATGTAGCATTTCATTACTGACATCCCAGTGTACGAATTCTTCCTTGTATTTGCTCATCAAACTTTGTATTCTTGAGTTAACAGCTGATTGAAGATCTGGAGCTGTCAGATTTTGGACCCAATCTGGGGTATACTTTGGATCCTCCCAGAAGATATTATGACCTCTAGCAATTATTTGGTTAGCTCGAACAAATTCTAGCATCTTGTCTGCTAAGGTGTAGTTAAGCTGTCCTGGTTTAGGCTCTGTCATGTACCACTTGAGTTCATTTTCGAATACTGCTGCATTGAATCTCTTAACAAACCAATTCTGTGACAACATTATATATAAAGATTAATAGGGCTGCAACATATAATGATTCCCAATAATGACTGTTATATAAAACTTGAAAAATTAGTGACTATTATAAAACCTTGGCATGATCAGTTTTATAATTATCAATTCTTACTTGATAGGGTGTGTTCCCAATAATGGTCTTTGATATAGCAGATCCAAATGGGAAATCTTTTGAAACTTGTTCCAAGGCAATTGTTGCTCTTTGCAGCCTACCTCCTTGCTTATCAGACACATGAATTGTCACGGCACGCTTCCTTTCCTGAAGTATAATATAAATTAGTAAAATAGCTGATGTATATTCTCCAAGAAAAATTTCAAACTTGAGCTAGTAGTGCTTTGTTGGGCTGCTGAATGACTTGATAAATAGATAATAATTTTGTGATCTTGAAGCTATAAGAATTGTGATTATCAGTATTTAGCTACCGTGTTAATTTTGTACTGTTGATTGAATCTCCACTGCTGCTCGGTAAATGGCTGCAAAGAAGCACTTGTAACTGCTATATTGATGTCTCGATCATCTGAATTCTGTTGAGAAAAATTAAAAAAATAAAATGAAGTTTGTTTGTTTGTTTTACTACTTATTTCTTCTACTTTTGATACCCAAAAGTACTTGTGCACATATTGTAACACACACTGAAGATTAAAGACCAATATACCTGAAAGTATAGAAGAGCAAAGTTTTCTGGTGAGCTCAACACAAATCCGCCCTTGAGAAATGACCAGCATCCACGCTTCGCCACCACAGTCCCTATACAGTTATGTGTTGTATTTTCTGTCATTAGGCTTGCCCGTATTAGACCTAAATCTGCACCATCTATCTTGACCCAAGCTGTTCGATCATCAGAAAAATTAAAACATTGTTTTAAATTAGAGTTATTTGTAGATATGATGCATTTTATCTTTAAAGATTCAAAATTTTGCTACCAAAACAGTTGAGAATTACATTCCCATTTACCATGGTTTACTAAATCAATGTCCAGAGCAATAGTATCATTAGTATAAAGGAAAAGAAAACTTTAGCATTTCCTCAATCCATTAAAAAAATATAATTACAGAGCTAGGTCTCTCAACAAGGCTGCTATCTCAATTTAAAAAGGTTGGATGGTCTCCAATTACAGCTATGTATCTCAACAAGGGGATTATAGGTAGGTGTATTGTATGTTTTTGAATATGAGACCCTTGTACCAAATGCCAAAGGTGACAGTGTTGGCTACAATAACAAAGAAATGTAAGTTACTAAATAAAATAAGAGAAAACAGAGTTCAGCAAAAAAATAAAATAAAAATTAATCAACAGTCTTTCTACTTCATGCATACATATACATATGTAGTCATAACCAATTCAACAACTCAGAATACCGGAAAAACAGTAAATGGTGGCTTGAGTGAGGTTGTGCAAGAGAAACGCAGGCGAATAAAATGCAGTGTTCTTATTGATTCCCAGGGCATTAGGAGCCTCATCTCTCAGAATTCCTCCGGCATAAAGCGGTTCCTCTGCTCGCAATTGGCACTGTTCATCAAGAAACACACAGTGTGTGGAAAAATTAATTATTACAACCACCTTGATCATTAAATATTATGAGAGAAACTGGTTGTACATAAATATAGTAGTACTCAATTGAGTCAAAATACATGGCAAAAAGTCTGCACTATTAATTTCCTTGTAGTTATTACCTCAGTATAAGCAGAGGAATCATAGAGTGGCCCATCTGCAACAAATATGACACAGAAATCATCAAAATTCTTGTAAATTCTACATTTATAAAATACAAGTGCTTAATTTTGTGAGTGAGAGAGAGAGGGAAAGAACCATAAGAGGAAGCCAAGGAAGTCCAGACGGAGAGGAGGAGAACCAATAGAGAAAAGGATGGAAAATATTTCATGCTCTTTTAATTTTAATATGTTTGTATAAATATAAAATTATATAGAGAGCTACAGAATGAACTACCGCAGCAGAGCTTATATACGAAATGAGCTATATATGTTTACAATATAAAGGAAGTTTATTTTCCACAAGAAATGTCATAAGAAAGAGACAAGGTAGGTAACAAGGAGAGACAGAGACAGAGAGGTAGCGGTAGGATCACGAGATCAACAGTTGTGGTCTCAGCTGCTTCACATGCTAACGTAAGACTTATTTCACACACACACACACACACACATATATATATATACTATATAGTAGTATTATATATATGTATGTGTGTTGGGGTGTTGGAGGGGAGGGGGCGGAGGGAAAGGAATGTCATTAATGGTACTTCTATTATTTCAGCTAGCTATTTCATGCTCCCTTACAGTATTTTACTAGTATTATAGTCTATTTATTACAACTAATTAGTTGTGTCAATCACAATCTCTCTTCGTGGTTGGTGCAGGATTTTCATAATCAAAATGAAATTATGATAATTAGCTAGATTTATTAAAACTATTTTACTTCTTCTACATAAGGGTATTCATGAAGCGAACTCTAGTGATTTCTAGCTTGGTCCGTCCGTGACATTAAAGGGCAAGTATAATTTTATGAAAATATTGCAGACGACTTTGGGCCATTATTATGTATGTATGTATGTACCTGAAAAACTTTGTCCTTGTAGTAGTAGTAAGTAGGTTTTAGGGATGACCTACATTTATTTTGGACGGACGGACGGACGGACCGACCAACCGACTCAATTGCTTCCATTTTCAGGAAGTCAAATGGATGAAAAATCATAAAAATCCTGTCTTGTGTCTCACTCTTCATCTTTATCTTTGAGGTATGCATATGTTGTCAGTGGGATTCATGTAAGGAGTAGCCTACAATGATTTCATCCGGTTAGCATGGAGTTATTTTTTTGAGTTGGTCATTAATCGATAATGTAATCTTGACACACATACAACCTCGCCTGCGTGTCAGTATTCTATTGGTCAATTGACCAACTTACCCCAAAATAAACTTCATACTAACCACTTCCCATTAATTTGCATTGCAGCAGAACCGCAGGACGGAGGGACGGACTACTTAGTCAGTTCAGGTACCATGAAACCCTCCAAAGTCTGCCCATTCCATTCTTCTAGAATTGCACCTTTTGAATAAACATGTCACACACAGATAGAAACCCAAAGGAATTTTCTGTAAAACATCATAATCTAAGTCCATTGAAATGGACTTGCCCCAAACACACATAATCAATACAACATTTTTTATTAATAGGTACATAAAAAAGTACAATTACAAGAAATATTTTCCTTGTAAATGTACAACCATGAATAGGAATAGGTAGGCACACACTAAATTAAGCCATAAACTTGCTAAGCAACTACTCGATTAAATAGAGGATATCACTGGGAAATTCTCCCATCCCATCCCTATCATGGAATTAAAAGTTTGTGACTACATTAAGATACAGCCTTTGACTTCTTCGACTTCTTGCTAGCATAAATCTTGGAATAAACTTCTTTCGTTCTAACAGCAAGTAATACATCCAAACCAAACCCAATTATGCATGCAATAGCCATTACAACAAATACTAGCCTGTAACAGTGAGCGCCTATGCATGTGTTTCCGCCTCCAGCCGTGCTTCTAGCCTGTGAATCGTACAAGAAACCAGCAAGCATGCCGGAGAATAGGAACGAGCCGAGTGGAAGGTTGAGGATTAGGATGTTGTAGATTATACCATAATATTTTAGACCGAATAATTCAGAAGCAGTTGGAACTGTGACAGCAAGACGGACTCCATAGCACATTCCAACTACTATTGAACCGACGTAAAGGGAACCAGGCAAAGCCATGGCCATCAAAATGTAACCTACTGCCATTAGAATTTGAGAGGCTGCATTCCAAATAGGCCTAGGTGTTCCAGCTTTCCTGCAGATATTATTAATAATTAATGAGTTTCTATCAGTGAATTAGCATATACAACTGAATAAAGTTAAATATAACATGTAATCTGACTAAATGGACCTAACGAGATTATAGATCAAATTGCGATTGAAAATTGACACACGTAACTTAAGTGGTATCGATTCAGTGGGCCAAACCAGTAAATCTGCAGTCCATGTTTTCAATATACCCACTGGGACAATGCAATCTAGTGAGCCACTTGCACAAGACTCTATAAATTGAACAATAATCACTTGCTTTATAAATGGAAAATAATCTTTCCCCAACACTTTTCTGAAATAACTTTTTTAATATAGTTTGAAACTGAAATAGTTAGGAGCGCAAGCAAAGGAAAGATTGGTTGTATAACCAAAACTACGTGCATAATAACCGGAATCAATTCAATGTATTAGACTAGGATTTCTCCTACATACTAAAGTCAACAATTTTTTAAATGGCAACAAGGAGGGGGCCTAACAAATAATGCTATTTAGAAAGAATGTGATAATTCAAGAAACTAAGATTCAATTTTTCTAAGACCCTGCCCAATTGTAGGGCACAAAATCTTTTCCGAGCTAAAAGCATACTTAAGAAGAGAAGGTTGACATTAACAATGGCAAAGGGGTCCCTCTTCCCTAATCTTCCTCAAGTGGGTTAGCCTTCCCCACATCATTGACCCCAACAAACAACCATAGTTCAAAGTGCAAGAGAAACAATATTTATCTTATATTAAGCTTTCTGCCTTTTAATAATAGGAATGCTACTTCCACCAACCCATTGACAAATCTTCCAAGGATGGGAATAAAAAGGCCCGCTCTATTCCTTTTTTTATTATTATTAAAAGGAGAGAAGAAAACTGATCTCACCTATATTTTAAGGAATTTTTCTTGGGGGATTAAGAAAGAAAACATTCAAGCTCCTTGCTTGTCCTCATGTGATCAAACATTAAACTTTTTGCAATAGTTCTCTACGTAATCAAGTGAAAATTAATAAAATAAAATACTTGGCCGCAGAGGCAGACACTCGGCGAATACAAATATGTTCGATCAGACACTAAAACACAGCGGTAGGAATCATGTCTGACAAAACATATAGAAGGATATAGTCATATAGCTTATACTTTTCTATGGTTACTTAAAAGCTCAAGTTATAGCAAAGTTTCAGCAACAATTAAGAGAAATAACAAACTTTGAAATGTAGTTAACTTACTTGATAAAGTACTCGGAAACTGAACCCGAAAGAATCCGCCCAAAAAATCCCCAGATGCTAGTAAGTGAAACAAATATGGAGACATCAACATATCCAAGAGCCAAACCCATTTGTCCCATGTTATTCATCACTGCCAAGCCAGTCCCTACTCCACAAAGAAATGAGAAAAATAAAATCCAGAAATCAGTTGTCCTTAATGCCTCAACTATCGTGTGATCCTCCCCAATCAGTGGCTGCCTTTTCTCGACCTCCTCTGTCTCTACCACAGTTGTCTCTGGCTTTTTCTCAACCTCTGGTAGATTATCTTGCACCAGAAGTGGTTCAACTATGTGATGTTCAACATCTAAATTTTTCGAATTGGATCGGATAAAATTTTGTACCATAAGGTACAAAGGAACAGATAATGTGGAAGCTATAAGAATAAGAAGTATGATAGCAAATGCTTGCGATAACACATGGCCATGCGTGCCACTAACATCATATGCTAGCAGATAAACAGCTATTATTACTGCAACAACATTGAATATTCCGAAGTATTTGACTTCCTGCTTTTCTTCACTGGATGTGGAAGATGGTGGGATTTCGCGGAGGAATAGAATGGCAGTAAGGCAAACTACGAAGGGAACTATCGCCAGCATGAGAAGAAAAGTTGCAGGATCATCTGAGAACAAAGCAGTACAGAGATCTGTAAATATGGCAGTGCTTAAACCCACATAGCCTTTGAGAATTCCCGAAACTGGACCCCTGTTTTTCCTAAAGTTTCGAATGCATGTAACCAGAATTGCAGTGTTCATCCATGTCGTGCTGTTCCCTCCCATACACAGAAATACGCACATCTGCACTCAATGATATATTTTGATTAACATGAGCTAGCTTATAATCTGTGTTTCTGTAAATGTATTATATATATGAGTCAAGATCTTAAAATTTCACCCTTATCCAACTTCATCGAAGCTTCACCTCCTTTAATGACGGACCCAATTCGACATTCAGCCATGACCAAATCGTCGTCTCATACTTTTAATGACAGACAACATATAAGCGTCATTAAAAGTATAGACGACGTCGTCGCCGGGTCTGTCGCTAAAGGTGAGTTAAAGGGTGAGAGGATGAAATAAGATAAGATCCGATAAGAGTATATATATATATATATATATATATATATATATATATATATATAATAGATATCATAGTAATCTGCTGTTTAACAGACTCATTAATAATCTGCTGCTCAATACTCTGAACAGAATCATAGATTAATGTATCCAGCTGAGCTATGATTTAGTCCAGCTACATTCTTTTTCTTTTCTTCTTCAGTTTCCTTTCCTAGTAAGTAGTCGGCCTAGGGGCAACCACATAGTAATATGAGTGAATGATAGCTAATGATTGAACAGAAGATTAATAGTGTTTATAGAAATTAATAATTGCAATTAATGCTAGAGGTCCATAATTATTTTCCAAAATCTTGTACTGAATGATTCTTTTAATATGGGGGCAATTAATTTGATATTCCCACAAAGAGTGTCTCATTTGCCAAAAAACAAATTCACAAAAAGAATCATCTTTACATTTGCACCGGTATAAATAAACAATGTACTCAAGTTTGAATCATAATTCCACTATAATATCAACCACTTTTAAACCAACAAATTATTATTTTTACGGGTAAAATGGAACAAATAAAACCTTAACATTTGAAAATGGTACTGTTTTTTGTGGAAAAAACGGTATTTCCATATCATACGGGAATTTCAATTTGGTACCAAGTAAAATTTACTAGACCTCTAATATTAGTCAAAACTTGTACACCTTCTGTTTTATGGTAATGAAGTATTACAGAGCTCTAAAGCCAACATTATTACCCATTACCCATTAACATAATTATGCTATGCTTACCACCCAATAAGGAAGAGGCTGAATACGACGGCTAACGACAAGCCACTGAACCCCGTAACCGATAAATCCTTCAATGGAACCGATGAGGAGCAGAAGTTGAGGGGACAGCCGGTCGGAGCCAAGTCCGGCCAGGATCCCGAAGGCTTTTCCGACGTCTTTGGCGACAGAGAGGTTGTTGAGCTGGAGCTGAGTGAGAGACATGAGGGATTTCAGAGCATCGGAGTAGTTGGAGAATGTGTAGTTGTTGCCGGAGATGGCTTGGACCCAGACGGCCGTCACAAATCCTAGCCATTTGCCGGCGGGAGAAGTCGGAGAAAATTCAAACCCCATGAAGAGAAAACGCAAAACGAAGCAAAGACTTGTAAGTCTGGTTTGTTTGGAGAGAGAGAGAAATGGGGCGAGGAATTTGGTTTAACAGGTTGAGCATGGGGAATAGTAGTAGTACAATATTTGGTGGCGCTTGCCGCTTGGGGTGACACTGTAGTTTATAAAGCGACGCGTACCATATTTTCTTTTTATTTCTGTTGGGTTGCTTGTTTGGTTTCTAACTTGTAAGATAATATCTTCTTCTTCTTTTTGCATGCATATATTTTGTCTCATGCCTGGATCTGCCTAGATGATGATAACTTGATAATTAAGACGTTTGACATTGTTGTGCGGCCATATATCATACTATATGGTTGAATCCTTAGCTTAACAAATTCAAACTATTACCATCATTCTACGTACTACTACTGCCTTTGCATTTTTCATAACAATAAATTAACACAATTTTTATATGATTCATATTACTCAAAACTACATATATAATTGTTTGTATATGTAGGAAGACACGATTGGGTGGGTGGAAAGTTTTGTAAAAAAATACTAATTTTATGATTAATAATATTGTTTAAATAATTTATAATATTTATTATTGTATTAAATAAATTTTATATTACACTTTTGAGTTTAAAAAATCAGACCATTCTTTTCTTCTTTTACATATGATCTACTTATCAAGGATGTTGATAAAATTGCTTATATGTACTTATATTAATTCAGCCTAATACGTCCATGGCATGGGGCATACAGACTGTAGTGATGGGGTACAACGTGACTGACCATAATATTATAGTAATAAATAAATCAGATGTACCTCAACATTAACAACTTTTTCTCTCTCTCTCTCTCTCTCTCTCTCTCTCTATATATATATATATATATAATACACACACATTACTATATATTAGTAGTATTGCGATTATATATTTTGGCATCTTGGTGCATGCATCAAATTAATTGAAATTATTAAACATAAAATAATTCACTACTAGAAAAATAAAAATACGTGACGAAATTTTGTGACAATTTTTAAAAATAATTACAAAAGATAATAATTTATGATAGACTTTTTAAGCAAATCACAAAATAATAGTATATATGATGGCTCTTAGTGATGACTAATATTGCCATCAATGTATTATATTTGTGATGGTCATGTCAATCACACCAATTTTTTCACGCAAAATAAATTTTTTTTTTGTGACGCACTAAGTCATCACTTATAGATATACTCTTTTCGTGATTGCATTTAAGTTGTCACTATATATTTTAATGTAAGAAATAATCAAAACAATATTTTATGACGGCCGTGACAATCATTAAAAAGATATATATTTTTGTGACGACTTTTATTTGCAATTACAAAAAGAAGGTATTTTGTGATGAAATTTTCAAGCCTTCACAAAACAATAAAATATATGATGGCTCTCAGTGATGACTAATTTTACCATCATTATAAAGTATTTGTGACTGTCATTGCAATCACCAAATCTTATGTGAAATTAATTTTGTTTAGTAAGTCAACTCACATATGTTTCCTTTTATATTTTGTTTTAAAATTATAATCATGATCTGGGCTTTGGTTTAGTTAATACAGTGAAATAAATTATACGTAAATAGAGATTCACATTCTTACATTTGATCTTTTAAGTCTTGTTTTTTTGTGATGACTTTGACAATCACAATAGATTATGTGTTAATGTGATTGTATTAATCATCACAAAAGCACTAAGCGTTTGCGTGATTGCCAAAACCATCACGTAAAACTTTTTATGATGAGCATATACAAGATGACCATTGTGATGCTTAAAGCCATCACAAAAACCTTTCGTGATGGTTTTCCTATTTTTTGTGATGAATTTTGGTCATTATAAATGACTATTTTTTTAGTAGTGATTTTCAGATCTTGTAGACAAATTAAATCTGTCCAAATAGGCAGGCGTGGTGTGAACGTGGGATGCCCTTTTCCTAATTATATATCTTTATCTTTTCTATTAACTCAATTTGAATAATTAATTTTGTAATAAGAGGAGCCCAATTACACCTCATATATTTCCATGCTTTATTAGTTTAAAACTTTTTCCACTACTTTAATTTTGTCATGCATGAATACAAGAATCAAATCACGAGGGATGGCTCTGAAATACTCCCACCTATTCTTAATTAGTAATATATTATTTCCACTTGAATTAGTTTTACATTATATATATATATATATATATACTCGTAAAACCTTTCTAATACTATTAACTTATCAGTCTAGAATATGCTATGTTAACTTAACAATTAAACACAAACTTAGTTGTCATCGTAAATATTTAAAATACGACAATATTAAATTTATTTTAAATTATAATTATAAAACATATTAATATATAATATTGAATAGAATTATATAACAAGATATTGAATAGGAGATAATTAGTAGATTTTTTGTCAGCTTCGTTACTCTTTTTCTTGATGGACCCACGGTCCCACCCATGTGGACAATAGGAGATAATAGATACAACAAAACAAAACATGACGTTTCATAATAAGCTTTAGGCCTTATCATGAGATACCAAAAAGAGCACGTTTCTTCGTTACAGCTTACTTTTTTTTTACAAAGTCATTTCCATATGTTTTAAATCTAATTTTAATCGATACAATTATAAATATATTAATTATCTATAGATTTTTATTAATTAAAAATATTATTTTTTTAATAAATCATGTTAATTTTAAAATGAACTAGTAAAAAAATCAACATTACTGTTAAATTTTAAAATTAAGGGAGTATATATATATATATATATCCAAAGATTCCTATCAACTCAAGTATCCACCTGAACTGAACTGAACGTTTATATGATTCATAATATATAGTGCAATTTATACCAACCGAACCGAAGATCAATTTCAAGCACTAAATATATATATCGTAATCAAATTAATTACATGTACAACCTAATTTACATGCAAGAACGTATATACCCACACATTGATGATCACTGAACTGATGCATAAGGAGAAGGAGTAGTGGGAACGGGAAGAAATTTAAGAAGATGATGAAATTTCCTCACAATTTCAATTTCGCACTGATTTGTTTGTTATATATATATTTGAATAATTTGTCATGAAATTAAGGATAAGCAAGTGGAACTAAATTAGAGGGATTGAAAAAGAGCTAGAGGTTTTGCCTGCTTTCAGATCTGTGTTACGGCATCGTTTGAATATAATTATTGCATGCATGCATGCATGCATGCGTAGATAATGTTAAAAATGTGGGAGCGTATGTATATCCAGTTTCCTCCTTAGACATTAGTTAATTAGTTAATTATTTATTTATCAGAGAAAATTAAAATGTAAAAGTAGAGTTGAATTTGGTTTGTTAATAAAAGACGAAGGAGAGAGACGTGTTTGGTTTGGATAGTCCAACTGCAAAATAAAGAGGTGGATATGGTTGTCTCGTCTCGTCTCGTCTCGTCTCTGTCCAAGACTGGTCCACTTATCAAGATCGAACGACATTGATGCTCCAGTAAGTATTTGATTTGATAAACTTTGGTTATATGTACGGCTACCTTTTTAACGGTTCCGTGCTCGCTCCCATACTAACAGCCTGTTCTGTTGTTGATTTGAAGTACTGATGGAGATGGAGACACCCATGCCCATGCCCATGCCCATGCCCATGCCCATGCCCATGCTTTTAATAATCAAATCAAATTAAATCATAACAAAAGATATTGAATGGGTTGCTCTGATCATACGTACCAAATAACATAATTTTGTTCAAAAACTACATTTGAATCACATACATATTAAGTTGTGCTCTGGCTCTGGCTCTGGGCTGGCCTGAGCTCATATAAAAAAGTATTACTACATCATCATATCATATATAACACACACGTATTATATAATTTGTTCCGTGAGTATGTTATACATGATGATGCAATATATATCACTGTTATATTAAATTTTTTATTTATTTATTTAGTTATATAATTAATTAAACACTTGTCCTTATTAATTTGTATTGGGTTTGGTGTTCTTATTTGTGCTTCAAACTTTAGGCTCAATAATCTGGAAAATTCTCTTGAATGTGCCAGATTGATGTAAGAGTTAGTGCACCCTTAGAATCATTTGAGAAAGAGATTTAATTTTCGAATAAGAAGAACATATATTTAGTCTTAAATTATTTGTTAAAATTAATTTTATTTTAAATAATGTGACTTGAATCCAAACTTTCTTAGAAGGACCATTCACTCAAATATTTCTGCCTGCATTATATTAATTTGTTGTGTTGTGTTGTGTTGTGTTATGCTATGCGTGCACCTTTCATTTGCTTCAAGGGGCATTTTTGTTTTCCTCTTTTAATCCAACGTGGATTGAAAAGGCGTATTTGTATTAGGAGGCATGGTGCATGCCCAAATAGAGGTCCGAGCCATGCTTTGTAAGCAGAAATTCACAGAAAATTATATCTATAGATCATAAAGCGTTATCACTATCTATTTATAAGGACACTTTTCATGTAAAAATATCAATTTCTCATGAACTATTACTATTAGTTTAGTATATTTTGAATATACCACAATTGAACCATAGGATACCAACTTTTGATTTACAAAAGAGACTACACATAGATTTATTCATATATAAATATTTAAATGGAGTTAGTCTCATTTACTATTTTTGTAGGAAACTAATATTTTCACATGAAAATCGTCGGTTCTTTATCGTCGCTATACATCTATAGCGACACTTTTCATGTGAAAATATTAATTTACTTTTTTTTATATGCACAATTTTGTGTCTATAATTTGTACACATGAAAATATAGAATTACTCTAATTAATAAGACCTTAAAAGAATAATTCTATGTGAACAAGTTATCCACAAATAATTGTGCACAAAAAGTAAGACCTATATATATAACGCGTACCATTAAAGATGTATAAAAATCCAAATGATAACTCTCATTTCTTCTTCTTCTTCTTCTCTATATCGTTTGTGTATAATTTATGCATATAAAACTACTAGTCAATTCTTAAAAGATGAGTAAATATGATGCATGCATTAGGAAATAAACATATTTTTTCAAACTTTAATTTGTTAATATGATGAGTCAGTTTCTTCCTATGCTAACAATTTAATTTTCCCACTAATTCTTTTCATCTCTATATATCCAGATCAGTTGGGATTCAAATTAAAGGGAAAAAACAGCACATAGGTAGGTAGCATGATAAATAAATAAATAAATGTTACATTGACAAACAACATGGGAAATAAAATGCGATTCAATTTCACAAGTTTGCCCTACGAGCTACTGCTAGGAAGGACCTCCTTACTCCTTTCCTCTTGCAACTTAATTATGAAAACCATATATAAATATTACGTACTCCATAAATGATGTTTACTTTTAATTCTTAATTACATACGTAAATATATTAATCTTTTTGAAAATGTGTAATTAATAATCAGCGTACCAAAATTAATTGGATGTTTATTTCGGGAATCAGCGTACCTGATAAGCTTGATTACATAGTGTAAGCCAACTTCAATTAACTCTTGCCGCTATCAAACTAAGCCAAATCTGCTGCCACTAGCAGCAGCCGGCAAGTATGTCCAAGCCAATTTTGAGGCATTTTGGTGGTAATCTGGGTTGCCGCTAGAAGGAATGTTATTGTCGTTAGAAGCTATAGCAACAGGGGAAAATTAATTCTAATATGAACTTTTTATTATCTCAATCAATGACTATAATAGTCTTCGTGACAATCAGTTACCATCGATGAAGATCATATATGATATATATGATGCGGATCAGTGTATCATAACATTATTCTTTCATCCATCCACTTCTTTTAGCATTTGTTTTGGTTAAATATAATCGTCGCTATACTTTTTAGCGATGGACAACATATAGCGTCATTAAAAAGTATGAGCGGCCAGATTTATCAAACCATCGCTTAAAGCGAAGACGCGAAAGTAAAGATAAGTAAGATGACTTCGATCCTTCCTAATGATATATATACATATATAAAGTTTACAAAATCTTTTTTTAGTTTATTGCATTGGTGAGTAAATCAATTACTTATTCATTACAATTTATATATTTTTTTCGTGCATTGTTAAATATCTATATAAATTAAAAAATGTTTAATGTTTTTATTTACTCTCTCTGTTTTAAAATTAAAAATATAATTTTTTATTCGATTCTAAAATTAAAGATACATTTTTATTTTAAAACACGGTCTTCTTAATTTTATCATTGATTTTCAACTATCATTTTCAATATATTTAACAACATTAAATTATCTTTAAAAATCGTAAAATGTATCAGTAATTTTGAATACATTTTGGGCCGTCCGGTTCAGGATCTTTTCTAAGCCATTTATCCCCCTACCGGCTTAAACTTTCCCAAAATCATTAATTGAATTTATATAACAAAGAGAAGCATAATTCAAGTCTCTTCCTTCCTTCCTTCAGCGGACAAGAAGATAGTGTCGATTCAGTAATAACAGTAGCATAGTGTTATACATACATATACATTGCTTTTAGAGAGAGAAAAAGGAAGAGATATATAGTGATACTGTTGGACGAAGTTAATAGATATAGTTGAATGTGAAAGGAAGAGTTGGAGAATCAGAAGATGAATCGACAGATCTCAATATTACTACAGCCACAATCCCTTCTCATTTTCTCCCTCGCCACCATTCTCATCGTTCTCGCAGCAGGTATATACCCATATACATATATATGCTTTTGGATAATGCATTGGGGGATTGATATTTGTTTTTTATAAAATTTGACAATTTCACAGATTTTTTTGTGTTTGGATCTGATCGTTATTTTGTATTAGCAGTAATTTATAGGTTTGTAGACATGTGGTATATATTCAGCTCACTGACCCTTATGTCCAATTATGCTAAATTGTTTTGCTTTTTGTATATGTAATTGTTTTTTTATCCTCTAGTTTGTATATGATGAATTGCTGAATTCAGTTGAAATAGTAGCATTAGAAAAGTTTATCTTATATGAACTTATTTTGCTTTTTTGTTATACATTTGCTTCAGGCAATTTATTATTTACAGTTGGGAATTCGTGTTCCTACAATAGTTAAACTTAATATCCCATCTTTAGTTAGATTAGCGCATGTTGTGTATTTACCAGGGATATTCCTCCCAGGATGGAGTATGAGGATTTTTATTGCAGATAGATGCAATGTCCTATTGGTGTTAGACTAGGGGAAAGAAAAGCTTTAGAGGGGAACAAAAGTGGGATTAGGCAACATTTATTGTTCAATGTTCATGGTGCAGCTTTTTGATTCACTTTGGATTTGAGTCGACGAGGTGGGTTTCCCTAGAATTTCAAGATCATGTCCCTGGGTTCACCCTTATAAAAGAGAGTTGGGAATAACTTAGCTGATTTGGCGGAATGTCATTTTTGGGGTTTATGTTCCAATTTCTGGCTCTCTATGCTTATGAATCTTTTAAAGTCGAGAACCTGACCAACTAGTCGTAGGTCTATGATTAATGAATTGTTAGTTCAGTGGTAGTGTGCAAAATGGGTAGTGGTCCTATTGGATTGCAGAAAACTATAAGTAATCATCCTTCCTTCCTTACTCCTTAGTATTATATATATATATATATATATATATATATATACACACACACACACACACACACACACACACACACACTGAGTGATTGGCTATCTATGTTTAATGTTTATACATGAGGAATCCAAGTACTGGCTTCTCACTGTAGACATATGTTTTTGTAGTAGGATTTTTGTTTTACGTAGTTTTTATCTTTTTGCAGGCCTTTTAGGGTTCAGTTGCCAATATGAAAAATTACCTAAATTGGGTGGTTGAGTTCCACCTGACTTTCCAAAGCTGCAAACTTGCACAAACAATTGCATTTGCATATTCATTTAGTTTTCTTTTCCATAACTTAGTTTCTGTGATGGTTTTGATTCCTTTCCATGGTGGCTCCTTGCTTTCTTTGTTTTTGAAAAGATAGTGGCTCCTTTTCAACAAATGAGTTAACAGTATTATTTGTTCCAATTGATTGGAAGATGTGGTTTAGCATCTTCACTATTTTTTCTCATTTCTTTTTAGACTCGATCTAATTTGTGTTTGGCTGTAAAATGTGAAAATTTTAACTCATTATTTTGCCTAAAATAATCTCAATATCAGTATTAACCTTATGTTTCAGTGTTATTTCTCCAATGTTTGCTAATTTTCTGACTTGCATACTTTTAATTTTGTTATCAGGAAAAGGAGCAGGTGGAAGAATTACATGAAATTACCCACAGAGTATTTCTTGATGTTGATATTGATAAGCAACGCGTAGGTATGACTTCTTCACATCCATAATTACATGAATTATTTCCTAAGTGATCAATTTTGTGCATGAATCTTTCTCAACTTGCATGTCAGTAATTATGAACTTTAAGAATTTTAAGTGTAATATCTAATATTCCTTCTTATATAAGGTATAGTTGTTAAATGTTCTCAATTTTGATACTTCTTTATACGTTTTGTATACATAAGGATGTTCGAAATTTGTAGTTCATATATATTTACGACCAACATGTGCTCTAGTGTTTTTCTAAAGAAAGTATCAGGAAATCTTTTTACAGAACCAAGAACATGTCCTCTGGCTCTTGTGGCGCTTGGTTATTGTTGCGGTTGTTGGCATGTCTAACACATACAATGTGCTTACAATTGTATATAGTTGTTATCTTAATTGGTGCTTCACCTAATATAAAGTGTCACCAGGTCAAATAACTTTCAGAGTTTTCACTACAACTTTATTTGAGGAATAGGGTCCTTCAAACTCTAGGTCATTCTGCCTGACTTTAATGTATGGCATCACGCTATGTTGCATTTTTTAAAGCTTCTTATGGTTAAAAGTACTCTATAATAGCAATGAAGATAGTGAGAACGTATAGCATGTCAAAGCCCTGGAGTCGTAAATACTTGCAATAGTTTTCCTAGCTTTTCTGTTAGGTGTCTCTTTATATACCGGTTGAGGGTATATAGACATCATGTACCTCGTGTCTAGGGAAATTGTAGACAATTTACGATGCCACCATTATCATGGTGCTACCATTTTTCAGTTTTTTCTAAAATGATTTTCGTTCCTTTTCCACTTTTCAATCATTATCGAGAGGTGATTGTCAGTTCCTGTAGCGGATTGTGTGTGATCATTTATAATTATGTTAATGAATGTAAAGTCACCAAGACATTACAGTTAAGTTGAACATAAGTGCCTCATGCTTTCTAGTCTTATACTTTTTTCTGGTCATGTGTTTCTGATGATATCCTCTTACCTACCTACGGAAGTTTGAAATATGAAATTTTCATATTTTTATTTGATTTGAACCCTGGGAGAGTTTTGCCTTCCGTTAAGAGCTTTTCAGGCTTCAAAGATCCCTAGAATGCTTTCTCACATATTTTCCATGCTAATGTTTCATTTGCAGTTCAGGTAAAAGAGTATGATTGGCACTAAGAAATTTCAAATTGTTGGCTTGTGGATCACATGTTTTGAAGGAACTTCTGTTGCCTTTAAATTTTTGTGATAATTTATGCCCTGTATTAATACTATCCTAGTGATATACCGTTTTGTATATGTGTAAATGTATGATTGAACAAGACATGATTTAACCTGATAAATATATATTATAATTTGTTCTTGGTGTGTTAAAATTTTTTATGTTCCATTAGTAAATATATATGATCCATAATCTCATTTCTTCACCTGAATTGTTAAACTTACTTTAGAGTATATGCAGGTAGAATCGTTATTGGATTGTATGGCCAAGTCGTACCCAAAACTACTGGTATGCGTTCCATCTTCAGCGTGGTTACTTTATTATATGGAGTCTATACTGAAGTAATCACTTCACAAACATATATTTTCTTGTTTGCGCTTAACGTATAATGATAATCTTACCACAAATTTTGAATTGATAATAATTCTTGTGATGAAACTTTTGCAATGAAGTTTCGGTTTTATTTCAAGTTTTAATTGCCTAATGCATTTGAGTTTTCCTTTTGTAGAGAACTTCCGAGCTTTGTGCACAGGTAGTCGAAGCTCTAGTATAGTACTATTCAATGTTGGTATGGGAGCTGCAATGATATGTTCTATATGCTGTATATAACATACTCTTTGAAATCAGGGGAGATGGGTAAGGATACCAGTGGGAAAGCTCTCCATTACAAGGGAACACCATTTCATCGTATCATACCAGGGTTTATGATTCAAGGCGGAGATATTGTCTATGGAAATGGGCGGGGGAATGAGTCTATATATGGTGGCACCTTCCGTGATGAGAATCTTAAGATAAAGCACTCCCATCCAGGTCTTTTAACATTTTTTGATAGTTTCCTCTTCTATGTTGTGGAACTTTCTTAGCACAAATATTTCTGGAATCTGGAGTCTTAATAGTTTTCTTACTTTCATCTTACTGAAGCTATATTTCTTGCAGGTGTTGTCTCCATGGTGAACTCGGGACCTGATTCTAATGGCTCTGTGACGCCCCAAATTCGGGTACTTGAAACCCTTATTCAAAGGCTCACGATATAAAACTTCTAGTATATAATAAACATAAACTTAATAAAGTTATTACATCAAAATTCTTCTAATCCTGTGTACATAAACCTTTAAGCGTTTATTACATGATAGTTTAATATTTACAAACATGAAAACTATCTATTACAACACTCTTCAGCTATTCTCCTATTTTTCCTTTTCCCTTGTCTTTTCCGCACTCTTCCCGCCTCGAAAGTCCGCTTTCAAATTGAAAACATTTAATAAAACAAGTATGAGCATTTAATTGCTCAACAAGTAATAGCATTCTTTAAAGTTTAACAAGAAATAAATGTTTTCTTTTGAAGTATGCTTTGACAAAGGAATCAAAATCGTAAAGCAATAAATCTTGAATCATTTGCAATTCTGGAATATCATAACATTGAGTAACTGAGAGGTTTTAAGACCATGAACATATTTTTCTTTTCTTGAAAAGGTTCAATCAGAAATATTATTAGATGAACCGTCTTAACTTACGAAAGCACGTAGGTGATCACCTTTTTATGCCCTCAGATTGATCAATACTATCTTTTTCGTAACAATTTTCATGTTCTACATCACCACTCCCCAGAGTGCAATAAAAATATCCCATTTAAGGGTATGTTCATTCTCGCTTTTAGATTCCAACTACAACAATATAGTTGAAATTTTAAATCATAAAGACAATAATATTTCAAGATATAATATAAAGAAATTGAAATATTTTACATATATGTCCGCCGTAAGAAATGGCTCGACTTCTCTCAGATTTTACTCATGTATATCAATATCGCTTTGATACACATGATAATTCATTACCCAATCTTTTGAAGTCGATTGAATAAAAGATTATTCAATCTTATAATATTCATAAATAAGGAAAGATAGCTCAAAATTAGAGAACCTCACAACATATGAATAATCTCATAATACTTGCTCAATAAAGAGTAAGATTTAGATACTTGCCTTGTTTGTAGACTATTGATAAAATTCAAATTTTAACTCAGGTATTCTCACAGATCCTATATAATTATTTGTATTCATAAGCATATCAACCAAATAGACAAATCATATAGCTTATATATGTTCACATATCACATAATCACAAAGGATCATGTTTTTAGTTTATATTTTCATATTTGAGATATTTATTTACATTTTTCAAATATCTCAATCATGTTCTTATAATAATCTTTTTTTTCTTTTATGGGTCTATAACCTTAATTTCGATTCATGATTTTAGTTCATATTTCTTTTACTTACTTCATTTGTCATAAGTATACTTTTGCAATTTTCCTTATATTTAGGTATTCAAGGTGAATACCTAAGGTATTTCATGTATTAGGTATGATTGTTTATCAAAAGGTAGAACTTAGAGTTCCTAATTTGCTTTGCAAATTATATCGCCAAACTATTTGTTTAAACTTATCAAGCTTTTTAGTTATGTCAAAACAAATTTCTCCTCGCCAAATCTATCTTGCAAACCTTTTATCATTGCTCCCAATTCAATTTTTTGTATAATTTAATTTGGTTTAGTAACCTCTTACCATTTTACTACACCGAGACTAAATTTTCCTTTTTGTTTTCTCTATTTAGCTAAGTGAGTCTAGTAGCTCACTTAAATAAACTAATGCACTTCTTAGCATTTCTTTTTTTCTTCATGATATTAGTCAATTATATTCGACTTTCAGGGGATTTTAGTGTGGCTTCACATCGCATTAGTGGTCGCTAATAATTATTTCTCGCAAATGTGCAAAGTAGCCCAATATAAGTCGAGTCGCTTCCAAAATTGTCACAAAGAAGCTACCTAACGTTATATCGCCACGCTTTTATGTGAGTTACAAAATAGAACCACCGGCTTCTTCTTACTACTATTAGTTGCTTAATGCCCGCATTTCTGTCATTGTTTATTAGCATTTTGTTTTAATCATAGCATTATGTTATGGAATATTACATAGCCGATATGTATATCTTAATTATAAAGAGGCACAAGTTAGCTATCTTAGAAATTTAACTACACCAAGTAAGAGTTCAATAAAGGACTCCCCACCGGATCAGATTACCACTGTTGCCGCCACTACCAAGCAGCCTGTTTTAATTAATGCCATTTTTTTTACTTTCTATTGGTAAGTTATTTACACCCTTTATTAGAGAGGTAAAATATTGCACCCATGCTTCAAATAACTTGCAAATTACAGTTATTACCTTTAGTATGCAAACCAAATTGGTGCCACATCAAGACTGCTCAAGAAGACAATGAGACACAAAATACTGGGCGCTAGCTATCATGTTCGCAGCAGCAATTTTACCAAATTTCAAACCTCCCAAAATTTCTTCTTTTTGATTGCTTCATTTTTTGTTACACTTGCTATTTTTTTTTTTTTTTTATCAAACCAAAGTTCCAAAGAGATTTTAGATGTGATAGCAACCAAATAATAAAACATACTAAGTTCTCAAATTCAACATCTTAAGTCATTTAAAACAATTTTACAACATAGTTGTCATACCAAAATCCCTTTTTTTCTTAGCTTAAAAAAAAATAGTTTTCATTCCATTTAACAAGGTACAACACTTTACTTACCCTCAAGCATGACATATATATATTACCCATGCTTTAATTCTACCAAATAAACAATTATTAAGCAAAACAGCTTCATCGATGAATTTTATCAAACACTTTACAGCAATCGCTTTTGCAACACCCATGTCTTAGCTATTTATTTTCTTTAAACTCCCGATTAACTTCCTTATTACTCCACAACCACTTATCTCCTTATTCCTAAATTCACTTTATAACAATCAAACTCAACCAAAATCATATATATTCAAATGAATTAGCAACTAATTAGTTTATGCTAATATTATACTATCACATTAGACTCAAATTGTTGCAATATAAACCTAACATAGATTTCAAACATAACACCACTATATAATATCTCCTAGATTTCACTCCTATTAAAACAAACCAATCGACAACCTTCAATTTTAATGTAAAAGATAAGAGGAAGAATTAAAAGTACAATTATTAAATTCATACCTCCCGCTTGATAAGTTCCTCGCCAACTCACAACTCCCAAATGTGAAAAATTACAGAGTTTCAATATTTTCCTATCACTTCAGTGTGGCTTAAGAAAGAAACTCGATCGATACAATGTGAAGCTCGCTTTTATAAGAAGTCCGGCTTTGCTAAACACGTTATAGGCAAATCGAGGTGTAGAGCTGTTACTGGAATAATTGCCAAAGACTCGCTAAGCTAATAGATTATCTCTTGTTTTAATAAATTACGACGATACTATAATAAACCGAGTTTCATTTACTAATGATGTTAATTCATAAGGTCAAGTTTGGCAAGAAAAATAAAATTTACTTCTCCTCATCGCACTTAAATGTACCACCTATAACATATTTTTAACACACTAAAATGCATTACCAAAATTTTGAATAAAATATCCATACATCATTTCCATCAAAATAGAGGGTATTTAATAAATATAATAAATATTAATTATTATACATGACAAAACATCTCATCACGTAAATACAACAGCACATAATAATATAATAACACATACCAAAGTATATAAAAAAAAATTACTACAGATTACTAAAGTAAAATCTTATTTTATTTACTCAAAAAATGCGATTCGCTACATTTTCCCTCCCTTATAAAGATTTCGTCCTCGGAATCGTAAAGTACAATTACCCGAACAAATGCGGATAATTCTTTTTCATTCTTTCTTCTAATTCCCACGTTGCTTCTTCAATGTTGTGGTTTCTCCACAATACCTTTACTCAAGGTATTGTTTATTCCGCAAAAATTTGCTCTTTCCTATCCAATATTCGCACAGAATCTCTTCAGAGGTTAAATCTTTCTCAAATCGATAGGCTCATATTCGATCACATGTTTATAATCTGGCTTGTATAGTCGTAAAACTGACACGTGAAATACATTATGAACATGTTCTAGTTCCGGAGGTAAAGCTACTTCATAAGCTACCTCTCCCACTTTTCTCAAGACTTCAAACGGTCCTATAAAACGAGGACTCAATTTTCCTTTCTTTCCAAAACGTACCTTCCCTTTCCAGGGGGATACTTTCAGAAACACATGCGATCCAATTTCAAAATCTCTTTTCTCGTGCAGGCAAATCAGATACTTCTTCCGCGATCTTGAGCAAATTATTAATCGATTTCAGATCAACTTAACTACTTCGCAGCTTTTGTTGTACCAGCCGGACCTAATAGACGACGTCACCACTTCATCCCAACACAAAGGTGTTCTCAGATTTTCTTCCATACAACGCTTCATAAGGCAAGATGCCTATACTAAGCGTGATAGTCGTTGTCAGATGCAAATTCTATCGTAGGTAAGTGATCGTCCCAACTTCCTCAAGTCCATAATACACGACGTAAAGATATCCTCCAAAGTCTCAGATTGTTCTTTCACCGTCCATCCGTCTGGGATGATAGTCAGATTTAATCTTAATCGTGTCCCCATGTTCTTGTAAACTTTTCCAAAAATTTGAAGTAAATCTTGGATCTCTCGTCCAAACGATGGATACCGCACTCCATGTCGGGAAATAATCTCCTTAATGTAGAGATTAGCTAACCGGTCTAGATTATATCTCGATCTTAATTGGCAAAAGTGTGCCGATTTTGTTAATCGATCAACTATAACCCAAATCGCATCAAATCCTTTTTTTCGGCCCCTGAGTCCTACCACAAAATCCATCAGGATATGCTCCCATTTCCATTCAGAATTTCCAATGGTCAGAAAAGACCACTAGGTTTCGATGTTCACCTTTTCACTCGCTGACAAGTTAAACATCTACTAACATACTCGCAACCTCGCTTTTCATACTAGCCACCGTAAGTGTTGCTTGAGGTCTCGATACATTTTGGTACCGCCAGATGAATTGTGCATCTCAACAACGAGCTTTCAGAGTATTTCTTCTTTCGCCCAGCTTCTATCTAACCCAAATTCTTCCTTCAAATCTAATAATCCCATCCTTATCGATATTAAACTTTCCTTCTTTTCCGATGAGATTTTCTTTTCAATTTCTCACATTCCCTATCTTTAAATCAAGCTTCCTCGATTCTATCCAAAAGAGTCGAGCAAGTCTCTATTAAATACAACTTTTCATTTGATTCTTGTGGAAGTTTCACTTCCAACTCTATTCTTTCCATTGTCAAGCACTAACTCATCTCGAAATACAAATAACATCAATTTCTCGCGACCTTTTCTCGCTTAAGGCATCACCACCACATTTGCTTTACCCGGGTGATAAAGGATTTCACAATCATAATCCTTAATCAATTCCAAATGCATCTTCTTTGTCTCTCATGTTGAGTTTTTTCTCAGGTGAAAATATATTTTACTTTTTATGATCCGATATATTTCACATTTTTCTCCATACAAATAAGGCTTCCAAATTTTAAAGCAAACACCACTACCGCTAATTCTAAATCATGAGTAGGATACCCTTTCTCATAATCTTTTAACTCGCCGTGATGCATATGCAATAACCTTGCTATGTCGTGCATAAGGACACACCCTAAGCCTTTTTTATGTGATGCGCCACTATATACCACGAAATTCCCGTTTACCTGCAAAGTCAACACCGAGCATTACTCAATCTTTTCGAAGTTCTGAAAACTTTCTTCACATTTCTCATTCCATACAAATTTAATCGCTTTCCTTGTCGTTTAGTTAATCTGGTGGCTATCTTTGAAAAATCTTGAATGAATCTTCGATAATATCCCGCTAACCCTAAGAAGCTACGCACTTCAGTAGGCGTCTTTGGCTGCTCCCAGTTCATAACTGCTTCTACTTTCGCTGGATCCACAGATAATCCATCTTTGTCAATCACGTGACCCAAAAATTGAACTCTTTCTAGCCAAAATTCACACTTAGCTCAATTTTGCATATATAACTTTTCCTTTCTTAAGTGTTTCTAACACTATTCTCAAATGGTCAAGATGATCATTCTGTGTTTTGGAATAAATCAGAATATCATCAATGAATACTACCACAAACTTATCCAAGTATGGTTTGAATATTCTGTTCATCATATCCATGAATGCAAATTTGGCATTCGTTAATCCAAAAGACATAACCAAAAACTCAGAATGACCATAACGAGTTCTAATGTCAGTTTTTGAAACATCTTCATCCTTACCTTCAACCGATGGTATCCAGCTTCAAATCTATTTTTGAAAAATATTTCGCCTTTCAACGATCAAAAGATCGCCGATCCCGGGCAAAGGATATTTATTCTTGATCATCACTTTGTTCAACTCTCTCGTAGTCAATACAAAGTCTTAACGATCCATCTTTCTTCTTTACAAACAACACAAAGTGCTCCCAAGGAGATGTACTGGTCGAATGTATTTCTTATCCAAAGAATTCTCGCAATCAGATTATCAATTCCTTCATTTCTACCGAGCCATTCTCAGACGGCTTTTTTTGAAATTGGTGTCGCACTGTATACCAAATCAATAACAAATTCTATTTCCCCGTCTCGCTAAGGCCCGGTAACTCATCGTCAGGAAAACATCTACAAACTCATTTACTATCACAATGTCTTCTATTCTCGCTTCTTTCGCTGAGTGTCTACCACATACGCGAGATAACCCATACAACCTTTTTGTAACAACTTTCTTTTTTGCAGATCATCATTAAGCATCGCGATCGCTTGGTGATTTATCGCCAGAAACACGATCTTCTATTGCTTTCAGTGTTTAAAACTCATAGATTTTCTTTTGGCAATCGATGGTCGCTCCATGTTTAAACAACCAATCCATTCCCAAAATAACATCAAATTCCCCGAGTCAGATTGAATTAGATCTACCGTAAGTTCACGCTTCTCCTATCTTAACGCAACAATCCTTATATATATGCTTCACAGAATCACTTCCTTATTAGCCACTTCTATAACCACGGGTATTTCTAAATTTAATAAGGGCATTTCTACGCACTTAGCTTAATTCATGTGATACAAAAGAACAAAGTTGCCCTCGTAATCAAATAATACATAAGCATTAATATTGTTGATCGGACAATACCGAAACCACATCCTTAGATGTTACCGCATCTTTCATCATTATATCAACGCTCTAAAGCAGTTGGCTTGCTTGGTGTAGCTGTGCTAATTGTAAGTGCTTTAGTGCCACTGCTTCCTTTACCACCGCTTCTCCTCCGCCCTTTCTTCTGACAATTTCGCAAAGTGATCCATCGATCCACAAACATAACACCTGTAATTTTTCTTCGATTCGATAGCTAGAGAAATGTGTCCTCCCCGTCCACACTTAGAATACACCATCCGTCCCTTTTAGACAAATGCCCAGATGATTCTTTCCACACTTCTTGACGCTTCAATTTTCTTCTTTTGTTGTCCCCTTGAACACTACTCGTGTTTCCAAATTTATTCCATTTCCTTTTCTTATTCCACTTACTAATACCCTCCGGGTTTAACCAATCCTTCAAACCGTCCCTTTATTCTTCTTATCCTCATTATACTTACCTCCCGATTCACTACCACTTTCGCTATTATCGCTTTCTCAAGGAGTGCGCAAAAGTTCCAATCAGAAGACCGACAACCTATTATAGATCCAAGGCTTCAAGCCTAACTCAAACCGCCTCGCTTTTCGCTCTTCCTCAGATTCACTGATGTGGAGCTTAATCGTACAACTCATCAACTTGGCAAAGATACTCAGACATACCATATCACCTTGTTTAAGGTCAAGGAATCTGACTTCCATTCTGCTTTCAGATTCCTGAGGGAAGTAATTTTCAAAGAAAAGTTTCTTAAATTTGGACCACCTTATTACACCTGCATCGGCCTCGTTTTATTCGCTTCCCACCAAAAATTTGCTTCCCTTTCAAAGATATAGCAAAGAAATGAAGTTTTCTCGCTTTTTTTACTTACCCCGCTATCTCAAAGGCTTTCTCCATTTCTCAGATCCACGATCGAGCCTCAATTGTTCTGCAGAGTCCTCTAAACTCGTGGAGGTCCTACACTTTTAAAATCTTTGAAGCTAGCCCCATGAACAACCGGGTGGTGGTGGTGGAACATTCAGATCTCGTGGTGGAGCATTCCTGCTCAAAAGCTTCCATCATAAAACGTGCAAATTCACGTGACAGATTCTCTTGGGCTTCATTCCTGCTTTTCATTTTCATTATGAACCTCTTCGCTTTCTATTCTCAATGTTAGTTCCACATTAGCATTTCTTCGCACTCCTAGTACTCTTCCTCCTCTAATTTCGGTGGCATTTTATATCTGCTTAATAATATGTATATTATAAAACCATTAATTTCTTGAACATTCATACAAAATGTAAAACAATTACATTCATAACAAACATATTTAATATTATTATATACTAAACATGTTCTTACATCATTCCTTGATCATTTCTATCCCCGTCATAGCTTTTCCGCTATTACATATTCACATTTACTATGTACATAATATCTAGCAAAAAAAAAGATTTACATATACTAATCCTTAACCATTTTCAAAGTTAGATCCCCCAAAAGATATCCCCATAGAGCTACCAAAAGTGGGATACTTTTACATCCTACACATACAAACCCATTTATAATATTTACATTATCATGTATATACATGCCATAAACATCTCCAGATCGACACTCAAATATCCCTATCCCAAGATCGGGTGATGGAACGACGCTGCTCTTCTTCAAGAATAGCCATAACCCCGCTCTCGCGAAATAGAATATCTAGTCCGTCTCTAGCTCCTCGGGGTGATTCCATACCGTTCGACCTTTTCCATGGAATGAATATATACAAAATTCATCATTTCCTTTTGTCTTTTGCACTCATCCAACCGAATTCTCTAAATGGTGAATATAATCATTAGAGGTCATTATAATATTTTCCATTCCATGTCGCTCTTCATGCAATCCTCGGATCTGTTTCTTCCCGATTCTCGACCTTATCTTCGATATCCGAGTCCGCTAACAATTCATTATTTTGATCCATCAAATAATGGATCATCGCTTCCTAATCAGATTATCGCTTCTTCCATTTCGCTCTCGCTGAGGCCCATCATCCGCACCTCATGATTTCCTCCTCCGATCCTCCTCTTCTTCTCAGAGGTTCTCGGATCTAAATCTATCACTCAGACCGGGCTATCGGTGGTGGAGCCGATCTCGCCCTCAATAAAAACTAATTCCTCCCGAACCTCTCGCCATCCTACACATAAACAAATAACTTGATTAATACATAATACAAGTTATATAACAAATAACAAATAATGCTTATTTTTAAATTATTTTATATTCACATTTTAAATGAACTTCCACAGCTTCACTTTCTTAACTCTATACGAAGTTATTTATTTCATGTCTGTCACCTCTAACTTAAAGTTATAACCCCAAAGTTCCCATCCTAAGGCTTCTAACTTAAAGCTTTGATACTAACCTCGCGACGCCTCAAATTCGTGTACTTTGAAACCCTTATTCAAAGGTTTCACGATATAAAACTTCTAATATAATAAACATAAACTTAATAAAGTTATTACATCAAAGTTCTTCTAATCCTGTGTACAATAAACCTTTAAGCTGCTTATTACATGATAGTTTAATATTTACAAACATGAAAACTATCTATTACAACACTCTTCACTATTCTCCTATTTTTCCTTTTCCTCGCTCTTTTCCGCACTTCTTTCCGCCTTTAGTCCTTCAAATTGAAAACATTTAATAAAACAAGTATGAGCATTTAATTGCTCAACAAGTAATAAAGATTCTTTAAAGTTTAACAAGAAATAAATGTTTTTCAAGTATGCTTTCGACAAAGGAATCAAAACCGTAAAGCAATAAATCTTGAATCATTTGCATTTCGAATATCATAACATCGAAAGTAACCGAGAGGTTTTAAGACCATGAACATATTTTTTCTTTTCTTAAAAAGGTTCAATCGTAAATATTATTAGATGAACTGCCTTAACTTACGAAAGACGTAGGGTGATCACCCTTTATGCCTCAGATTGATCAATACTATCTTTTCGTAACAATTTTCATGTTCTACATCACCACTCCCAGTGAGTAAATAAAATATCCCATTTAAGGGTATGTTCATTCTCGCTTTTAGATTCCAACTACAACAATATAGTCGATGTTTTAAATCATAAAGACAATAATATTTCAAGATATAATATAAAGAAATTGAAATATTTTACATCTATGTCTCCGCCGTAAGAAATGGCTCGTACTTCTCTCGCATTTTACTCATGATATCAATATCGTTTATTACATATGATAATTCATTACCCAATCTTTTGAAGTCGATTGAATAAAAGATTATTCAATCTTATAATATTCATAAATAATGAAAGATAGCTTCGTAAATTAGAGAACCCACAACATATGAATAATCTCAAAATACTTGCTCAATAAAGAGTAAGATTTAGATATCATTGCTTTGTAGACTATTGATAAAATTTCAAATTTTAACTCAGTATATCTCACGCATCCTACATAATTATTTGCATTCATAAGCATATCAAGCCAAATAGACAAATCATATATAGCTTATATGTTCACATATCATATAATCACAAATGATCATGTTTTTAGTTTATATTCTCATATTTGAGATATTTATTTACATTTTTCAAATATCTCACTCATGTTCTTATAATAATCTTTTTTTTCTTTTAGGGTCTAATATAATTTTACTCAAGATTCATCTAGTTTAGTTCATATTTCTTTTACTTACTTCATTTGTCATAAGTATACTTTTGCAATTTTCCTTATATTTAGGTATTCAAGGTGAATACCTAAGGTATTTCATGTATTAGGTATGATTGTTTATCAAAAGGTAGAACTTGTAGTTCCCAATTTGCTTTGCAAATTATATTGCCAAACTATTTGTTTAAACTTATCAAGGCTTTCTTAGTTATGTCAAAACAGCCTCCTCGCCAAATCTATCTTGCAGCCTTTTATTGTTGCTCCCACAATTCTTTTGTATAATTTAATTTGGTTTAGTAACCTCTTACCATTTTACTACACCGAGACTAAATTTTCCTTTTGTTTTCTATTTAGCTAAGTGAGTCTAGTAGCTCACTTAAATAAACCAATGTACTTTTAGCATTTCTTTTTCTTCATGATATTAGTCAATTATATTTGACTTTGTGGGATTTTAGTGTGGCTTCACATCGCATTAGTGGTCACTAATAATTATTTCGCAAATGTGCAAAGTTAGCCTAATATAAGTCGAGTCGCTTCCAAAATTGTCACAAAGAGCTACCTAACGTTATACGCCACGCTTTATGCGTGAGTTACAAAATAGAACCACCGGCTTCTTCTTACTACTATTAGTTGCTTAATGCCCGTATTTGTCATTGTTATTAGCATTTTGTTTTAATCATAGCATTATGTTATGGAATATTACATAGCTTAATTATAAAGAGGCGATATGTATCTTAATTATAAAGAGGCACAAGTCTTAATTATAAAGAGGCTCCCCGTACCCGGATCAGATTATTCTATCTTAGAAATTTAATTAATGCCACACTTTCTATTGGTAAGTTATTTACACCCTTTATTAGAGTTCAATAACTTGCAGGACTATGCCAAATTGGTACCACATCGGCCGACTGGCTCGACAATCAAGACAAATACTGGGCGCTAGCATCGATCATGCTAAATTTTTCCAAATTTCAAACCTCCCCAACCCTTCTTTTTGTTTCACCGATTCGCTACATTTCCTTTGTTACACTTCGCTATTTTTTTTCTTTTTTATCAATTAATGCCATTTTTCTTACTTTCTATTGTAAGTTATTTACACCCTTTATTAGAGAGGTAAAATATTGCACCATGCTTCAAATAACTTGCAAATTACAAGCTATTACCTTTAGTATGCAAACCAAATTGGTGCCACACATCGTCGACTTCGCTCAAGCTCTGACAACAAGGGTGAACTACTGGGCGCGCATGTTAGCTATCGCTACACTTGTCATAAAGAAATTTTACTGCAGCCAAAACCTCCTCAAACCTCCCTTCTTTTTTTTTTGCTTTTATTTCCTTTGTTACACTTCATATTTTTTTCTTTTTATTGCACCAAAGTTCCAAGAGATTTTAGATGTGATAGCAAACCAATTAATAAAACATACTAAGTTCTCAAATTCAACATCTTAAGTCGCCTAAAACAGCTTTGCACAACATAGGTTGTCATACCAAAAATCCCTTTTTTTTTTCTTAGCTTAAAAAAATAGTTTTCATTCTATTTAACAAGGTACAACACTTTACTTACCCTCAAGCATGACATATATATATTACCCATGCTTTAATTCTACCGAATAAACAATTATTAAGCAAAACAGCCATCGATGAATTTTATCAAACACTTTACAGTGCAATCGCTTTTGCAACACCCATGTCTTAGCTATTTATTTTCTTTAAACTCCCGATTAACTTCCTTATTACTCCACAACCACTTATCTCCTTATTCCTAAATTCACTATATAATAATCAAACTCAACCAAAATCATATATATTCAATGAATTAGCAACTAATTAGTTTATGCTAATATTATACTATCACACTAGACTCAAATTGTTGCAATATAAACCGAACATAGATTTCAAACATAACACCACTATATAATATCTCCTAGATTTCACTCCTCGCTTAAACAAACCAATTGACAACCTTCAATTTTAATGTAAAAGATAAGAGGAAGAATTAAAAGTACAATTATTAAATTCATACCTCCCGCTTGATAAGTTCCCGCCAACTCACAACTCCCAAATTTCGTAAAAATTACGTAGTTTCAATATTTTCCTATCACTTCGTGGCTTAAGAAAGAAACCGATCGATACAATGTGAAGCTCTTTTTATAAGAAGTCCGGCTTTGCTAAACACGTTATAGGCAATCGAGGTGTAGAGCTGTTATGGAATAATTGCCAAAGACTGCTAAGCTAATAGATTATCTCTTGTTTTTAACAAATACCACGATACTATAATAAACCGAAGTTTCATTTACTAATGATGTTAATTCATAAGGCTGCGTTTGGCAAGAAAATAAAATTTACTTCTCCATCGCACTTAGTGTACCACCTATAACATATTTCTACACACTAAAATGCATTACCAAAATTTTGAATAAAATATCCATACATCATTTCCATCAAAATAGAGGGTATTTAATAAATATAATAAATATTAATTATTATACATGACAAAACATCTCATCACGTAATACAAAGGTACATATAATATAATAATACATACCAAAGTATATAAAAAAAAAAAATTACTACAGATTACTACAGTAAAATCTTATTTTATTTACTCAGAAAATGCGGTTCGCTACAGTGATGATAACCTAAAATTTTATCTACCTACCGTCCTAGATGAAATCGTTTGGTAATCGAACCCGTTTCCTTGTTAAGGGGGCCTTAGCTGTTTGTTTTTAGCTTGTTATGATTTTTTTGTTGTGTTTCTCTGTGGGAAAGCTTTTCTTATTTTACTTTCCTTGGTGTATGCGAAGCCGAACACTTATTTGCAGTTGCAGATCCCGAGTACTTGGATCAATCCCACTTTAATGATGTAGACTTTTTTTTCTTATATCATCTTCTGTTGACTTAGACTACCTACCACTATAGGCATATTGTTGTGTTTTCTACTATCATGAAAGTCATTAGAAGAATGATGTGGACTTGTACAACCATTATAACACTCTTAGTTGGGATTGACGCATCTGTACAGCACATCCTGCATTACAAAACTTGGGCAGTTGGGCCATTTGCTCACTTTGGTTTTGAAGAAGTTGCATTCATGTGTTCTAGATATGCTTTATTGTTTTCATGGAATTCTTTCAGGTTAGACGGAGAGCATGTTGTCTTGGGCAAAGTCATTGAAGGGATGGACAGTGTATATGCAATAGAGGGTGGAGCCGGAACATACAATGGGAAGCCCAGAAAAAAAGTAGTTATTGCTGATTCTGGAGAGATATCTAAAAGTGAGTGGGACGAGGAAAGTCGAAGCACAACTACCACCTCATGACAATAAAAAGTTTTGGGTACCAAGTATATAAACGTGGTTTGAGATGGTTGATGTGCATTCTCTTTGTATCATGTTTCATTAAATTCGTTTTATCAATATTTCTTAGATTGAACTATTCTATTTTATAGAGAGTACATTTTACCATCAGTGATTAGTAAATTACTTTTTTTTTTTTTTTTTTTTGGGTTACTAATACTTGTCTAGCATAACAAAATCAAAGAATATCAGGGTTTTGCTCTTGATCTTTGGACCCTTTTCTTTACAATCTCTTTCTTATCCTTGTTGGTTTGTGCTAGTGTCTAAAATCTTGCCCAAGTTTAGTTCATAACAGGATGTTTAAGAATGAACTTTTGTTAAACTTGACAATTCCACTTGTTTGTTTGTCACTAATTCCAAAAGGTTGGAATATTTGGATTTGGATGTAATGTACAATAATCAAGGAAAAAGAAGAGTTGTACTGACTAACCTAATGTTTTTGTGTGGTATCAATGCGGCCATTGCTACTGCAGCTTCTTTCTTTTACTCTTTGCGTTCTAAATTATAAGACTTTTATTGACGTTTGAAAGTGGATTTGAGGTATTTTTATAGTTAAAATTGAAATGATTCATTAAAAGTTGTTTTATGAAACAATAAATTATTGTTTCACATCCGCCTATTTTACTTGATACTTATATAGTATTATTATTGCTGCTATTTGGATCTTCAACAAACTGAAGTGTTTAGCTCATAATTTCTTGTTTTTATGCATGCATGCATTTGTTTTAGGAGGATTAAGCTACGCCACCAATTCCAAATTGACTAGTTAATTACATCGATCGAGAAGCGGCTGGAATAGTAGTAACCAACACCTAAGCAATTACAAATTCATAACCTGTGAATCGGAACAGATCGAGGAGAGACAGACTACCCTTGTAGACAGTAGCATAAAAATATAGTATATGGTTTTAATTTCAACAATTAATATTATAAAAGGATATGGATGATCAGTATCTATCTATCTATCTATCCATCTATCTATCTAGGAATTTTGTAATGAAGAAGAGGCTACTGGCTAGGGCCAAGCCGACATGCCTGTCTCCTCTCATACACGGGACACGGGTTGTGATTGATATTGTTAGATTTTAGTGTTTGTTTGTTTACGAATATATATCGATCGATCTCCGACCTGTTGATGTTTACTGTTATTTCAAAATAAGGAGGACCTATTCAATAGGAATAGACCTACTATTTAGGAGTGTCTTTTATTTAGGAGTTTGTTATGGCTGTTGTTGAAGCCACGTTGTTAGCTTAGTTTACTGAATTCTTAGTGGTAGTAGTGGTTGCTATTTTATTGGTTTGATTGTTGATGTATTGCCTATTTATAGGCCTTCATTCTTCAATATAATTTGTCATTCATTGATCCGAATTTACTCATCCAAATTTAAATACACAAATCCTGTTTGTATCGATGGGTATCGAGCCAGGTTGTATAAGAGAGTCATTTTTGAGAGTTCATATTTTGATATAGCAAGTAGCTATTTCTTTTCATTTTGTTTATTTCTTGCAAGCAGAAAAGAAATTAATGATATTCTGACAGACAACTTTGTTCAACCCCATTATTCCCCGCTTTGATGGTCACTATGATCATTGGAGCATGTTAATGGAGAACTTTCTAAGATCCAAGGAGTATTGGCGAGTCGTCTCCTGTATGGAATTACTGGAACAGGAGCCGATGCCACAATGACAGATGCGATCTTGTGACAGAGCTAAAAGCGGTTGAAAGATCTTAGAGCGAAGAATTACTTGTTCCAAGCAATTGATCGCTCAATCTTGAAATGATTCTTTACAAAGACACCTCCAAGCAAATATGGGATTCCATGAAGAAGAAATATCAAGGTTCAACGAAGACCAAGAGGCGGGAACTTCAAGCGTTTTGATATGAGTTCAAATGCTTGAATGAAGCTTTCTGGAGAAACAATTACAGATTTTTCTCCTGACAATAACAATCGTGAAATGTGTTGCGGATCCATGGCGCGACAAGACGGAGGATGTAATCTGTTATTGAGAAAATTCTTCATTAATGACAATCAAATTTAATTATGTTGTTTGTTTCATCGAGGAATCGAAAGACCTTGATAAAATTCTCAATAGATGAGTTACTGAGGATCAATGTTGGTTCACGAAGCGTAAAATTACTCATGAAGACAAGGAAGAGCAAGCTCTAAAGGCTTCAACAAACAACGATTCTTGACAACCTATAGATCGGCAGAGATCGAGGTAGAATGAGGAAGAAGTGTCCGAGGAGGTAGAAATGGAGGAAGAAGAGGCGGACGAGGAAATTTTAGAGCTGATGAATATCAATCAGATTTTCAAAACAGAGGTAGAGACAGAAATCAACACTTTGACAAATCCAAGGTAGAATGTTACAGATGTCATAACTTCGGTCATTATCGTTCTGAATGTTATACAAAATTACCTAACAATAAAGAAAAAGGAGAGAAATCCAATTTTGCAGAACAGAAAGAAGTTGAAACTTTGTTGATGGTTGCTCAAGTTGATGAACCACCTCAAGCAGAAGTGTGGTATGTGGACACAGGCTGTAGCAACCACACGTGTGGAAGTAAGTCCCTTTTTTGTTCTCTGAACGAAAGCTTTCGCTCTATAGTGAGTTTTGGTGATCATTCTACTGTTAATGTGATGGGAAAGGGAGATGTTAATATTAGAAACAAGACTGGTTTTGTAGAAACAATCTCAAATGTTTTTTATGTTCCCGACTTGAAAAGTAATTTATTAAGTGTTGGTCAATTGCAAGAAAGAGGTTATATAATAACGATTAAAAAGGGTGCTTGCGAGATATATGATCCTTCTAGAGGTCTTTATTGCTTATTGTTCGAGATGACTTCAATGAGTTGTTTCCATTAACGATTGAAAGTGTCCAAATCCGCTTAGCGGTGAAGTGAAAGATCCTTCTTGGCTTTGGCATTATCGCTATGGTCACTTAAATTTTGGTGGATTAAAAACTCTCCAACATAAGCAAATGGTGACAGGTCTTCCTCAAATTATCATTCCTTCTCAAGTTTGCGAAGAATGTGTTGTTGGCAAACAACATCGTTCTCAATTTCCAAATGAAAAGTCGTGGAGAGCAAAGAAAGTCTTAGAAATTCGGTTCATTCGGATATTTGTGGACCGATTAATCCAATTTCAAATGGGGGTAAAAGATATTTCCTTATTTTTATTGATGATTATAGTCGAAAAACGTGGGTTTCCTTTTTACAGGAAAAATCTGAGGCCTTTGATGCATTTAAAAGTTTTAAGGCACGTGTTGAAAAAAAAACAGGGAGATTCATCAAAACACTCCGCACTGATCGTGGTGGAGAATATTGTTCAAAAGCATTTGAACAATTCTGTGATGTTCAAGGCATACGAAGAGAACTAACAACGGCTTATTCACCATAACAAAATGGTGTATCGGAGAGGAAAAATAGAACCATCCTCAACATGGTAAGGAGCTTGCTTGTAAGGGGCAGAATTCCTAAAAGTTTTTAGCCGGAGGCAGTGAATTGGAGTGTTCATGTATTAAATAGAAGCCCCACATTTTCCGTTCAAAATATGACACCAGAAGAGGCCTGGAGTGGACGAAAACCAGCAGTGGACCATTTCAAATTGTTCGGTTGCATCGCTTATGCTCATGTCCCAGACGAGAAAAGAAAGAAGTTAGATGATAAGGTTGAAAAATGTGTATTTCTTGGCGTAAGTGATGCATCCAAAGCATATAAATTGTTCAATCCACTCACAAAGAAAATTGTGACCAGCAGAGATGTTATTTTTGATGAGGAGAACATCCGGGATTGGAGTGACAAACAACTTCTTGGTGGACAATGTTCTGCTTTGTCATTTTAGAAACAATGATGATGTCATTACGGACAATGAAACACAACAAACCTTTACAACAACAAATCTCTGCTGCTCTCACATGACCGAAAGAACATTGAATGAAGCTCCAACAACCACTGAAGCTTCTACAACAACAGTTGAACACACGAGATATAGCAATGAAATCACAAAGCAGTCGTCGTGCTCGGAAGAGGCTCCGCATGGATGCAAGACTTTGAGGTAACGGTATTGAATCGATGACTATGATACAATTGTTCATTATGCTTTGTTATCAGTTGTGATCCCATTACATTTCAAGAAGCCGTCAAAGATCCGAAAGTGGCAAAAGGCAATGAATGAGGAGATTCAAATTTATAGAGAAAAATAATAGTTGGGATTTGGTAGAACTTCCTAAAGGGCAAAATTCATTGGTGTTAAATGGGTTTATAAAGCGAAGTCGAACAAGGATGGTGAAGTTGACAAGTACAAAGCTTCGACTTCGTAGCAAAAGTACAAGCAAGAATTTGGTGTAGATTACAATGAGGTGTTTGCTCCAGTTGCAAAACTTGACACTATTCGATTGGTATTATCCATGGTCATTTTTTAAAACTCACGGTCTATCCATCTATTAGATGTGAAGTCGACATTTTGCATGAGGAGTTGGAAGAAGAAGTCTATGTGGAACAACCCCTTGGATATATGAGGCAAGGATCGAAAATCGGATATCTGAGTTAAAGAAAGCATTATACTGGATTGAAACAAGCACCAAGAGCATGTGGTACAACAGATAAATGCTTACTTTATTAAGGAAGGTTTTATTAAATGCCCATATGAACACACTCTTTACACTAAATATGGTGTCAATAAAAGAATTTTAATAGTGTGTTTATATGTTGATGACCTCATTTATACTAGTAATGATAGAACTATGCTGACTGATTTTAAAAGTTCCATGACGAAAGAATTTGATATGAATGATTTGGGATTAATGCATTATTTTCTTGGCATTGAGGTAGTGCAATCATCTACTGGTATCTTCATCTCCCAAAAGAAGTATTCTCTAGAAATTTTGGACAGGTTTATGATGAAAGAGTGTAATTTTGTCACCACTCCAACTGAAGTTGGCCTAAAACTCTCAAAGGCTGGAGCAGGAAAAAGGGTGGATTCAACTTTGTTCAAGCAAATAGTTGGAAGTCTCATGTATTTAACTTCTACAAGGCCAGACATCATGCATGCTGTAAATTTAATAAGCAGGTATATGGAGAATCCAACTGAAGTTCATCTATTAGCTGCAAAAAGAATCTTTCGTTACTTGAAAGGGACAACAGATCTTGGAATTTTGTACAAACATGGTGAAAAGTCAAGTCCGCATGGGTATTCAGATAGTGATTATGCTGGAGATCTTGATGATTGTAAGAGTACTTCGGGAGCCGTTTTTATGCTAAATTCGGGAGCTGTCAGTTGGTCATCAAAAAAGCAGCAGATAGTAACATTGTCAACTACTGAGGCTGAGTTTGTTGCTGCAACATCGAGCTCTTGTCAAGCTCTTTGGTTACGAAGGTTATTGGAAACTTTAAGCAATCAACAACAAAACCCAACGCTAATTTATTGTGATAATACGTCAGCAATAAAGCTTTCAAAAAATTCAATTCTCCATGGGAGAAGCAAACATATTGATGTGAGGTATCACTTCTTGTGTGACTTATGTAAGGATGGAGTTATAAATTTGGTGTTTTGCAAAAGTGAAGAACAGGTTGCTGATATTTTAACCAAGCCTCTTAAGCCCATTGCATTTCTGAAGCTTCGGAGCATGCTTGGACTTTGTTCTTCAAGGGATGTTGTTCCAGAAAAGGCAATGAAAAATGTTGCATTATGTTAAGATCATATTTCTAAACTGGTTTATGAATAAATCAGTTTAAGGGAGGGTGTTGATGTTTACTGTTATTTTAAAATAAGGAGGACCTATTCAATAGGAATAGACCTACTATTTTGGAGTGTCTTTTATTTAGGAGTTTGTTATGGCTGTTGTTGAAGCCACGTTGTTAGCTTAGTTTATTGCATTCTTAGTGGTAGTAGTGGTTGCTATTTTATTGGTTTGATTGTTGATGTATTGCCTATTTATAGGCCTTCAGTTCTTTCAATATAATTTGTCATTCATTTATCTGAATTTACTCCTCCAAGTTTAAATACACAGTCCTGTTTGTATCACGGCCACATGATGATTTTCTTGATTCTTCTTCTTCTTATCCTCCGCCACCACATTTGGCTCCTTGGAAAAACTCGAACATGGGGATTTGGAATGTTGAAAATCATGTAGAGTAATAATATATAGTTTCATAACATGCATGCATGCACCCAACAGGTTGATATATACTACTCCATTAATTGTTTTCAACTTTTCAGGTAGAGTTCATTTTTCCAAATGAAAAGCTGATGAATCTACTATCTTCTTCTTCTTATTATTTGTCTGGAGAACACCTGACCCCAGTTAAGTTATTGAAGGAGAATCACGTACGCAAAGTACTACTAATTAAGACACATGCATGTTTGAAATCCAACATCACTCAAATTAAAGCTCAAGTCATTAGGAGGTCTTGAGTCGATCTATTATTTCTCACCACAATTCATTTCTCATATCGTATGACATCAAGATTGATCAGACAATTAATAATATATAGGACTATACATTTTATTTTTACCAGCATATATATATATATATATATATATATATATATATATAACTTAATTTAACTAAGTGGATATATCGTTTAAAAATTGAAATTTTCAACTAAATTAAATCTATTTGAAAATCATAATACATCCAAATAGGATTGTATTATCAATAATTTCTATATAAAAAAAGTTTCTAAAACACAGTGACAGATTAAATTGCGTATAGTACGTATATATTTTAGACCGGAGGAGGAGCGTAATTAATTTTAATTTTGGCCGGCCATTACCCATCGCCGCATTTTCAAATGGAGTAAATGTTTTTCTATTTCTGGTGGGCCTCGATGAACCAACCTGCCACGTTTTATCTCTGACTAGTAGCAGAATCCATCAATGGAGTATTTGATGGGTTTAACCTAGTAGGAGTATTATTATTATTATTATTATTTTACCCATAATTGACCCAACATTCCCCAAGTCAGGCAACACCTCCTCCCAGTCCCAATACACCATATCAAGGGCAACTCAGTTATTTACTACAATGCCCACGTATGTAGTAGTATAAGCAATATTGTACTTATTTAGTCCAATACGTGAATCCAAACTCTATATAATAAGTGAGCGCACCATATACTCATCATATTTCACAATAAACACCACCACTCCCTTCTATTCTGGCCGGAAAAAGACAAAACCACCACTTTCACCACCATGGCTATGGCTTTCAAGATGGTACTTGAAATTCTCCTAGTTAATTATATAATTACGTGTTTGATCAATTTATTATTTGTATTTATTTAATTATTATAAGTGTGCATGAGTTAGTTCCTAATTATATTTTGTTATGTATGAGCATGAATTGTTGTTGTTAATGAATTAATAGGCCACAACTGGCATGTGGGTAACTGATGAGTGCAAGAAGTCGTTCATGGAGATGAAATGGAAGAAGGTTCATCGATACATCGTGTTCAAAATTGACGAGAAATCAAGATTGGTCACCGTTGATAAGGTTGGTGGCCCTGGCGAAAGCTACCATGACCTGGCCGCATCTTTGCCGGACGACGATTGCCGATACGCCGTCTTCGATTTTGATTTTGTTACCGTCGATAATTGCCGGAAAAGCAAGATTTTCTTCATCGCATGGTATGTCTGTCATATGACTACTTCTTTCTTTTGGCATACATTACATTTCATTATGCATGTTGCTTTCTATTTACAAGTTATAATAAGTAAAAAAAATAAATTAATTTCAATACTATATATTACAAGATCATATATACTCATAGTATTAATATGGATCCCATTGATTATTCGTGTGAAAAAGTCTTCGTGAATTTTCAAATTTGTTTGTCCCAAAAAATAAAAGCTAATTAAGAAGAATTTTAGTAAAGAATTATAGAAAAAGATGAGATATATAGACTTGCTGACATAGCATTTATTCTAATAAAAACAATCACGTAGAAAATAAAATTTTGTTATTGTTGGTATAGATTTGGACATTTGGTAACAAAAAGATAGTACTAATTGACCCCATTGTTTAATGATAATTAAATGCTTTTAAAAATGTCAACATTCCCCAGTACTTATGCTTTTGTCATTGATCTTATCCCAAGGTTTCATATATAATTAATCATCCCAAAGTTTTTTTTTTTTTTTTTTGTTCATGCTTCCTCATGTTGCAAAGTACAATAAATTATCATCATAATCAAAAGTGCATTATCACTATAGCCTAGGTATAATTTTGATCAGTCTTACTAATGTTACTTTTTTTTTTATTTTTTGTTATTAACGCAACTAGTCTCGCACTCTCGCTTGTGTTTTTTGTCTGATTAATATTTGTAATTACCACCAAAATTGTCCCATCATAATTCATTAATGCATGAAAATAAAACGTTTATATATATATATATATATATATATATATATATATATATATGACAACAAATTTTATTGATATTAAATTTCAATGTACGTATATGAGATAGGAGAGAATAAAGAATAAACTCATATATATTATTATTATTATTATTATTTTATTTTTCGCTTACAATTTTATGTTAATCGCAATTCATATTTTATTTAAAATTAATGGACATATAAATTGTTTTTCATGCATGATATATACTTAGGCTATGTTTGTTTGTAAAAAATATAATGACTATTAATTTCAATTGTCTTGTTTATTTTTAAATTTAGAATTTAAATATAGTTGAATTTAAATGGAGTAGTTAGTTTCAATTAATTGGAATTGTTGATCAAAGGTAATTAAATTTGTTCGATCAGGACTCCAACGGGGTCGAGAATTAGAGCGAAAATGCTATACGCAACCTCCAAAAACGGAGTGCGGAGAGCACTCGATGGCATTAGCTATGAAGTTCAGGCAACCGACGCGGCGGAGATGGGTTTTGATGTCATTACCAATCGTGCCAAGTGATATATAATGCAGTTAGAAAAATAAGCATGCTTTAATTTTAATTCTTATTAATAAGCATATATATCTTGTTTATTTTCTAATTTTTCATTTCAGTATCATCTAACTTTAAATCTAATTTGTGATCTTACTTGCTTTCATTTTTGATAATGACTTTGGGTTGGGGTTTACAAAAAGCCCCAACTTTATAAAAACCGTGGATAGGGTCAGCTGAATTTCGCCTGGGCTGGCCTGAGGGCCTAAATAGGCCCATGTCCTGGAGCTCAAAGGTTAACGGAAACTAATTGGTTGTTCCTCAATAATACTATAAGCCTGGTCTGGTTCAGTGTAGTAGTAATATTTAAAAACTCCAATGGAGATCATTTTCGCCGGCCCAAACTTCAATATTTATTAGATCTCTTTATATTGGCAGTTTAAGAGAAGTCGTTTTAGAGAATTAATTGGTTAGTTTTTAATATTATTTCAAGTATTAAATATAACGTTGCTTCTCTCACTATTTTTCGCCTAATAAATAATATATTTTTTTTTCCAATACAAGTAAAATATAGATAATTAATATTATATAATTATTTTCTTAATAACTCTAAAACGTATTTACATATTATGATTTTATGAGGAGATAAATTACACTTGATGTAATATTATTTCTTCTTTTCTTTTCTGGTTTGTTTTGTGTAATCAATAATCATACAGTGTAGTATAATTGAAGCATTCATGCATATTCATGGAATGCCTAACCTACTGATCTTGGTTAGGTGCAATGTGCTAATAACTCATGAGAATGTCATCTTATATAATTCCAGCTAGCAGTTAGAGATCACACAATTATAAAGATTAATTAATGCAGTTAAAAGTTGTGCTTTTACTTTGTGAGAAAATGATTAGTCAAAAGAACCATTCATTCATTCATGTAAACACAATCATTTCAAAAGCATTGGAGTATTATTTTATAAAAATTAAGTAAACTTAATTGTAGAATGAGTAGGGTTTTTGAATTCAATATCCGTCGGTGGGAGAAGAGAACCTCTTCAAGTCCAACGTACGTACCACTGAACATATATACACTCCCTCCTCCTCCTCCTCCCCATGACCCATCCACACCACATATCATGAGCACAACCATAAATTAATTTCGGCTATCTCAACTAACCCTAACTTAACCTACCTACGCTTTAAATTATCTAGAATCATAGAGTATTTCGGAGTGACTCACATTTGTAAGTATAATGGAGTAGATTGATTATTAGTACTGCTTTTTAAATTGTGATGATTTTCGTTTGCAGTTTAATCATACAAATAATAATTTATTTTTGGTCATTTAATCAAATTTTGAATGATAAAAGACGTGTACAATTTGTATAAACATATAAAATCAAAAAATAATTTATAATTTCCTATTTTGTTATAGATAGACAAACCAATTTGTAAAAACAAATGGCAAAAAATATCTCCAATATATTTGGAATTGGACCGACCCCTACCAATACTGCACTCCACCCCACGGCTCTCATCAATTTATTACTACAACACATTCAAATGATTTCATTACTTTGTGTAAGTAACATGGAATTTAAATGCACCATTTCATTATTCTTGCATGTCACAATATCTACAAAAATGTAATGCACTAAATTATTGGAGTACTTAGACTTGGACAAAAGTCATACCTACGGGCCGGCTACGTATGAATAATAATACTCCATAAAAAATTTATTATTATTTTAAATAGTCTTAAATTAAATGTGTACTTATTTTAAATAATTTATTTTTATAATAATTTATTTATAATACTCTTATGATTAATTATTATATTTTTATTTTCTATGATATTTATAAATCATTACTAGTAATATGCAAAAAAATTATATACTTTAATAAAAATTTAAATATAAACAATTTTATTATTTTATCTTCTTTTTTAATATACATAAAAAATCAACCATAATTTTTATCGCGGGAAAGAGGAAGTACTACTCGTCTACTCCACTACTATTTCATACTAATTTGATTAAATTAGCTTAATTACTAGTATATAAAACCTTCTAAAAGTCAAGAACTCAAGTCCACAGTCACAGTGGAGTGGAGTAGTAATTAAGAGCTATTAGAATAATCAAAACAGACAATAATCCCCACTAACTACTACTACTACTACTACTACTACTACTATATTCATCTCACTCTCTGCCTCCACTCTCAACATCAACCTCTGCTCCCATGGCATTTCTTCTCCGCCAATCACTTCTTTTCTCTCTCCTCCTCATCGGAACCCTAAACCCACTCATTTCAGCCCATCAAACGCTCAAAACTTACATCTTTAGAGTTGATAGCTTCTCAAAGCCGTCCATTTTCCCCACTCATTACCACTGGTACACCTCCGCGTTCACTGACCCGCTCCGAATCCTCCACGTTTACGACACCGTTTTCCATGGCTTCTCTGCTTCTCTAAGCCCAGCTCAGGCTGCTTCACTTCTCCAGCATCCTTCTATCCTCGCCGCTTTCGAGGACCGCCGCCGCCAACTCCACACCACTCGTTCCCCTCAGTTTCTCGGTCTTCGAACCCAGCGCGGTCTTTGGTCTGAATCAGATTATGGCTCTGATGTAATTATTGGAGTTTTTGATACCGGAATTTGGCCGGAAAGACGTAGCTTCTCCGATCTGAATCTTGGACCTGTTCCGAAGAGTTGGAAAGGGGTTTGTCAAACTGGAGAGAAGTTCAGCGCAAAGAATTGTAATCGGAAAATCGTCGGAGCTCGGTACTTCTCCAAAGGCCACGAAGCCGGTGGTGGTTTTGGGGGATTCGGTGGCGGAATCAATGATACTATCGAGTTTAGGTCTCCCAGAGACGCGGACGGGCACGGGACTCACACCGCCTCCACTGCTGCCGGCAGGTACGCATTTCAAGCGAGCTATTCCGGTTATGCTGCCGGAATTGCTAAAGGGGTTGCCCCAAAAGCTCGATTGGCCGTATACAAGGTCTGCTGGAAAAGCTCCGGCTGCTTCGATTCCGACATCCTTTCTGCATTCGACACCGCCGTAAATGACGGCGTGAATGTGATTTCAATTTCAATTGGAGGCGGTGACGGCATTTCTTCACCATATTATCTTGATCCAATCGCAATTGGCTCATACGGCGCCGTTTCAAGAGGGGTGTTTGTGTCTTCATCCGCCGGAAATGATGGACCCAATGGTATGTCAGTTACAAATCTCGCGCCATGGCTAACGACCGTCGGAGCCGGCACAATTGATCGGAATTTCCCGGCAGACGTAATCCTCGGCGACGGACGGAAACTGGCCGGCGTATCATTATATTCCGGGAAGCCAATCAGTGGAAAAATGTATTCTTTGGTTTATCCCGGTAAATCAGGCATACTTTCAGCTTCACTGTGTATGGAAAATTCACTCGATTCTACTCAGGTCAGGGGAAAAATTGTGATTTGTGACCGGGGAAGTAATCCCCGAGTGGCAAAAGGATTAGTAGTGAAGAAAGCTGGAGGTGTAGGAATGATCCTTGCCAACGGAATTTCCAACGGGGAAGGCCTAGTGGGAGATGCTCATCTCCTTCCGGCCTGCGCCGTAGGTTCCAATGAAGGCGATTCCATTAAGAGTTATGCTTCTGCGGCGGTGCTAGCCACAGCTAGTATCAGCTTCCGGGGCACGATCATTGGAATCAAGCCAGCTCCGGTAGTGGCTTCATTTTCTGGAAGAGGGCCCAATGGTATGAATCCTGAGATTCTAAAGCCAGACCTCATTGCTCCTGGAGTAAACATTTTAGCCAGTTGGACGGACGCGGTTGGTCCAACCGGCTTAGATTCTGATACTAGAAAAACAGAATTCAATATCTTATCGGGTACTTCAATGTCATGTCCTCACGTAAGTGGCTCAGCAGCCTTGTTGAAATCCGCCCATCCGGACTGGAGTGCGGCTGCAATAAGATCTGCAATGATGACGACAGCCAATACAGTTGATAATATGTTTAAGCCCATGACCGATGAGTCCACCGGCAAAGTGACTACGCCATATGATTTTGGGGCGGGGCACTTAAATCTTGACCGCGCATTGGATCCGGGGCTTATTTATGATGCGACCAAGGATGATTATGTGAACTTTTTGTGTGCAATTGGGTATGGTCCCAAGACAATTCAGGTGATCACTCGATCACTGGTGAATTGCCCGATGAAGAAGCCCATGGCGGAGAATTTGAATTATCCTAGCATTACTACGATGTTTTCGAGCTCATCGATGGGGGTATCAAGCAAGACGGTGATGCGGACGGTGACAAATGTGGGGGAGAGAAATGCGGTTTATAGAGTGAAGGTTGAGGCGCCAAAAGGAGTGACGGTGGTTGTGAAGCCCGGTAAGCTAGTGTTTTCGGAGAAGGTGAGGAAATTGAGTTACTTTGTGACAGTGAAAGCGGTACGCAAGAGTATACCGTTGGGTGAATCGGGTGCAGTGTTTGGGTCATTGTGGTGGATGGATGGAAAGCATGTGGTGCGGAGCCCCATTGTAGTTACTCAAGTAGATCCATTGTAAGTTAATGTGGGTTTGAATCAGGATCCGACTTGTTGGTGATGGATATTGGATGGGGATATATGGAGAGAGTTTGATGGTAAAATTAGACTTTGTTTGTTTGGTTGGTTGGTTGTTTGTTTGTTTGAAGTTTGTCTTTTTAAGGATAGGAGTAGTTGTTTTGATCCCATCTTTCTTTTATTTGTTAATGTTTGAGAATGTATAATACACTGCTTATTAGTTGAATGTTCATCTCCTCTCCTTGCGCCCAGCCCAGCCCAGCCCAGCCCAAGAGTTTTATTTGACTTTTTGTCTTTTCTATTATAGTATCTGTGCTTGTGGTGGTTCAATTTTTATACACTAAACTTTACTGAGATTTTGGAAGTTGGAATGAGAAAGTATGCTAATAAGGTGAAGGACAGATGGGTTTTAGCGCTCTAGTTTCTAATTCTTACATATAACTAACTTGGTGTTTGTGGATCCTGGCTAGTTCAGTTATGTTTTTGTTCAATTTTATGAAGTAAATTCTGAGGTTCTCTTAATTCAATTCAGAATGTTAGTGGTTTAAATATGGAATGCAATGCTGGTGTTACTCTTTGTTTCAACTTTCTTGTCTCTCTCCTAATTGTTATTAGTTTTGTAGTGGTGTCATCATGATATGAAATTATGATGACAAACAATTGGCAAATGGGACTTTGTGGAGCAGAGTGTTTGCGAGGAACAAACCCAAAGTTTCTATTGTAATATGACAAATGATATATGTTAATTTTGTAAATGAGACTTGTATATTTTATTTGAAAAACTTCAACAAGATTTGGGATTGCTGAGACACTCTTGCTTTGAGCAGGCTGTCTGGACTTGAAGCTGATCTAGCCTAAAATCTACTAGTTCTGACACTATTGCTTTGAGCAAGCTTTCTCTATATGAAGCTGATTAAGCCTATAATCTAGTGCAACCTTCTGTGTTCTATGTATAGATATATGAATTGCAGCTCCACATCTGGAGATTTTGCACTCTATTAACAGTAGTCAGAATGGTCCAAGTATTGAAATCTCCAAGTACATTAGTGGGAGATTGGAATGATACAATCCAATGTCAAGTGAATGATACTAGCGGAATCTGTCCTGCATTGAAATAAAAATAGTGCATTTGATGATCATTTTGGAAATGGAATGATACCTTTATTTTTTTTATTCCATGTGAAGAGGGTGAAATAAAATTAATTCTAATGGAATGGATATATGTAATAATTTTGTTATTATATGACAACACCCACCACCACCACCAACCAAACATACACTTAAAATACCTTAAAATCATTATATTCCGTAATTCATTTCATTCCTTCGATCCAAATGCAACATTAGTTTATTGTCATCAGCAATCCCCTTTGTACAATCAAAAGTTCCATGTGAAGAGCCCTTCAAAAGAAGTCCTAAACCAAAAGAAACACTGCTATTGATCTCCCATCTCCATCCTTTTATTGACTCTTAATTTTGTCACAAGAATGCCATTAACAATCTGAACAAATTTTCAGATTGTTACAAAGAATTGAGCATAGGAGAAGCAGTGTTGTGATGCCCGTTAGACAGTGTTAGCTGTGGTGGATGCTGGAGCATGTACATACAACGTCCGCTGCCTTCCACTCATGATATATAGTGCATGAAAAATATACGAGGTATTTGGTGCTGTTGGAGCAGCTGGAAGGAATGTGATGTCGACACGTAGCAGCTGGACTTGTTACAGATAGGTAAATATCTAATTAAGGTGATATACTTAAAATTCAACATCTTCTTTACATGATTTTCTTTAGCTCAGTGATCATATTGTTTTATTGAGCAACCTGGCATATCACAATATGTGGTGCTGCTATCATGTCGGGCCTATTGTACATTACATGTGAACTTAGCCTTCAATCTACTAGTGGCACAGTGAGAGTAATCAAATGGATTTTGACATAGTTTAATTAGCTGGTAATGTGATTTTCTCGCTGGATCGTTTGTCACAGGTATGGGGATGATGCAACGAAAGTGACTAATGAAGGGCTTAATGCTGCAGGGCATGCTATAGGGACTGTATGGTGCTGTATTCAGGATAAGAAATGCTCACAACACAAAGAGTGTCATGCTATTAGGCTTGAATGGATTGTTAATTTAAGTGACTTGAGCACTTTTATCATCAACTAGCGATAACCCGTGCCTGAAGGCATGGCGTAATGAAAAACATGAAGCTAGTCGGTAGAGTTTCCTTTGAAAATTAATACCACCACTTACCACCATAACAATTAATACATACTCAATCATCAATACATATCCAACCACCAAAACATCGAGCTAGTCGGTACTAATTTCAAGAAATTTCGGCAGAATTTCCTTTAAAAATAGATATTTAGAAAATTCTAAACCTGTCTACAAACCTTACAATCATCAATACATATTCAAACTACCAAAAAAACCATCATTCCATACCCAAAAATCATCATAACCATGTATAATTAGTTAACTTTACAAAAGACAAAATACAAAAAATACAAATGTGCAAAAAATAGAGAAACAAATGAATATAAGTTGTCTCTAAGTTGGCGAAGGCCTTGTGGTTCAATATAAAATTGTAAGCATGAAAACTAAAGGTTGGAGTGGGATAAGATTCAGCTCCCATTACTCAATAATTCAACAAATGAATTTAACAAGAAAGAAACTATCTTTTCAAAACACAAATTGAATTACACCCTGTAGTGTGAATAAAAGAGAGAAGGAATTACAAAGTACAGAGCAGAACTCTTGGACTTCACAAACCTGGAGGTCCAAGTTTGGCAATCCAAGCTTTCCTTACATAGTCTTTCTTCTTGTCAACTGCATTAGAGCGCAGGGATTCCCTTCCCAAAACTTGAAACAGAGCCAATCTTAAACTGAATAAACCTTTCATACAACACAAATTAAAGAGGCGTGGATGAAAACAACTGCATGTCCATGAAAACCAAGAGAAATGCCAACTTTAGAAAGAAACTCAAAAGGCAAGATTCACATTAACATGCACAACATCACCTCACTCAAATTGCAAGTTTTACTTTCACTTAATCGGTTGACAATTTTCTAAATTAAACAAAAAAAAAGCAATTAAGCCTTTGTCTTTTTCCTAATTAGGTGAGCGGCGTGAGCTACAATACAAAACCCATAAAATAAATTACTCCTTAAACCTCAAATGCTTGCTTTCCACCCAATTTGGTGAAGTTGAAAAGAACCCCATCAAGAATCACAATATCAAATTTAGAAAGCTTCTATAGCTTAGCAAAAGCAAAAAAAGAACTTATTGCAGAGAACAAAAGTAGTCTACATATAGTATAAGGATTAAATTGTTGCCCATTAACAGAAAACGGTTATTAAATATAAAAACCAGGCACTTTGTACACATAATTGTATTTTTCCCTACTGACCATACTTAAAATCAACCAAGTAACTAACCATATAATTCTTTTAGTTATGTAGTGTGACGCCCCCAAAATTAGGTATACATCACCCATCTTGGGTCGACACTTACATGGTACAGAATTTAAATACAACATATTAACATAACTGCCGTGTATACAATACGACATAAATCGTGAGTTTAAATACAAATATCGCCTACTAGATATTATACAAACTCAAACAAAAAGTCCTCATTACAATTATTATCACACTATTTTTACGAATATAGTGAGGACTACTAATGCTATCTTCGGGACCATCACTCGTTTCCCAGACTCGTCCCAAATTTATATTATCATTTCACGAGGAGAACGGTGAAAGAAAGGGTGAGCTCAACTAGCCCGAAGAAGAAATATTATGACTAAGATAATGCGAATAAATTATCAATAGTCTTCATAATGTTAAACCGATAAAATACAATAGACAACCAGTTTAATCTGCGGTGAATATGCAATCCATTAAAAGAGTCAAGTAGAAAATAAAGTCTACTATCTTTTAGGTTTTAAAAGGTTTTTCATCATTTGCTTATAAATTTGAGACTCGACTTTAATAAATATTTCACATCATCGAATCACCCCGCACTTTCTGACCAAGGATATTCTTTAGTATCACGATCACAATTATTCCCGCACTACTGCCAAGAATAGTTGTGTATTCATTAATGGTCATGATCATGCCAACAATCGTCCCATCAATGCACTACTACCAATCGAGGATTTTTTTTACCACATCATTTGTAACATTACGGTCATGATTACATTCCAATAATCCCCTGGTCATAATCATACCAAGTCCATCCATGCTCTACAGCCACGGATGACTTTAAAAAAATATAAAAATGAGGATGATGACAATGATATAAGAATTCAATAAAACAAGTTCAAGAATTATTTTATCCAGAATTTTTAACGTCAAATGTCAACATAATCTTTGCTTTGTAGAGTAAAATTCAAGAATGATCGAAGAATATTTCCATGAAATGATCTTCGGATGAAACGCAAATATCAAGGATATTCTACTAATTTCATGGAGTATAGAAGTTAAAGTTTTAACCAACCGGGTATAATAAAGAATGGAATAACAAAAGAAATCACCAAATGCGATAGATCAGCCTTACAGACGAGTTATTCCAACAGTAATAATAAAAAAGCGGAACGGTCGGTGAAATTCACAAGCGGGATGTTCCAACAGAATAATAAAGATGGAACCAGATCCGGTGTAAAAACACTTGAGATAGGATATTCCAACGAATAATAAAGATTTTAACCAGTCCTGTAAAACACTACATGCATGGATGTTCCAACGAGAATAATAAAAGATTTTAACCGGTCCTGTAAAAACACATGATGGATGTTCCAATGAAATAATAATAAAGAGCGGAACCGAGTCCTGTGTAAAACACATGACGTGATGTTCCAATGTAATAATAGAAGAATGTCACCAAGTATAGGGTAAACCACTTATACAAAAGTTATTCCAATGCGAGAATAATAAGCGATGGAATAACAACAGTTCTCTTCGTGAATAAGAAAGAATAACACCCCTTACCGTAAAAGAACCGAATATAGAAGTAGTGAAGTAGCGAGAATACTCTTCTTCTTTTTCATAACTTTCTCTCTATAAACTCTCTATAATTTCTCTCTCTAGAGTTTGAATGAATTCGTAAGAAAATAATGAAGGAATGAGCTTATTTATAGGAAAATGGAATGCATAAGAACTAATCCATGAATCAGTCTAGATTGATTTACTTTAATCGGCGGTCCATATTTAAAGCAAAATCTTTTAAATAAAATATAATATATTCTATTTATATAAAAACATTTTACTATGCAAACACTATGCAAAATACTATGCAACAATAATATGCATAATAAAATATAATATATTTTATTTATAAAATAACTTTAATAAAGTATTACATTTTATATAAAAAGATGTTTCGCTTTTATTACGTTAATAATACTGAATAAAACAAAACGTCATTATCGCTATAATAATTCATATTATTAATCAACAATAATGGAATCAAACTAAGTGACTTCTCACATAAGCATCATTAATCAATACTGTAATGCTACTACGCAACCACACGTATTCTTCATCGTACTTTTTACTACCGAGTAGTTCAACAAAGATCAACAGAAAACTTCCGCCGTTATTTCAATAAAATATTTTGTCTTTTTCTCAATCCGATAATAATTACATTGTGGGGTCCACCAATGATTGAGTAGTGTATGCGAATATTCCCTACTAAACCGAATATTCCCCACCAATCGAATATAATATAACCACTTGTATACTTTGCAAAATTTATAAATATTACCCACAACTATAACATTATATCAAATTATTCCATAATATTCAAAATAATATTTATAGAAAATTCATCTTTATTTATAAAAGCTGGGTCTTACAACCTCCCTTCTTATGAAATTTAAGCCCTCGAAATTAGGTACGTACTGGTATGTCGAAGAGGTAAGGATACCTTGATTTCATTTGATTCTAACTCCCAAGTCATTTCCTCAACATCGTGGTTCCTCCACAAAACTTTGACTTGAGGTATAACCTTGGGCGTAGAATATGTTCCTTCTTATCCAAAATTTGAACAGAACCTCTTCATACGTCAAATCTTCCGCTATTTCGTCCGGTTCTAACTCAATAATATGGTTCGGTCTTTCACATATTTACGTAACATGGATATGTGAAAACATTATGAACACGAGACATATTTAAGCAGTAAAAGCGAGTCTATAGGCCACAGTTCCTACTCGATCGAGGATTAAAAATGGACCGATGAATCGAGGATTAAGTTTCTCTCTCTTTCCAAATCTTGTAACTCCTTTCCATGGAGCAACTTTTAACAACACATGATCTCCTATATTGAATTCCACGTCCTTTCGATGAAGATCAGCATAACTCTTTTGTCGATTTTGTGAGGTTTTTATACGTTGTCGGATCGTTTGAATCTTTTCCGTAGTCATACGTACCAACTCCGGTCCCAACAACGTTGCTTCACCCACCTCATCCCAAAGATCTTTGAGAACGACACTTTCTTCCATACAACGCTCGAATGGAGCCATGCCAATACTTCACTTGATAAGCTCGTTGTTGTTGGAAAACTCCACCAATGGTAAAAACTTGTCCCAACTCCCTTGAAATCAAGAACACGAGTCTTAATAGATCTTGAAGAGTTTGAATAGTCCTCTCCGATTGTCCGTCCATCCGAGGATGATATCTTAGCTAAATCGTGAAGTCCGTGCCCATAGCTTTTTGCAAACTAACCCAAAATCGTGAAGTGAATCTTGGGTCTCGATCGAAACTATGGATACCTAAGATACCATGCAGCCTTACAATCTCGTTTATGTACATACGAGCAAGACGCGTTCAAGTGTATAAGTTTCTCGTGTCGGTAAGAAATGAGCGGACTTTGGTCAATCTATCAACAATGACCCAAATCGCATCAATGCCTTGAGAAACCTTAGGAAGGCCGATACGAAATCCATGGTAATGTGCTCCCACTTCCATTCGGAATTTCAAGTGGTTGCAATAGACCTTTTGGTACTTGATGCTCCCGCTTTAACTCGTTGACAAGTTAGACACCTTGAGATAAACAAATATCTATCTCTCTCTTCGTATTGCTCCACCAAAATGTATGAGCGAATATCATGATACATTTTGGTACTCCCAGATGGATTGCAAATGGTGTGTTGTGCGCCTCCATCATGATATTATACTTTAAATCGTGGTCGTTAGAACACAAAGTCCGGAGTTGACTCAAGTATTCCTTCTTCATCGATTCTTGCTTCCCAGCGTAGCACCCTCTTGCACTTTCTTTTCATACGCATCGGCTCCAGTCCAGTAGCTTGAGCAGCCTTTAACTTTATCGATTAAAGTCGGTTCTACTCAGATATTTGCTATCATCACATGCGTCCCCAGAGTCTTTAACTCTATCTCCATCCTTTGCAAGTCACACAAAATGGGCCTTTGTGTTGACAATAACGCACTCGTACTTGCATACGATCTTCTACTCAATGCATCATTTTACCACGTTCGCTTTTCGATGGTATTGGATGGTATGATCATAATCTTTCAGCAGCCTCAGCCAACGTCGTTGTCGCGTGTTGAGTTCCTTTTGAGTGAAGAAATATTTGAGGCTTTTATGATCCGTGAAGATCTCCACTTTCTCCCCATACAAGTAATGCCTCCAAATTTTAAGCCAAGAAAAGACAACAAATGCCTAACTCAGGATCATGAGTAGGATAATTCCTCTCATATTCTTTGAGTTGTCATGAGGCATAGGCTATAACTTTTCCATGTTGCATAAGAACACATCCCAACCCTTTGCTCGAAGCATCACCGTAGATGACAAATCCTCCGAGCCAAATGGTATTGTCGAGCAGTCTTTGAAATAAGTCTCTTCTTGAGTTCTTAAAACTCTTCTCACATTCTTCGCTCCAACCGAACTTTGTATCTTTTCGAGTCACCGAGTCGATGGAGTAGCGATTCGAGAAAATCCTTCCACGAATCTCCGATAATAACCAAATTAAACCGAGAAAGCTACGTTTTTTGATCAATTGATTTAGGTTGTTCCCGACTTTGAATAGCTTCAATCTTTCTGCGGGTCAACAGATATTCCATGACTTGATACCACGTGCCCAAGGAATGCTACTTTCTTGAAGCCGAACTTGCATTTCTTCAACTTGGCATAAAGCTTATATTCACGAAGCTTTTGGAGTGTCGACCTCAAGTGTTGCTTTCATGATCTTCACGGCTTTTGGAATAAATAAGGATGTCATCAATAAAGACGACCACAAAGTGATCTAAATATTCCTTGAATACTCGGTTCATCATATCCATGAAGGCGGCGGGGCATTAGTCAATCCAAAGGACATGACTAGAATTCATAATGCCCGTCTGGGAGTTCCGAAAGTCGTCTTTGGAATGTCGTGGTTCTAATCTTCAATTGGTGATATCCGGAACGAAGATCAATCTTTGAAAAGAATTTGGCTCTTTGCTGGTTCGGTCAAACAGTCATCAATACGTGGCAATGGATACCTATTTTGATGGTGACATGATTCAACTCCAGATAATCAATACAAAGTCGCATACTCCCATCTTTCTTCTTCACGAATAGAATCAGGAGCACCCCAAGGAGAAGTACTAGGGCCGAATAAAGCCAATGTCTAACAATTCCTGCGGTTGGGTCTTTAACTCCACGAAGTTCAATAGAGCCATTCGATATGGGGCTTTGGAAATAGGTTTTGTACCGGGTTCAAGGTCGATACAAAATTCAATTTCACGCCTGAGGGGTAGGCGGGAAGTTCTTCTGGGGAATACGTCGGAAATTTATTAACAATAGAAATATCGCTCAAAAGCGGCGTATTTTGTTTAAATCTGTGACATGAGCTAAGAAAGCTTGACATCCATTTTTCAATAAACGAATAGCTTTATGGCTTGAGATGGCCGTGATTGATTTTAATGGTTTGGTCGTTTGAATTAGCATAATAGGTTGATTAGGAATATGAAAGCTAACAACACTTACGAAAATAATCAATTTTGCATGATAAGTAGTTAACCAATCAATCCTAGAATCACGTCAAATGCAAGTATTTTAATGAAATAAGATCGACGATAATGTGAGGGTACCGATTTGAACCAAACAAGACTTATAAGCGATGGATGTAATGAAGGTTTCTCCCAATCCAGTTTCCACAGATAAGTCAAAGTCTAATTTCTCCGAGTCAAATTTAATCGATGGCGCAAGTAGGAGAAATAAAAGAATGGGTAGAACCAGGTATCAAATAAAGTGTAGACTTCATTAGAGTTTATGATAAGCTTACACCCGTGATGACCTCATTCGGGTTCTTGCTCTCTGGGAGGTCACAACAAACGCTCTCCCTTGCACTCTTGGTTTTGACTTTTACGGGAATGACCTTTGGTGCCTCCATCCTAGTTGAATTTGTCTTGATGAAATGACAAAATCGAGCTAAGTGACCTTCTCTTCCACAATTATAACATGCTTTGACCGGCGTAGCACGATTCGGATGATGTGTCCCTCTTCTCGCATTTGAAGCATATGATAGGTGGTCTTTCTCCTTCCTTAACAACGGTCTTTGGTCTTTGACGTCTTTCCATCATTGTTGAATCTCCGTTTCTTGAAATGTCCATTCTTATTGTTTTGTACGATTACCACCGTGGTGGTTACCATATCTCGCCTGTTGATTCCTCCACGCTTGTTGTCACCGCTTGATGACTACTCTCGCATTATTATAACTTTCTTACCGCTTCTCTTTTAGTTCGTTGACTCGTTATCGCGCTCCACTAATCGAGCCCTATTTACAACATCCCGAATACAAACCACGGTTTATGAGAAATAAGATGTTGGCGTATCTCGAACTTCAAACCTCTTAAAAACATTCGCGCCATTCTCTCTTCATTATCCACCAAGTGGGGCGATGGCCGTGATAACTCCGCAAATTTTGCCTCGTATTGCGACACGGTCATATTGTTTTGTTCCAACTTGATAAACTCCACCTCCTTCATGTGGCGAATACTTTCGGGAAAGTATTTGTCGTTGACCGACTCTGGAACTTCTCCCAAGATATCTTGATCTGAAAGAGGTTGAGTCGTTTCTACCGATTCTCACCAATGTCTGCCTCTCCGCAAGAACATAAAGGCGTGAAGGGAACCTTTTGCTCCTCGGAGCATCCCAAGACATCAAATATCTTGGTAATCTGCTTTATCCATGCTTTTCGCCGTAAGTGGTTTTAGCTCTCCCTTAAACTCCGGTGGTCCCGGCTCCTTGAATTGTTTAGCGGCGACCACTTGAGAGTTTTCCGTGTTTCCACCTACGTTTTGGGCGAGTCGCTCTCGCTTTCTTTGTTGCATAAATTGCATAAAGCCTCTCGAACATTTGATCATTCATCATTTGGTCGGTGTTGTTGTTTACGTGAGGATTGTCGCTTTCACGATGCACATTATCCGATTATTGATATGTGGTGAATCAACGATCGCTTTGTGCTCCATTCTTATTCTCAACATTCTCGGATGTCATTTTCAGAATCTTGCCACAAAACAAAAGATTAATTGACATTTAACAATTATCTTTATATTCGACCAAACCAATAAAATAGCACAAAAACTTAGGTAGGTCATACTAAGCGAAGGTATTCCCGTCTCTCCCTCCTAGTACTTTTCTCACATCTTAGCCGGGATCATATCCTTAGCTCGATACTCAACCGTGACGCCCCAAAATTAGGTATACATCACCCATCTTGGGTGCGACACTTACGTACATGCAAAATTTAAATACAACATATTAACATAACTGTGTGGTATGCAATACGACATAAATCGTGAGTTTAAATACAAATATCGCCTACTAGATATTATACAAACTCAAACAAAAGTCCTCATTACAGATTATTATCACACTATTTTACGAAATAGTGAGGACTACTAATGTTATCTTGGGACCATCACTGTTTCCCAGACTCGTCCCCAAATATATTATCATTTCACGAGGAGAATCGATGAAAGAAAGGGTGAGCTCAACTAGCCCAAAGAAGAAATATTATGACTAAGATAATGCGTAGAATAAATTATCAATAGTCTTGATAATGTTAAGCGATAAAATACAATGACAACCAGGTTTAAGCTGCGGTGGAATATCGCGATCCATTAAAAGAGTCAAGTAGAAAATAAAGTCTACTATCTTTTAGGTTTTAAAGGTTTTTTCATCATTTGTTTATAAATGAGACTCAAACTTTAATAAATATTTCACATCATCGAATCACCCCGCACTCTCTACCAAGAATATTCTTTAGTATCACGATCACAATTATTCTGCACTACTGACGAGAATAGTTGTGTATTCATTAATAATCATGATCATGCCAACAATCATCCATCAATGCACTACTACCCTTGAGGATTTTTTTACCACATCATTTGTAACATTACGGTCCATGATTACAAGAATAATCCTCGGTCATAATCATACCAAGTCCATCCATGCTCTACAGTGCCACGATGACTTTAAAAAATATAAAAATGAGGATGATGACAATGATATAAGAATTCAATAAAACAAGTTCAAGAATTATTTTATCCAGAATTTTTAACGTCCAAATCACAATACGAATCTTGCTTTGTAGAGTAAAATTCAAGAATGATCGGAAGAATATTTCCATGAAAAGATCTTTGGATGAAACGCAAATATCAAGGATATTCTACTAATTTCATGGAGTATAGAAGTTAAAGTTTTAACTTATTTGGGTATAATAAAGAATGGAATAACAAAAAAATCACCATGCATGCGATAGATATACGCAGACATGAGGTTATTCCAACGTAATAATAAAAAAGCGGAACCGAGTCGGTGAAATTCACACCAACAGGATGTTCCAACGAGAATAATAAAGATGGAACCGGATCCGGTGTAAAAAGCACATGATAGGATATTCCAATGAATAATAAAAAGACGGAACCGGTCCGGTGTAAAACACACATGAGCGAGGATGTTCCAACGAGAATAATAAAGAGCGGAACCGAATTCCGGTGTAAAACACAATGATGGATGTTCCAGCAGAATAATAATAAAAAAGACGGAACCGGTCCTGCAAAACACATGAGCGAGGATGTTCCAATGAATAATAGAAGAATGTCACCAAGTATAGGGTAAACCACTTATACTGAGTTATTCCAGCGAGAATAATAAGCGAATGGAATAACAACAGTTCTCTTCAATGAATAAGAAAGAATAACACCCCTACTAGTAAAAAGAACCGAATATAGAAGTAGTGAAGTAGCGAGAATACTCTTCTTCTTTCATAACTTTCTCTCTATAAACTTCTCTCTATAATTTCTCTCTACAGAGTTTCAATGAATTAAATAAGAAAATAATGAAGGAATGAGCTTATTTATAGGAAAATGGAATGCATAAGAACTAATCCATGAAACGGTCCAGATTGATTTACTTTAATCGGACGGTCCATATTTAAAGCAAAATCTTTTAAATAAAATATAATATATTCTATTTATATAAAAACATTTTACTATGCAAAACACTATGCAAAATACTATGCAACACTATGCATAATAAAATATAATATATTTTATTTATAAAATAACTTTAATAAAGTATTACATTTTATATAAAAAGATGTTTACCTTTTATTACGTTAATAATACTGAATAAAACAAAACGTCATTATCGCTTATAATAATTCATATTATTAATCAACAATAATGGAATCAAACTAAGTGACTTCTCATAAGCATCAATAATCAATACCAGTGTGCTTCTTATGCAACCACACGTATTCTTTTCTTTTACTACCGAGTAGTTCAACAATGTCAACGGTAAAACTTCCGCCGTTATTTCAATAAAATATTTTGTCTTTTCTCAATCCGATAATAATTACATTTGTAGGGTCCACCAATGATTGAGTAGTTATGCGAATATTCCCTACTAAACCGAATATTCCCAGACCAATCGAATATAATATAACCACTTGTATACTTTGCAAAATTTATAAATATTACCCACAACTATAACATTATATCAAATTATTCCATAATATTCAAAAATAATATTTATAGAAAATTCATCTTTATTTATAAAAACTGGGGTCTTACATGTAGTGTTACAATGACAACAGTAAATATATCAAGGTTTGTGATTTTGAAAATCTAGTATATCAATTGTCAGTTTGACCGTAAGTAGTATTAACTTATTTATTTTGTTTGCACTCCTATCCTACTTTAAAATTCCTTATTTTTTTTTGGGACGTAAAAAAAAATCTTTGTAACCTACTATGCTAAGTGATATTCAAAAGTTACCATGCAATTTCCCTTTCTTACAAAGCACATACATCCGGTGACTTGTACTGAAGTTAAATGTAGGTAAATGTTTAGAAACTTCTAAATCTTCAATTGTCATCTCCAGGTTTGACCCCCTTTGGCAGTTTTTTTAACAGGTATGTACTTACACCTGGACACTCCAACATTAGCATGTTAAAGAATAATAATCTTTTACTGTCCCTTTAAACAACTAAGTTGCAATCCTGTCATATAGCAACAATTACAAATACATGTCAAAGTCATTCATGAAAAAGATCAGTGCCCAAATAAATTCATGAGATTTCTATAATATCAACAGGCAAATCTATGACCAAACAGAACACCTAGGAAAATTATAAAACAAAAATAATGTTGTTGTCATGACGGGTTATTCACAGTGTCTACTGGTACACCATAAATAATGAATAAAATCCTTAAATTCCTGTAATTTTTGTCCAGAGGATTGAAACCCTGGGGGTCCTAATATAATCAATGGCGTATTGCATTTCCAGATTAGAATGGATCTGAATATAGTTTTAACCTCTATCAATTACAAACATTCTCGAGTATCATGTGCACAAACTAATTCATTAGGCACGAAGTGCTAAAAATTAGATTTATAACAAAAGATAAGCTTCACCTTAACAAAAATTACACTAATGTTGATCATTTATTAAACCGCTCACTATACAAATGGATATCTATATAAGATGGTGGGCGTAATCGGAAGAAGTAGGTGGTGTTATTTTTGTTCATCTCACACCTCACCCATGAAGGGTGCAGGAAGGTAGAGCCAATCTGATCCGACCTTTGGAAATATTATGCATAAGGTGAATTCGTTTAGACTTGAAATCATGTTTTCGTGCTTTCGTGATTTCTTTTTAATAACTCATATTCTCATTCTTTTAATTATGTTAAAGATTTTAAATCCACTTACCACAAAGTTCCAGATCTTAGTATATGCATATGAAGCACTAATGCTTTTCCTATCACACAAAAATTACTTTTCTCTGGAACGGTGATAGGTCAGTGAATAAACCAGAAGCAGGGTTATATGACATGAAGATAATATCCAAAATTTTAAATAAGAAAAAAAATTTAAAAAAAATAGAAAGAGCAAAACATGAAGATAATATTCAAAAGAACAAGAAGTCAAGAACCCAATACATAAGAGTACTGTTGTAGAATAGAGTACCTTATTTACAAGAAAGTTTACTTACTCTGTAAATCTCCGTCAAGTCCACAATATCCTAACGCAGTTCTTCAAGCTACATAAAGCAATTTTATAAGAAAAGCTATAGTGAGACATGCAATGAAGTATAATCCACATTTGAATACTTATATCCAGAAGGTATGCAAAAGAGTCGAAGCAACCACCTGCTTATGTCTACTAAGAGGTCTCTTCATTGACATTGTACAAACCTAATTGACCCTTTTTTTCCTTTTCTTTTCGACAAAACTCATTTAATCAAACATGACGAAGTACCTTGTGATCAAAGCATTCTTACCAAAGACTTTTAAAAACAAATTTGAAGTAATCAGACTACTCACCTCCTCATCACGCTCACCCATTAATTCAAGAGCTGCCAAATGCCTCCATCTTAATGCTTCCAGTTCAGCCCGTATTCCAGACATTATAGAAGCTTCTCCCCTTAACTTCTCGCACTACAAGCAATAGAGTTAATCAAAAGAAAAGTATAATGAGATAAACAATTTGATATGACTATTGAAGTTCACCTGCTCTATCATTTTAACCAACTCCTCAGCAAGCGAGTCCCGGATGGATTCCATGGTTGCTTGGAGTAACATCTATATAATACTCAACAAGAAGCAAAAAAGATAAGTAAAAGAAAGAAAAACAGGAAAGAGTAACCAATCAGAAAGCAAAGGAGAGAGGCAAAAAGATGCTCTACAGTGATCAAAAGGGAAATATAAATGCACATATGAATTAAGATTAGATAAGACAATGATCCAGGAATATTCCATGTTCCATAGTCCATACCAATCGAGACATATAAGATGCAAGTTCGCCTTCCTTTTGACGAAGGGAAGCGTCAAAAGCATTTGGTCTCATGCTTCTCAAATAGTAAGGATTCATGATCGGCTCTCCAGGATTTCTCCTGTAGAGAGTAACTTTCCTCCATGCCGCTCAAGCTGCTAGCACTCGAGAGTCTGCGGGTTAAATTTCCTGCAAAGTAATTTAAAGGTTCTTGATGTATGAGCTGGTTTGAAAGTCCTGCAAAGTAATGGAAGACATGGCAATATATCACCTGGTCAAGGGCACAAGCGAGAACATCAAGTACATGTCCTTGATGTATGAGCTGCTTTGAAAGTCCTTCATAAAATTTCACCACTTTATGATAATAAGGAGCATAATCTTTATCCAGGTCTTTGTGAAAACGTATAGGTTCAGACAAATTTCTAGATACAATCTGCGAAAATATTAAACAAGAACTCAGCCAAAGACTAACCAATAAATATATGAAATTTTATGTATGTTATGTATGTATTTTGCAAATTTTATTTAGATAAAAGAAAAAAAATCCTTGAACATTGTGGTTCTTAGAGACATTTTGTTAAACAGCTTTAAGCCAATGTTAATTTAAAACAATGAAACTTCTAGCCTTCAAGTGATGTATTATTAATTAGTGATTAATCATTCCACCAGAATTTGGAAAAATATATTCCTCAACAAAATACAAGCAAAATAGAAATATCAAAAAAACTTGAAAACATAAGGAATGTAATTTTAGAATTGATGTTACATTACAAAAGCACCAAAACGTTCTCCTTTTTCCAAAGATTTTTCGGCATTCCTTATTAGTTCTTGAGAATTTATTTTCTCAACCTACTAATTTAAGATTCTTTCTATAATAAGGTACTAATTTAAGAAACAAAATGCCAAGATCATGAACCACCAACTAAGTATAATAGATTCTCTAATGAAATTATGGAATTTGGGAGTAAGAATCTATAATGATACCCATTCATAAATTATTAAGGAGAAAAAAATTTGAAAATGAGCCAGTACATAGAAGGCAAGAAAGAAAAAGATCTTGTAATGGGACTAATGCTTTAGTATGTAGGTCTCCATATATAAGGTAAATATATATATAACATTTACTCATTTATCAACACCTATTTTTACTTAGAAGTTATTGCTAAAACTATATGTCACTTAACACAGAGAGTAAACTCACTTAACTAAAAGTTTCTTGCATATGTTAATCAATGTCAAATCTAGTAAAACAACATAGTTAATGCCATAATGATATCAAATTCGGACTGTTGGAATCCAACCTAGATTCTTTAATAGGAATCCAATTCTAGTATCTCCGATCTTCGATCCCAGTTATTGCCATTACCCGGGCTGATATAGACATGCAAACTCTTCCAGTGATCCTAGTTATTACCATACTTGCTTCAAAATCTCCCATGTCAAGAAATGCAGAAAAATAAAGACACCAACACTTTTAACAAAAAAAGTTAAGCTAAATTCTCCCATGTCAAAAAATGCAGAAAAATAATGCACCAAAACTTCTATCCCAAAATAAAGTTGGTCAACAGCCTCTCTTCTTGATCTTTTACCCAAAAAAATTAAAAACGGTTCCCAGGAAACCAAAAACATTAAAAAATAATCCAAATGACAACGATACTGAAAATGGCCACAATACCAACAACAGAACTGAAATAGCCCAAACAATCCAAAACCTACTTTGGGTAAGTACTAAACTACACATAATCCGATCCCCAACATTAAAAATAACTAACAAAAAAATAAAAAAATGACCAAATTAATCAATACTTAAAAGCTTAGATTTCAAAATTTTCCCAAAAAAGTGCCTAGCCAGAAGTCTCCCAAGAACCAGCTGCTAAATTTTTTTTAATAAAAATAATGAACACCACAAAACCTAATTCGAACCACCCCAAAGAAAGTATCAAAAGACTGAAAGCAGAATTAAAAAATGCCAAGATTCTCAATTTTAATCTTAACCCCTAATTTTAGAGGCTCAACACATACACAAACTAATAGAAAAACTAAACCAAAACCTTAATTAGAATGTGAAAAATTCCCAGCACTCCATGTGACGCCCCCAAAATTAGGTATACATCACCCATCTTGGGTCGACACTTACATGGTACAGAATTTAAATACAACATATTAACATAACTGTAGGTATGCAATACGACATAAATCGTGAGTTTAAATACAAAATATCGCTCTACTAGATATTATACAAACTCAAACAAAAAGTCCTCATTACGATTATTATCACACTATTTTACGAATAGTGAGGACTACTAATGCTATCTTCGAGGACCATCACTGCGTTTCCCGACTCGTCCCAAATTTATATTATCATTTCACGAGGAGAACAAAGAAAGAAAGGGTGAGCTCAACTAGCCCAAGAAGAAATATTATGACTAAGATAATGCGAGAATAAATTATCAATAGTCTTGATAATGTTAAACCGATAAAATACAATAGACAACCCGGTTTAAGCTGCGGATTGAATATCTGATCCATTAAAAGAGTCAAGTAGAAAATAAAGTCTACTATCTTTTAGGTTTTAAAGGTTTTTCATCATTTGTTTATAAATTTGAGACTCGACTTTAATAAATATTTCACATCATCGAATCACCCCTCCACTTTTCTGCCTAAGGATATTCTTTAGTATCACGATCACAATTATTCTCGCACTACGACCGAGAATAGTTGTGTATTCATTAATGGTCATGATCATGCCAACAATCCATCCATCAATGCACTACTACCCTCGAGGATTTTTTTACCACATCATTTGTAACATTACGGTCATGATTACAATCAATAATCCTCAGTCATAATCATACCAAGTCCATCCATGCTCTCTGAATACGAGATGACTTTAAAAAAATATAAAAATGAGGATGATGACAATGATATAAGAATTCAATAAAACAAGTTCAAGAATTATTTTATCCAGAATTTTTAACGTCCCAAACTGTCAACACGATCTTGCTTTGTAGAGTAAAAAATTCAAGAATGATCGGAAGAATATTTCCATGAAAAGATCTTGGATGAAACGCAAATATCGAGGATATTCTACTAATTTCATGGAGTATAGAAGTTAAAGTTTTAACCAATTTGGGTATAATAAAGAATGGAATAACAAAAGAAATCACCATGCATGCGATAGGCCATGCATGTGAGTTATTCCAATGAATAATAAAAAAAGCGGAACCAGTGTCGTGAAATTCACACCGAAGCGGGATGTTCCAACGAGAATAATAAAGATGGAACCAGATCCGGTATAAAGCACACGAGATAGGATATTCCAGCGTAATAATAAAGCGGAACCGAGTGGGTGTAAAACACATGAGCATGTGATGTTCCAACGAGAATAATAAAGATTTTAACCAGTCCGGTGTAAAACACATGAGCATGTGATGTTCCAATGAATAATAATAAAAAGCGGAACCAGTCCTGTGTAAAACACACGATGTGGATGTTCCAATGTAATAATAGAAGAATGTCACCAAGTATAGGGTAAACCACTTATACAAAGTTATTCCAATGAATAATAAGCGATGGAATAACAACAGCTTCTTCATGAATAAGAAAAGAATAACACCCCTTTACCGTAAAAGAACCTGAATATAGAAGTAGTGAAGTAGCGAGAATACTCTTCTTCTTTCTATAACTTTCTCTATAGCTTCTCTATAATTTCTCTCTAGAGTTTGATGAATTAAGTAAGAAAATAATGAAGGAATGAGCTTATTTATAGGAAAATGGAATGCATAAGAACTAATCCATGAATCGGTCCAGATTGATTTACTTTAATCGGACGGTCCATATTTAAAGCAAAATCTTTTAAATAAAATATAATATATTCTATTTATATAAAACATTTTACTATGCAAACACTATGCAAAATCTACTACAATAATATGCATAATAAAATATAATATATTTTATTTATAAAATAACTTTAATAAAGTATTACATTTTATATAAAAAGATGTTTACATTTTATTACGTTAATAATCTGAATAAAACAAAAAACGTCATTATCGCTTATAATAATTCATATTATTAATCAACAATAATGGAATCAAACTAAGTGACTTCTCACATAAGCATCAATAATCAATCTGTGTGCTTACTACGCAACCACACGACATCGTATTCTTTACTACTCTGAAGTAGTTCAACAATTATCAACGGTAAAACTTCCGCCGTTATTTAAATAAAATATTTTTGTCTTTTTTCTCAATCCGATAATAATTACATTGTAGGGTCCACCAATGATTGAGTAGTTGTATTTAATATTCCTACTAAACCGAATATTCCCCACCAATCGAATATAATATAACCACTTGTATACTTTGCAAAATTTATAAATATTACCCACAACTATAACATTATATCAAATTATTCCATAATATTCAAAATAATATTTATAGAAAATTCATCTTTATTTATAAAAAAGCTGGGTCTTACAACCTCCCTTCTTATGAAATTTCGCCCTCGAAATTAGGGTGCGATACACGGTATGTCGAAGAGGTAAGGATACCTTGATTTCATTTGATTCTAACTCCCAAGTCATTTCCTCAACATCGTGGTTCCTCCACAAAACTTTGACTTGAGGTATAACCTTGGGCGTAGAATATGTTCCTTCTTATCCAAAATTTGAACAGAACCTCTTCATACGTCAAATCTTCCGCTATTTCGTCCGGTTCTAACTCAATAATATGGTTCGGGTCTTTCACATATTTACGTAACATGGATATGTGAAAACATTATGAACACGAGACATATTTGGCAGAAAGCGCAGTCTATAGGCCACGGTTCCTACTCGATCGAGGATTAAAAATGGACCGATGAATCGAGGATTAAGTTTCCTCTCTTTCCAAATCTTGTAACTCCTTTCCATGGAGCAACTTTTAACAACACATGATCTCCTATATTGAATTCCACGTCCTTTCGATGAAGATCGGCGATAACTCTTTTGTCGATTTTGTGAGGTTTTTATACGTTGTCGGATCGTTTGAATCTTTTCCGTAGTCATACGTACTAACTCCCAGGTCCCAACAACGTTGCTTCACCCACCTCATCCCAAAGACATCTTTGGAGAACGACACTTTCTTCCATACAACGCTCGAATGGAGCCATGCCAATACTTGCTTGATAAGCTGTTGTTGTGGGAAAACTCCACCAATGGTAAAAACTTGTCCCAACTCCCCTTAAAATCAAGAACACGAGTCTTAATAGATCTTGAAGAGTTTGAATAGTCCTCTCCAGAATGTCCGTCCGTCCCCAGGATGATATCTGAAAACTAAATCGTAAGTCCGTGCCCATAGATTTTTTGCAAACCAACCCAAAATCGTGAAGTGAATCTTGGGTCTCGATCGAAACTATGGATACTTAGGCATACCATGCGGTCTTACAATCTCGTTTATGTACATACGAGCAAGACGTTCAAGTGTATAAGTTTCTCGTATCGGTGAAATGAGCGGACTTGGTCGATCTATCAACAATGACCCAAATCGCATCAATGCCTTGAGAAACCTTAGGAAGGCCGTGAACGAAATCCATGGTAATGTGCTCCCACTTCCATTCCGGAATTTCAAGTGGTTGCATAGACCTTTTTGTACTTGATGCTCCGCTTTAACTCGTTGACAAGTTAGACACCTTGAGATAAACAAATAGCTATCTCTCTCTTCATATTGCTCCACCAAAATGTATGGCGAATATCATGATACATTTTGGTACTCCTGAGATGGATTGCAAATGGTGTGTTGTGCGCCTCCATCATGATATTATACTTTAAATCGTGGTCGTTAGGAACACAAAGTCCGGAGTTGACTCAAGTATTCCTTCTTCATCGATTCTTGCTTCCCAGATAGCACCCTCTTGCACTTTCTTTTTCATACGCATCGGCTCCAGTGCAGTAACTTGAGCAAGCGACTTTAACTTTATCGATTAAAGTCGGTTCTACTCAGATATTTGCTATCATCACATGCGTCCTGAGTCTTTAACTCTATCTCCATCCTTTGCAAGTCACACAAAATGGGCCTTTGTGTTGACAATAACGCACTTTTCATTTGCATAATACGATCTTCTACTCAATGCATCCACCTACCACGTTAAACTTTTCCGGGATGGTATTGGATGGTATGATCATAATCTTTCAACAGCCAAGCCAACGTCGTTGTCGCATGTTGAGTTCCTTTTTGAGTGAAGAAATATTTGAGGCTTTTATGATCCGTAAAGATCTCCACTTTCTCCCCATACAAGTAATGCCTCCAAATTTTAAACGCCTTGATAACAATGGTTGCCAACTCGGATCATGAGTAGAATAATTCCTCTCATATTCTTTGAGTTGTCATGAGGCATAGGCTATAACTTTTCCATGTTGCATAAGAACACATCCCAACCTTTGCTCGAAGCATCACCAGTAGATGACAAATCCTCCGAGCCAAATGGTATTGTCGAGCAGTCTTGAAATAAGTCTCTTCTTGAGTTCTTGAAAACTCTTCTCACATTCTTCGCTCCAACCGAACTTTGTATCTTTTCGAGTCACCGAATATCGATGGAGTAGCGATTCGAGAAAATCCTTCCACGAATCTCCGATAATAACCAATTAAACCGAGAAAGCTACGTTTCTTGGCCACTTGATTTAGGTTGTTCCCGACTTTGAATAGCTTCAATCTTTCTTGGTCAATGATATTCCATGACTTGATACCACGTGCCCAAGGAATGCTACTTCTTCAAGCCGAACTCGCATTTCTTCAACTTGGCATAAAGCTTATATTCACGAAGCTTTTGGAGTGTCGACCTCAAGTGTTGCTTTCATGATCTTCACGGCTTTTGGAATAAATAAGGATGTCATCAATAAAGACGACCACAAAGTGATCTAAATATTCCTTGAATACTCGGTTCATCATATCCATGAAGGCGGCGGGAGCATTAGTCAATCCAAAGGACATGACTAGGAATTCATAATGCCCGCATCGGAGTTCGGCCGTCTTTGGAATGTCGTGGTTCTAATCTTCAATTGGTGATATCCTAACGAAGATCAATCTTTGAAAAGAATTTGGCTCCTTGAATCGGTCAAACAGTCATCAATACGTGGCAATGGATACCTATTTTGATGGTGACATGATTCAACTCCAGATAATCAATACAAAGTCGCATACTCCCATCTTTCTTCTTCACGAATAGAAACAGAGCACCCCAAGGAGAAGTACTAGGGGCGAATAAAGCCAATGTCTAACAATTCCTGCATTGGGTCTTTAACTCCTCGAAGTTCAATAGAGCCATTCGATATGGGGCTTTGGAAATAGGTTTTGTACCGTGTTCAAGGTCGATACAAAATTCAATTTCACGCCTGGGGGTAGGCCGTGAAGTTCTTCGAGAATACGTCAGAAATTTATTAACAATAGAAATATCGCTCAAAACCGACGTATTTTTGTTTAAATCATGATATGAGCTAAGAAAGCTTGACATCCATTTTTCAATAAACGAATAGCTTTATGGCTTGAGATGACCGTGATTGATTTTAATGGTTTGGTCGTTTGAATTAGCATAATAGGTTGATTAGGAATATGAAAGCTAACAACCTTACGAAAATAATCAATTTTTGCATGATAAGTAGTTAACCAATCAATCCCTAGAATCACGTCAAATGCAAGTATTTTTAATGAAATAAGATCGACGATAATGTGAGGTACCGATTTGAACCAAACAAGACTTATAAACAGTGGATGTAATGAAGGTTTCTCCCAACGGAGTTTCCACAGATAAGTCAAAGTCTAATTTCTCCGAGTCAAATTTAATCGATGAGCGCAAGTAGGAGAAATAAAAGAATGGGTAGAACCGTTATCAAATAAAGTGTAGACTTCATTAGAGTTTATGATAAGCTTACCCGTGATGACCTCATTCGGGTTCCTTGCTTCTCTGGGAGGTCACAACAAACGCCTCCTCTTGCACTCTTGGTTTTGACTTTTCCGGGACTGACCTTTGGTGCCTCCATCCTAGTTGAATTTGTCTTGATAAATGACAAAATCGAGCTAAGTGACCTTCTTCCACAATTATAACATGCTTTGACTACGATGTACACGATTCGGATGATGTGTCCCTCTTCTCCGCATTTGAAGCATATGATAGTGGTCTTTCTCCTTCCTTAACAACGGTCTTTGGTCTTGACGTCTTTCCATCATTGTTGAATCTCCGCTTTCTTGAAATGTCCATTCTTATTGTTTTGGCCTACGATTACCACCGGCGGGTTACCATATCCGCCCGTTGATTCCTCTCCACGCTGTTGTCACCGCTTGATGACTACTCTCATTGGTATTATAACTTTGCTTAGAAATGCTCTCTTTTAGTTGCGTTGACTCGTTATCGCGCTCCACTAATCGAGCCCTATTTACAACATCCGAATACAAACACGGTTTATGAAAATAAGATGTTGACGTATCTCGACTTCAAACCTCTTAAAAACATTCGCGCCATTCTCTCTCATTATCCACCAAGTGGGGCCTTGAAACCGTGATAACTCCGCAAATTTTGCCTCGTATTGCGACACGGTCATATTGTTTTGTTCCAACTTGATAAACTCCACCTCCTTCATGTGGCGAATACTTTCGGGAAAGTATTTGTCGTTGAATGACTCTGGAACTTCTCCCAAGATATCTTCAATGACAAAGAAGTTGAGTACGCTTTCCGATTCCCACCATGTCACTTTCTCCGCGCGCCAACATAAAGGCGTGAAAAGGGAACCTTTTGCTCCTCGGAGCATCCCAAGACATCAAATATCTTGGTAATCTGCTTTATCCATGATTCCGCCAAGTGGTTTTGGCTCTCCCTTAAACTCCGGTGGTCCCAGCTCCTTGAATTGTTTAGCGGTGACCGCCGAGAGTTTTCCGTGTTTCCACCTACGTTTTGGGCGAGTCGCTCTCTTCATTTGTTGCATAAATTGCATAAAGCCTCCGAACATTTGATCATTCATCATTTGGTCAAGTGTTGTTGTTTCGTGAGGATTATCGCCTTCGATGCACATTATCCGATTATTGATATGTGGTGAATCAACGATCGCTCAGTGCTCCATTCTATTCTCAACATTCTCGGATGTCATTTTCAGATCTCGCCACAAAACAAAAGATTAATTGACATTTAACAATTATCTTTATATTACGGATGAACCAATAAAATAAGCACAAAAAACTTAGGTAGGTCATACTAGCGAAGGTATTCCCTGTCTCTCCCTCCTAGTACTTTTCTCACATCTTAGCCGGGATCATATCCACTTAGCTCGATACCAACCGTATGGCGCCCCAAAATTAGGTATACATCACCCATCTTGGGTCGACACTTACATGGTACGTAATTTAAATACAACATATTAACATAACTGCTGTGTGCAAATACGACATAAATCGTGAGTTTAAATACAAATATCGCTCTACTAGATATTATACAAACTCAAACAAAAATTCCTCATTACTGATTATTATCACACTATTTTACGAATAGTGAGGACTACTAATGCTATCTTCGGGACCATCACTGTTTCCCAGACTCGTCCCAAATTATATTATCATTTCACGAGGAGAAACGGTGAAAGAAAGGGTGAGCTCAACTAGCCCGATAAGAAATATTATGACTAAGATAATGCGTAATAAATTATCAATAGTCTTGAATAATGTTAAACCGATAAAATACAATGACAACCGGTTTAATCTGCGGTGGAATATGCAATCCATTAAAAGAGTCAGTAGAAAATAAAGTCTACTATCTTTTAGGTTTTAAAAGGTTTTTCATCATCGTTTATAAATGAGACTCGACTTTAATAAATATTTCACATCATCGAATCACCCCGCACTACTGACCAAGGATATTCTTTAGTATCACGATCACAATTATTCACCGCACTACGACCAAGAATAGTTGTTTATTCATTAATGGTCATGATCATGCCAACAATCGTCCATCAATGCACTACTGACCATCGAGGATTTTTTTACCACATCATTTGTAACATTACTATCATGATTACAAGAATAATCCTCGGTCATAATCATACCAAGTCCATCCATGCTCTACGTGCCACGATGACTTTAAAAAAATATAAAAATGAGGATGATGACAATGATATAAGAATTCATAAAACAAGTTCAAGAATTATTTTATCCGAGAATTTTAACGTCCAAACTGTCAACATGATCTTTGCTTTGTAGAGTAAAATTCAAGAATGATCGAAGAATATTTCCATGAAAAGATCTTCGGATGAAACGCAAATATCAAGGATATTCTACTAATTTCATGGAGTATAGAAGTTAAAGTTTTAACTTAACCGGGTATAATAAAGAATGGAATAACAAAAGAAATCACCATGCATGCGATAGGCCATGCATGCGAGTTATTCAATGTAATAATAAAAAAGCGGAACGGTGTCGTGAAATTCACACCAACAGGATGTTCCAATGAGAATAATAAAGATGGAACCAGATCCGGTGTAAAAGCACACTGAATAGGATATTCCAACGAGAATAATAAAGATTTTAACCAGTCCTGTAAAACACATGCATGGATGTTCCAATGAATAATAAAGATTTTAACCAGTCGTTGTAAAACACACGAGCAGGATGTTCTAACGAATAATAATAAAAAGATTTTAACCAGTCCTGTAAAACACACGAGCATGGATGTTCCAATGAATAATAGAAGAATGTCACCAAGTATAGGGTAAACCACTTATACAAAGTTATTCCAATGAATAATAAGCGATGGAATAACAACAGCTTCTTCAATGAATAAGAAAGAATAACACCCCTTCTGTAAAAGAACCTGAATATAGAAGTAGTGAAGTAGCGAAATACTCTTCTTCTTTCTATAACTTTCTCTATATAAACCTTCTCTCTATAATTTCTCTCTGTAGTTTCAATGAATTAAATAAGAAAATAATGAAGGAATGAGCTTCTATTTATAGGAAAATGGAATGCATAAGTAACTAATCCATGAAACGGTCCAGTTGATTTACTTTAATCGACGGTCCATATTTAAAGCAAAATCTTTTAAATAAAATATAATATATTCTATTTATATAAAAACATTTTACTATGCAAACACTATGCAAAATACTATACAACACTATGCATAATAAAATATAATATATTTTATTTATAAAATAACTTTAATAAAGTATTACATTTTATATAAAAAGATGTTTCGCTTTATTACGTTAATAATACGAATAAAACAAAACGTCATTATCGCTATAATAATTCATATTATTAATCAACAATAATGGAATCAAACTAAAGTGACTTCTCACATAAGCATCAATAATCAATACTGGTGCTACTACGCAACCACACGACATCGCATTTTTTTTACTACCGAAGTAGTTCAACAATGATCAACCAGTAAAACTTCCGCCGTTATTTCAATAAAATATTTTTGTCTTCTTTTCTCAATCCGATAATAATTACATTGTGGGGTCCACCAATGATTGAGCCGTTGTACGAATATTCCCTACTAAACCGAATATTCCCCGACCAATCGAATATAATATAACCACTTGTATACTTTGCAAAATTTATAAATATTACCCACAACTATAACATTATATCAAATTATTCCATAATATTCAAAAATAATATTTATAGAAAATTCATCTTTATTTATAAAAACTGGGGTCTTACACTCCAAACTTTCCTATCAAAAACACAGAAGCGATGTTAATTTAAGAAGCAGAACAATAAAATTAATTACCAATTCTGAACCGCAAAAGCCCACCATAGAAGATGACGAATCGTAATCACTATGAAAATACCATCTTCAGGAGATAATTTTATGGGTTTTGCCAAGTATCTCTACCACAAAAAATTTGATAATATTAGAATAGTGCTTCTGCTAGACGCCTAAACAGAACCAGGAAATTTACCAGAATAAAACTAAGTTGAGCATAAAAAAAAAAGAGCACCATCTATACCATGTTACCAACATGACCTGACAACACAGATTACACTTGTAATTAATCGAAAAGCAACTAAGACGTTTATGTAAAGCATGTCAAGGTTGTGGCATTCATTTCTATCAAGCTAACATAAAGTTGAATCTAAGTTAAGACATTCGTACCAAGTTACCAACAGGATCAGGCAACACAAACTACGCTCATAATTTATCGAAAAAACACTAAAATCGTGTATGTAAGCAGACCCAAGTTGTGGCATTCATTACTATCACGCTAACATAAAACTGAATCTAAATTTAAGCATCAAAACCCAACTAAAACTAAATCTAAGTTTAACCAAAAACTACTTTTTTGATATATCCTAAAATAAGAGTCCCTTTTGAAATGTCAAATTATTGATCCAGATGACATTTCCTAATATACCACCAGAATAAGGCATTGATAGGGGACTTTTACTGATACTCATTCCTCACAGACTATCAAGTACCAACATTAATTATTGAGCAAAACAATATAGAAAACCCACAAAACAAACATAAAAAATTGCCACATTTAGCCAATAAATCATCAATCAAAAATGTGAAATACCATATAAAGCTAAAGCGAATAAGATCAATACCGGCAGCATCAGCTGGAGCTCATCATCTCCACCAACACGTAATTCAAAAGGCCCTTCAACCTCAAACGCATCCAGTACAACCTTTGAGCTTACTTCATTCACCAAACTCTCAAAATCTCCCCTTTTCTTAAATTTCCTCTATTTCAATACTTCATAATCATATAATTTGAAAACCAATTCACTCTTTCCAAATAGAAAGCTAATCTCATACCTTTGCACATTCCTATACCTGACCTTCGTCGAGTCCAAATTGGAAACCCTAACATCATTAGAATTCCACTTTTGTCTCACCGAAATGGCATCTAGCACGTCCTGAATCCAAACAATCATAAAGATGTAAGAAATTATGTGAAATCAAAAGACTTGAGTAATGGACCTTTAAGAAGAGGGAAGGTTGGGGACGAAAGTCTCCTGAAGATGGTATTTTCATTTTTGGTCCATAGCGATTGTGATTCGCTTGCCCCATTAAATTACACAAAAAAAAAAAGAATTCTTCTAACAGCCCACATCTGATCAACAAAAAGTTTAATTAAAGTAAGAAGTTATCATTAAACACCTCGTGATATGTTTCTGCTAATACCTCGTGATATCATTAAAGTTTTATGATGAATGACTGATTTAATCTAGAACTTACCACCAATATTACACTTACATGCCACTGTCGAAGAGTTGGATTTCTCTCTCTTGGAGTTCTTCTTCTCCACCACAAACTTCCTCACTCAAAGTTTGTTTTGAGACGACAGTGAGGCAACGGGGTTAGGATTTTTCGGGACTGATTTTGGGTATGTCACAGGGGTGACTGTTTCGGAGCTCTGGATCATACATTAGGGGCTGGGTATGAGAGATTTGGGGATGGAATTAGGGCAGGGTATCAGATATAAGAGATTTAAGGGAGTTGAGAGGGATGGAGTTGTTTGGGGGATCAAGTTGGCATCTGTAAGATCAGAGGGAGACACGGAGTGTTTGAAATTTGAATGTGAGAGAGCTGCTGATGTAAGACTCTGGAGGGGACATTTGTCTATTTTCTCTCTCTGCTCTCTTTTATATTATAGATTGATCTGAATCCCAATCGCACCAAGTTCCAAATTATGAAATTGTACTGAACAACATTTAACTTGTTTAAATATCCTGCACAGAAATGCATCCGAAACTGGTACTTATTTTACAACAGTGGTATGAAGCCAATGTTCAAGCTCTCATATGTAACTTGAAGTGAACATATTATTTTAGGAAGAACTACTATTTTCTGTTCTTACACAAGAAAAAGGACATAATTAGATGGTATCTCTCAGACTACTAAAGCCCCGTACACTTTCTGTATGATTGCAGTTGCCATCAGTAAGAAGTCTTGAAGGGCTTATAAGTTTTGAGATCCAGAACAACACCTGCAAAAGAACCCACAGCTGCAGCTACTGAGACAAAAAGGCATGCCAAACTTAGCATCTGAAGTCCAAGCCAACGGTTAGTCCATCTCCCAATCTTCTTCTGAGAAATGTACATTTCTACGGGGAAGTAAACTGTCAACGGCCAAAATCCCATGGTTCCAAGTATCCCCACAACGTCGTTGAAGAAAGGCAAGAGCATTGCTATGACTGTTGTCAGTACCACAAAGAAAGTCCTCCATACCATTCGGAAGAAGTTGATCTGGTAAACCCCATAAAAAGGGATGGGAATATCATACTCTCCGGTAACAAAATTACTCTTTGACCACTTTTTTGCACTCCATTTTTGCACAAACGCAAATAAGGGCTGGCAATATACCTACAATATATATATATATATATATATATATATATATATATATATATTTTTGTATATTAATATTGATCAATTGGTTATATATTCTGTTTGTATAACTACTCGTTTATACCTGATATGCACCTACAAGATGAACAACTATAGCAATGTTAGCAATGTCAAGAAGCCAATACGGGTTGTAGAATCCAAATCCTGTAAGAAGATTGCCAGGAGCCAAATCTCCAAAGGCAGCATAACCCATGCAACCACAAAGCAAGTAGAAAATTGTTGTGACCGTGATACTCATTAGAGTTGCCTTTTTCATGGTCTTATACTCTGCTGGTGGAGATTTTATGGTATCCTATAAATAGAGTAGTTAATAAAGATAGATGGATATATAAAGGGTTTTAATCAAAATAAGTTACTTAGCAAAAATTTAAATAAGGAAAGATGTGTACTTGAATTTCAATAAGGATAATCTCCTAGAGCTTGCATACCCCTCCATAGCTTCTGTGTTTCGGTAACTGTTCCAGCATGTGTTACTGTCCCTATGCTGATCCCAGTTAGGCTTCCTTTGAAGCTCCTATTTCCTATTAATTTGGGTACAATTAAAGTTTATGTCAAGAAGTAAAGTAGGACTCTCATTTTTGGACTGATGCATATGTACACATAAAGATGCATTTAAGTTTTTGGTGCATGGTGTATACACTGACGGTGTATAAAACTTTTCACATGTGTCAAATACCTGCAACTTTGCCAATGCCAAGGCCTAGACCAACAAAAGAGTATGTGAAAGACATAACAGCAGCAACTATAGAGAGCCACCATACTTGATCAAAGTCTGGGATCTGAGAAAATAACACTTCTATGATTCCAAATGTTATCATATACCCATTACTCGACATGTGACATGGATCTTTCCCTCCACTTTTATGGAAACAGTTTGATCTCTTTATTGCCCTGCAGTACACAAAATGATGAGAGAGATGCATTTTCTTTTGCTTGAGATTATTTTCGTCCCTCAAAGAATGTCACGGTAACACATTTGTATATATATTACCTTTGTCCAGCAAAGAATGTCACATTTTTTTACAAAAATATGCATGACTGACTAACACTGGCATACAGCCATAGCATGCATGTGTGTCTGTATATGTAGATGTTCTTTTTCATATTCACATAAAAAAGAACTTACATCATGCTAACTGATGCGGCAATGGTGTACCCGATGGCTACACCAAACAAATTCAAATATTGAATCAGCCCACATACCGCCACTTTCCGTCCCCCTGCATGCAGTCAAATTTAGACATGTTGATCAGCACCGTAACCATGTTTTAATTATCTTTCTATTCACAAATATAAGAGCAAAATGACATGTAATACTTAAAAGCGAGTGCTCTTACATTTTGAAACGGAGCGAAATTAATTCACGTCTGCTACAATTAGTAGCGGAAGACGTGTTACGGCCGTTACTAATAGTAGCAGATGACAGATGTCGTCCGCCACTAATAGTAGCGGATGGCGATGAAAATAGTAGCGGACATAACCCGTCGTACACAACTAATAGTAGCGGACTTGAATTTTTCAGTTCTAATCTCGACCTTTGGTTCCTATCTTGTTGAAAAATAGAGATGGTTTATACGCATTTTTGATCCATAGCAAATACATAGCATGCTATAGATCATTTTTCATATATATATATATATATATGAGATCTAATTCATGGCAATCGATTGCCAGATCACTATTCATGGCAACCAACTTGTCAGCTGTAGATCAATTTAATAAAAGGTTGAGATTGAAGTAATTTTGTACCCAACCGTTACATGTTGTTCCGGCTTTTAATTTAATAAGTGGGCTCCAACTGGTCAAACACGTGTAAATGGGTTCCACTTTGTGATCTTTTATATTATAAAAAAAAAAAACTGCTACACCTAGTAGCGGCTTGGACAATCAAATTTTGCAACACCATGTAACGGCTGTTACTTGCTTGGTATAATGCTTTGCTTGGTTCCATATATCCATTATTTCATTATTTTATATATATATATATATATATATATATATATATATATATATTAAGTAATGAAAACGAATTACCTAAATTGGCCTTGACAGCATCCATGTAAGTGTAATTTCTTTGCCCATTGACAGGGTCACCGGACCTATAGCACTGTGATAAAAGATTGGAAGTATAGAAAATGACAAAGGCCAAAAGGATCATAACTGTCGGTCCGGCTACCCAACCGAGCTGCCCTATTGCCCATGCCAAGGACAGCACTCCTGACCCTATCACTGCCGTTATTATGTTCGACGACGTGGTCCAAAAAGTACCTTAATTTACCACAATAAATAAATAATGATGTTATTTTCGCTTTCATGCATTTTTTTTGCTTAGTTAAAGGGAAGACTATATATATATATGGAGTATATAATAATAATAATAATAATAATAATAATAATAATAATAATAATAATCAGTAGTATCATGCACTCATCATATACTAGCTACTATCATTGATTGAACTGTGTTAATGACAAAATTGTCCTTTCAAGTTTTAAATTTGTGTAAGGTGTATGTATTTAATCATTAATGATTAATGATTAATTAATTACCTGTTCTCTTCAAGCGGTCATCATCATCAAAACACTTGGAATAATTGGCCTGAATGTTCATGGCTTCAGTCTCGCTAGAAACCAGCTTAGGATGGACTTCCACTTGCAGGTAGTGCTTAATGTCATGTCTTTCTTCAACCTGAATTATATATATATATATATATATATATATATATATATTAGCAATCAAATTTATACTATAACAAATTATATATTGAGCTCAGCTCAGCTGAAAATTTTGATTAATTAGAGTGGTGTGGGAGAAATTTGAAGTATGAGTATTAATTCTTACATTGCCAAGTTGGATCCTCGACGGTAGAGTTCGACTTCTTGGCAGCATGACTGTAGCTAGCTAGCACGTACGTTGCCTTGCCGGAAGGAAGGAATAATGGAATATCCTCAAAACTAACTAGAGACAAAGAGTAAAGTTTGCTGTGAGGTGATGGAGGAGGATAGGCTAGCTAGAAAAGGTGAACACGCACTTTGATTGATAATGGGGAGTGGGGTGCTTTATATACAGGGGAATTTAGATAAATACTACGTACGTGGGTGGGTAATATATATTTGATACTACAAGTATTACTATAGCTGAAAATATCCCAAGGCTCTTCTTTTTCTTCTCAACTTTTTTTCCATCTAGATAGATGTTAAGATTATGTTTATAAATTATGGAAATTCTACAAAAGTTTTATTAGTATGGGGATGGCATTGTCACTCTTTTTGGTAGCAACTGCTAATTCGGAACTAAATTTAAAAAAAATAAAGTCAAATAAATTTTACTCTCGGATGTGTCATAGAAATTGTCTTAATATAAAAAAGAAAATTTATCTACTCCCTCCTCCGTCCCTTAATATATCTCGTTTTAAATTATTTTATTTTTCTTTAATTATTTATTGTTTTATATAATTTTGGAGATCATTATCTACAATCTTTCTAAAATACTGATAAATGCAAAATGTTATAAAGACTAGTTTACCCAACAAACTTATGGGACGGACGAGGGAGCGAGTAAAATACAATGGAACGCGTTTGTTGGAGTGTAAATCGTGTAACATGCTGCTGCTATCTTCTGTGCATTTGATAATGATATATATTCCTTTCTTGTCTTTTATTATTTTATACTCAATTAGGTATTTATCTTTTACCGGCCGGTATACTTACTTTAATTTTTTATTTCATGGTATATTTCATGTACATACAAATAAGGAAAGATGGATTATTTCTCTTAGGCAAGCAAAGGGAGTAATAAAATAAGAAAATACCATAGGGGAAATAAGATATATATATATATATATATATATATATATATATATATAATAATTAAACGATATTGTTTTACATTATATTATATTCTATAATTATTTTAATTTCGGTGTACTTATATATATACAAAAATAAATGATATGTGCATATACATGTGGTACAGACACTCTTTATATCCACGTCTGCATCCAGATATATGTGGATATTAATTTTAGAAATCACACTGCGTATCCACACCGCATGGCACAACAGTGTGCGGGTATTGCGGATATGCAGCGCGACGAATGCGATTATAAATGTGGATTTTTGATATTCTCTATAATAAGATGCAAAGTCAAATAAAGAAAGATGGATATAATTAAGTAATCATATCTTTGTTACACGTGAGAATATGTTAATGGAGGCTTAAAACTTTAGTGCTTAAAGAATAATGAAATACATGTGAAGTAAGGTTTGACATTGTATTTATAGTTGATCACACCACCTCGCCCCATCCCCAAATTGAATCTCTTATTATAGTAATTACTATACTAGGATAGAGGTCAATCTCTTTAAAGAAAGAAAGTCGGGTCTATTAATCTTGATTCTTTCCTTAAAAATTAGAATATAATCAGCAATCATAGATTCTCTAAGATATAATAATGTCAACCAGAATATACTCCTACGTGAGAAAAAATCCTTCACGTGACCAAAGGCCCACCAAATTACTCGGGCACAAACAATCACGCCCCAACAGATACAATTTGTAAGACCCCAGCTTTTATAAATAAAGATGAATTTTTCTATAAATATTATTTTTGAATATTATGGAATAAATTTGATATAATGTTATAGTTGTGGGTAATATTTATAAATTTTGCAAAGTATGCAAGTTGTTATAAAATATTCGTTTGGTGGGAAATATTCTTTTTGTTAGGAATATTCGTACAATGGCTCAATCATTGGTGGACCCTACAACATTATTATCGGATTGAGAAAAACGACAAAAATATTTTATAAAAATAACGGCGGATTCTTGTTACCATTAAAACTGTTGAACTACCTGCGTGGCCTTCCCAAAATTAGGTATACGTCACCCATCTTGGGTCGCCACTTACATGGTACATAAATTCAAATACAACTTACTAATATAATCATCATGTATAATACGACATAAATCGTGTGAGTTTGAATACAAATATTATCTACTAGATATTATACAAACTCAAAAGGAGTCCTCATTACAACTATTATCACACTATTTCACGAATAGTGAGGACTACTAATCTATCCTCTGGACCATTACTCCGCTCCCGACTGTCGTCCCAAATGCATGTTCTCATTTCACAAGAAGAAAAGGTGAAAGAAAGAAAATGAGCTCAACTAGCCCAAGAAGAAATATTATGACTAAGATAATGCGAATAAATTATCATTAGCCTTGACAGATGTTAAACCGATAAAATATAATAGACAAACCAGTTTAATCACAGCTTGAATAAGCAATCCATTAAAAGAGTCAGTAGAGAATAAAGTCTACTATCTTTTAGGTTTTAAAAGGTTTTCATCAATTTTTATCACGAGACTCAAACAATAAATAAACCACCACATCTAATTATCCCTCGTACTACTTGGTCAAGGATTTTCATCAAATTATCAATGGTCATGACTATACTTGAATCACCCCCAGTCATAATCATACCAAAAACTATCCATCAATTGCATTACACAGCCCATTTGAGGACTTTTGTCACATCATTTATATCAAGTCGTGATTATACCGAATGATCCTCATGCATAATCATACTAAAGTTCATCTATCTTGGCGTAAGCCAAAAGATAACATAATATAACATGAGGATGATGACAATGACATAATAATTCAATAAAACAAGTTCAAGAATTATTTAATCCATGAATTATTAACGTCCAAATTGTCGACGTGATCTTCGTTTACGTGAGTAAAATTCAAGAATGATCGGAAAGAATATTTCCATGAAAAGATCTTTGGATGAAACGCAAATATCGAGGATATTCTACTAATTTCATGGAGTATAGAAGTCAAAGTTTTAACCAACCGGGTATAATAAAGAATGGAATAACAAAAGAAATCACCATGCATGCGGTGCTTGATGAGGCGAGTTATTCCAATGTAATAATAATAATCGGGAACCGGTCGGTGAAATTCACACCGGCTGCGATGATGTTCAACAGAATAATAAAGATGGAACCGGATCCGGTGTAAAACACACGATATAGATATTCAACAGAATGATAAAGATTTTAACCAGTCCTGTAAAACACACGCAGACGTGATGTTCCAATGAATAATAAAAAAGCGGAACCAATTCCCGTGTAAAACACATGCATGCAGGATGTTCCAATGTAATAATAGAAGAATGTCACCAAGTATAGGGTAAATCACAGATACAAAAGTTATTCCAATGTAATAATAAGCGATGGAATAACATAAGGATTTCACCAAGTATAGGGTATCTGCGTATCTGAGTTTTGTATAGGGTATGCCACTTTTACAGTTATTCCAATGTAATAATAATGAATGGAATAACGAAGTTCTCTTCAAGAAGAAAGAATAACACCCTTTACCGTAAAAGAACCTGAATATAAAGTAGTGAAGTAGCGAATACTCTTCTTCTTTCTATAACTTTCTCTATAAACTTCTCTCTATATTTCTCTCTGTAGAGTTTCAATGAATTAAAGAAAATAATGAAGGAATGAGCTTTCATTTATAGGAAAATGGAATGCGTAGTAATTAATCCATGAACTGGTCCCGGATTGATTTACTTTAATCGACGGTATATATTTAAAGAAAATCTTTTAAATAAAATATAATATATTCTATTTATATAAAAACATTTTACTATGCAAACACTATGCAAAACACTATATAAAAACACTTATCGCAACACTATGCATAATAAAATATAATATATTCTATTTATAGAATAACTTTAATAAAGTATTCTATTTTATATAAAAGATGTTTCGCTTTTATTACGTTAATAATACGAATAAAACAAAACGTCATTATCGCTATAATAATTTCATATTATTAATCGACAATAATAGAATCAAACCGAGTGACTTCTCACATAAGCATCAATAATCAATACCGTGTGCTACTTATGCAACCACACGTATTCTTCGTTTTTACTACCGAGTAGTTCAACAAAGAACTACTGTAAAACTTCCGCCGTTATTTCAATAAAATATTTTTGTCGTTTTCTCAATCCGAATGATAATTACATTATGGGGTCCACCAATGATTGAGTAGTTGTATTTAATATTCCCCGCTAAACCGAATATTCCCCAATCAATCGAATATAATATAACCACTTGCATACTTTGCAAAATTTATAAATACTACCCACAACTATAATATTATCTTAAATTCACACCATAATATTAAAAAATTATTTCAACAAAATTTAAATCTTTATTGATAAAATCTGGGGTCTCACAATCTCCCTCCTTATGGAATTTAAGCCCCTCCGAAATTAGGGTGCGACTGACGATATGATAAAGAGATGAGGATACCTTGAATACCTTTATCGTTTAAAACATTAAATTCATTTTTGCAATCCTACCAAAGATATTCATTAACAATTCATCTTTGCACTACGGTGCAAAAGATATTTATTAACAATTCATCTTTGCACTACAGGTGCAAAGATGTAAAACCAATAATCTTTGAGACTCGACTTAATAGTATCACGACCACGAATTATCCATGCACTACTTGGCTAAGGATATTCGTGTTTTCAATCTGATTATGATTATACCGAACAATCCTCGGTCATAATCATACCAAGTTCATCTATGCACGTAAGCCACGAGATGACTTTGAACGCATCCATGAATTAATATTTCATTCTTTGAGACTCACCTTTCGATAATTAATCCACATCATCGAATCATCCCCGCACTACGTGCCAAGGATATTCATTAGTATCACGACCACAAATTATCCATGCACTACTACCAAAGATAATTGTGTTTTTTCAATTACTGATTATGATTATCTTAAACAATCCTCGTCATAATCATACCAAGTCCATCTATGCACGTAAGCCACGGATGACTTTGAACACATCCATGAATTAATATTTCATTCTTTGAGACTCAAATTTCAATAATTAATCCACATCATCGAATCATCCTCGCACTACGTGCCGAGGATATTCATTAGTATCCGACCACAAATTATCCATGCACTACTGGCCAAAGATAATTGTGTTTTCAATTACGGTTATGATTATACCGAACAATCCCTGGTCATAATCATACCAAGTCCATCTATGCACGTAAGCCATAGATGACTTTCAACATAATATAAACATGAGGATAATGATATAAAGAATCAATCAAATGAGATAAAGGATAAATATTAAACATTTATAATATAATTTATCCGAAATTCAAGAATATCCCCATGTTATCAATCACTTAATAATCTCATAATCTAATATCATTAATATTATAACAATATTTTAATCACTTTTTAAATTTATAAACAATTTATCTCAATTGTTTACGCTTTACCATATAATGCATTTAATCATTCAAAAATGCCATACTCATAAGATATCATCACCAATTATCAAATCCTCATCAAAAATATGCATATACTCTATATAGGATTCTCTAGCCATAAAATCCTATTTTCAACTTTGTTACTTCACATAACATATTTAACTCATATGTTCGTAACTAAACTATTTTCATGAAAAATACCAAATCAGCCCTAAAAATATTTCTTTTCTGGGATTTAGCATAATATAGTCCCATAATGAAAATATATTTTTCTCGAATTTTAAAATTCATTTACTATTTTTAAAATCAATTTCCACTTAATTCCTTAAGAAATTAGCTACCTCAAGTTTAACTCCAAAATTCCCAAATCTTGGCAGGACCTTACACATGTTAACGTGAGCTTCCAGTTTAAATTTCATGGTCATCGGAGTTATAGAACTCGGTTATAGCGTTTTTAAATCGAAAAAACCTAAATATTGAAATAGTCATAACTTGCTCATTTTAAGTCAGAATGAGCTCATTTTTGGACAGGAGGTACTTTATACCATATACTTTCATGTCCCAAAAGGCCAGAATTTTTCTCATAATTTAAGTGGCCGAAACAGCCTCTCTAAAATCATGGCAGAAGCTTTTTTCGGTTTTTGCAGCTTTGCACTCCTTTGCTAAAATCAGTCCACACAAAAATCTACAACACCTTTTCCAGTAATTCCACTTGGATTAGTTAGGTAACTCATAGATCTAACTCTAGGACTTGACCACATTCAAAAATTCAAAATATAACAGGAGATATGGTCAATTGAATTTCATGTTACGTTTTCACTAAAATCTGATTTTCAACTCTTTGTGATTTCTAAGAAACTTTCATGTTTTCACATACTAACCAACATAACTCATCATAAAACTTACTAATACTTCATATACCCATGATTTTTATTAGTTCTATACTTTTATTATGACTTTCATCATAATCCACGTAAATGATCCTTTTAGTTGAAGAAATATTTGAGGTTTAAGAAATGGGTTTTGTCTTTGGGGTCAATACAAAATTCGATTTCACGCTCTAGGGTAGGCTAGGAAGTCTTCAAGAATACGCCAAGAAATTTATTAATGATAGAAATATCATTCAAAATCTATTACTTTCGTCCAAGACTTGGATAGTACGTCACATTAATACCAACTGTGACTTCTATCCCTTAACCTGGATAAGACTCCTCACAATGATACCTATCAACTTGCCATCTTCATCATGACGTCGCCTACGAAAAGTCCGCTTTTTGCATTTCACACAAGGAAGTCAACAACGAAAGGATCGGGGCTCTTTACTTATGGCTTGATATAATAGTGATTAACTTTAGGGTTTGGTTACTTTGAATTCGTATAACAGGTTGGTTAGGAATATGAAAGCTAACAACCTTACAAAAAGAATGATGAGTAGTTAACCAATTGATTCCTAAAATCCCATCAAAGGCAAATATTTTCAAAAAGATAAGATCGACAGTAACGTGAAAATGTTTAATTGAACCAAACAAGATTAATAAACAATTGGAGGTAACGAAGGTTTCTCCCAACGAAGTTTCAATAGATAAATCAAAGTCTAATTTCTCCGGAGTCAAATTTAAACGTTAAACGCAAGCAAGAGAGATAAAATAATGGGTAGAACCGGTATCTTATAAGGTATAGACTTCGCAAGAGCTTACGATTAACTTACCCGTGATAATTTTATTCGGGTTCCTCGTCACGAAAGAAAAAAAAACGCTCTCTTAAACTATCGGCTCGGTTTATGCAGGGACGACCTTTGGTGCCTCCATCCTAGTTGAATTAAGTCTTTGGTAAACGACAAAATCGAGCTAAGTGGCCTTCTCTTCCACAATTATAACATGCTTTGGATGGCATGGCGCGATTCGGATGATGTGTCCTCTCCTCCGCATTTGAAGCATATGATAGGTGGTCCTTCTCCTTCCTTAACAACAACGAGTCTTTGGTCTTTGACGTCTTTCCATCATTGTTGAATCTCCTTTTCTTGAAATGTCTATTCTTATTATTTTGGCCGATTACCACCGGCGTGGTTACCATATCTGGCTTTATTGATTCCTCCACGCTTGTTGTCACCGCTTGATGACTACTTTCATTTGGTATTATAATTTTGCTTAATTTGCTTCTCTTTTAGTTAAGTTGACTCGTTATCGCGCTCCACTAATTGAGCCCTATTTACAACATCTGAATAAAAACACAGTTTATGAGAAATAAGATGTTGACGTATCTCTGGCTTCAAACCTCTTAAAAACATTCGCGCCATTCTCTCTTCATTATCCACCAAGTGGGACGCAAATCGTGATAACTCCGCAAATTTTGCCTCGTATTGCGACACGGTCATATTGTTTTGTTCCAACTTGATAAACTCCACCTCCTTCATGTGGCGAATACTTTCAGGAAAGTATTTGTCGTTGAACAGCTCCTGGAACTTCTCCCAAGATATCTTCAGTACAGCAGGTTGAGTACGTTTTATCGATTCCCACCAATGAATCGCCTCTCGCAAGAACATAAAGGCGGCAAAAGGAACCTTTTGCTCCTCGGAGCATCCCAAGACATCAAATATCTTGGTAATCTGCTTAATCCATGCTTCCGCCAGAAGTGGTTTTGGCTCTCCCTTAAACTCCGGTGGTCCCAACTCCTTGAATTGTTTAGCGGTGACCGCCCGAGAGTTTTCCGTGTTTCCACCTACGTTTTGAACAGGAGTCGCTTTCGCCTGATGTTGCACGAATTCTAAAAACCTTTTAAACGTCATCAGTCGTTAGTCAATTGATCGGTGTTGTTATTTACGGGAGGATTATCGCCATCCTGTTGTACATTGTCCCGATTATTGATCCGTGGAGAATCAACAGGTCTCACGTGCTCCATTGCTATTCTCAACATTCTCGGATGCCATTTTCAAATGCCGCCATAAAATAAGGGTTAATTAACATATCACATATTATCCCTATACTACGTGAACCAATTAAATACCAAATAAATTTAGGTAGGTCATCTTAGCGAAGGAATTCCCGTCTCTCCCCTCCTAGTTCTTATCTCACATCTCGGCCGGGGATCATATCCTAGCTTTGATACCAACCGTGACGCCCCAAAATTAGGTATCGTCACCCATCTTGGGTCGCCACTTACATGGTACATAAATTCAAATACAACTTACTAATATAAGCGTAGGTATAATATCGACATAAGCCGTGAGTTTGAATACAAATATTATCTACTAGATATTATACAAACTCAAAAGGAGTCCTCATTACAACTATTATCACACTATTTCACGAATAGTGAGGACTACTAATGCTATCCTCTCGACCATTACTCCGTTCCCACAGACTAAATCCAAATTTATGTTCTCATTTCACGAAGAGAATAAAGTGAAAGAAAGGGTGAGCTCAACTAGCCCGATAAGAAATATTATGACTAAGATAATGCGAATAAATTATCATTAGCCTTCAACAGCGATGTTAAACCGATAAAATATAATAGACAACCGGTTTAAGCTGCGGTGAATAAGCAATCCATTAAAAGAGTCAAGTAGAGAATAAAGTCTACTATCTTTTAGGTTTTAAAAGGTTTTCATCAATTTTTATCATTGAGACTCGACAATAAATAAACCACCACATCTAATCATCCTGCATACCACGGTCAAGGATTTTCATCAAATTATCAATGGTCATGACTATACCGAATCACCCCCTGGTCATAATCATACCAAAACTATCCATCAACGCATTACAGGCCCACCGAGGACTTTTGTCACATCATTTATATCAAGTCATGATTATACCGAATGATCCTCGGTCATAATCATACTAAGTTCATCTATGCACGTAAGCCAAAGATAACATAATATAACATGAGGATGATGACAATGACATAATAATTCAATAAAACAAGTTCAAGAATTATTTAATCCATGAATTATTAACGTCCAAATTGTCGACATAATCTTTGTTTAGTGAGTAGTAAAATTCAAGAATGATCGGAAGAATATTTCCATGAAAGATCTTTGGATGAAACGCAAATATCAAGGATATTCTACTAATTTCATGGAGTATAAAGTCAAAGTTTTAACCAACCGGGTATAATAAAGAATGGAATAACAAAAGAAATCACCATGCATGCGGTACTTGGCATGACGAAAAGTTATTCAATGAATAATAATAACGGAACCAGTCGGTGAAATTCACAATCGGCGGGATGTTCCAACGAATAATAAAGATGGAACCGGATCCGGTGTAAAACACACGGATAGGATATTCCAACGAGAATGATAAAGATTTTACCAGTCCGGTGTAAAAACACACGACGTGGATGTTCCAACAGAATAATAAAAAGCGGAACCGGTCCGGTGTAAAACACATGCATGTGATGTTCCAATGTAATAATAGAAGAATGTCACCAAGTATAGGGTAAATCACAGATATCAAAGTTATTCCAATGAATAATAAGCAATGGAATAACATAAGGATTTCACCAAGTATAGGGTATCTGGCATATCTGAGTTTGTATAGGGTATGCCACTTTTACGGAGTTATTCCAATGTAAATAATAATGAATGGAATAACGTGTTCTCTTCAAGAAGAAAGAATAACACCCCTTACCGTAAAAGAACTGAATATAGAAGTAGTGAAGTAGCGAGAATACTCTTCTTCTTTCTATAACTTTCTCTCTATAAACTCTCTATAATTTCTCTCTGTAGAGTTTCAATGAATTCGTAAGAAAATAATGAAGGAATGAGCTTATTTATAGGAAAATGGAATGCATAAGTAATTCAATCCATGAACGGTCCGATTGATTTACTTTAATCGGCGGTATATATTTAAAGAAAAATCTTTTAAATAAAATATAATATATTCTATTTATATAAAAACATTTTACTATATGCAAAACACTATGCACAAAACACTATGCAACACTATGCATAATAAAATATAATATATTCTATTTATAGAATAACTTTAATAAAGTATTCTATTTTATATAAAAAGATGTTTACATTTTATTACGTTAATAATACGAATAAAACAAAACGTCATTATCGCTATAATAATTCATATTATTAATCGTGATAATAGAATCAAACCGAGTGACTTCTCATAAGCATCGATAATCAATACCGGTGTGCTTGTGCAACCACACGACATTCTTGTACTTTTACTACTGAGAGTAGTTCAACAAAGAACCACTTGGTAAAACTTCCGCCAAGTTATTTCAATAAAATATTTTTGTCGTTTTCTCGATCCGGCAATAATTACATTGTAGGGTCCACCAATGATTGAGTAGTTATGCGAATATTCCTGCTAAACCAAATATTCCCAGACCAATCGAATATAATATAACCACTTGCATACTTTGCAAAATTTATAAATACTACCCACAACTATAATATTATCTTAAATTCACACCATAATATTAAAAAATTATTTCAACAAAATTTAAATCTTTATTGATAAAATACGGGGTCTCACATACCCGGTGGTAAAAATACAAGAATACTGGCGTGGTTGTATAAGTAGCCACGGTATTGATTATTAATGCTTACGTGAGAAGTCACTCAATATCTCAATTATTACTACACATGAATTCTTTGCGTCATATCTCTTATATTATTGATTCAATTATTGTCACAAAGATCATCTCATATAATATGTTATAGTATTAAATCAATAATTGAGACGACAAGTTATAAATGATTAATAATTGTTGAAAGATTAAATATGTGTTATGATTTGTGGTAAGTTTGATTATTTTAATGGGGGGGCTCATATGTCATCATCTAAGAGTCTCTTCGTCAATAGTATTTACATTCGTCAATAGTAATTACCCTTGTCAATAGTATTTACCTTCGTCAATAGTAATTACCTTCGTCAATAGTAATTACCCTTGTGAATAGTATTTACCTTCGTCAATAGTATTTACCTTCGTTAATAGTAATTACCTTTACCAGACGTCGAACCACTTGTCGTTTCACATTACAGGCGTCGAACCACTTGTCGTTTCACATTACAAAAGCGTCAAAACCGGTGTTGTCGAGCCACTTGCCTTTTCACACTAAGGTCTTTAAAGCTAGAAATCTTCTATAAATAGAGGCCTAGGGCTTCATTATTTTTCACGAATTTATTCAAGCTATAGAGAGAGAAAGTATAGAGAGAATAAGAGAGAAAGAAGAAGAGTATTTTGTTACTACACTGCTGCAGTATTCAATCTCCTACCAAATGTAAGGGGTGTTATTCTTTCTTATTCATGAAGAGAAGCTGTTGTTATTCCATTGCTTATTATTACATTGGAATAACTTTGTATAAGTGGTTTACCCTATACTTGGTGACATTCTTCTATTATTCTGGTGGAACATCCTGTCTGCATGTGTTTTACACCGGACTGGTTCCGCTCTTTATTATTCGCTTGGAACATCCTCATGCGTGTGTTTTACACCGGACCGGTTCCGCTCTTTATTATTCTGGCTGGAATATCCTATCTCGTGTGTTTTTACAATCGGATCCGGTTCCATCTTTATTATTACTTTGGAACATCCCGCTTGCGTGAATTTCACTCGACCGGTTCCGTTATTTATTATTCTATTGAATAACTCCTTATGCATATGGCCTATCGCACGCATGGTGATTTCTTTTGTTATTCCATTCTTTATTATACCCAATTGGTTAAAACTTTGACTTCTATACTCCATGAAATTAGTAGAATATCCTTGATATTTCGCTTTCATCCAAAGATCTTTTCATGGAAATATTCTTCGATCATTCTTGAATTTTACTCTACAAAACAAAGATTGTGTTGATAATTGGGCGTTAATAATTCTGGATAAAATAATTCTTGAACTTGTTTTATTGAATTCTTATATCATTGTCATCATCCTCATGTTTATATTTTTTGAAAGTCATTTGTGGCAGAGTAGTGCATAGATGGACTTGGTATGATTATGACTGAGAGATTATTCTATGTAATCATGAATCGTAATGTTACAAATGATGTGATAAAAATCCTCGATGGGTCAGTAGTGCATTGATGGACGCTTGTTGGCATGATCATGACCATTAATGAATACACAAATATTCTTGGCCCGTAGAGTGCATGAATAATTGTGGTCGTGATACTAAAGAATATCCTCGGCGTAGTGCGGGGTGATTCGATGATGTGAAATATTTATTAAAGTGAGTCTCAAATATATAATGCATGATGAAAAACTTTTTAAAACCTAAAAGATAGTAGACTTTATTTTCTACTTGACTTTTTAATGGATTGCGATTCACCGCAGCTTAAACCGGTTTGTCATCAGTATTTTATCGCTTTAACATTATCAAGACTATTGATAATTTATTCGCATTATCTTAGTCATAATATTTCTTCTTGGGCTAGTTGAGCTCACCCTTTCTTTCACCGTTTTCTTGAGAAATGATAATATAGTCGGGACGAAGCTCTGGGAAACGAGAGAGATGGTCCCGAAGATAAGATTAGTAGTCCTCACTATTCTCGTAAAATAGTGTGATAATAATCGTAATGAGGACTTTTTATTTGAGTTTGTATAATATCTAGTAGATTTATATTTGTATTTAAACTCACAGCTTTATGTCGTATTGTATACGGCACGCTTATGTTAATAAGTTGTTTTAAATTACATACCATGTAAAGTGTCGACCCAAGATGGGTGATGTATACCTTATAAGACCCTCAGCTTTTATAAATAAAGATGAATTTTCTATAAATATTATTTTTGAATATTATGGAATAATTTGATATAATGTTATAGTTGTGGGTAATATTTATAAATTTTGCAAAGTATACAAGTGGTTATATTATATTCGATTGGTGGGAATATTCGGTTTAGTAGGAATATTCGTCAACTACTCAATCATTGGTGGACCCCACAAATGTAATTATTGGGATTGAGAAAAAGACAAAAATATTTTATTGAAAGAACGGCGGAAGTTTTACTGCTTGATCTTTGTTGAACTACTCTCGGTAGTAAAAAGTACGATGTCATATGTGGGTTGCATAAGTAAGCACCAGATTTGATTATCGATGCTTATGTGAGAAGTCACTTAGTTTGATTCCATTATTGTTGATTAATAATATGAATTATTATAGCGATAATGACGTTTTGTTTTATTCAGATTATTAACGTAATAAAACGAAACATCTTTTATATAAAAATGTAATACTTTATTAAAGTTATTTTATAAATAAAATATATTATATTTTATTATGCATAGTGTTCACATAGTATTTTGCATAGTGTTTGCATAGTAAAATGTTTTATATAAATAGAATATATTATATTTTATTTAAAAGATTTTGCTTTAAATATGGACCGTCGATTAAAGTAAATCAATCTGGACCGCTTCATGGATTAGTTCTTATGCATTCCATTTTCCTATAAATAAAGCTCATTCCTTCATTATTTTCTTACGAATTCATTGAAACTCTAGAGAGAGAAATTATAGAGAGAAGCTATAGAGAGAAAAGTTATAGAAAGAAGAGTGATATTCGCTACTTCACTACTTCTATATTCAGGTTCTTTTACGGTAAGTAAGGTGTTATTCTTTCTTATTCATGAAGAAGAGAACTGTTGTTATTCCATTGCTTATTATTCTGCTTGGAATAACTTTTTGTATAAGTGGTTTACCCTATACTTGGTGACATTCTTCTATTATTCATTGGAACATCACATGCATGTGTTTTACAGGACTGGTTCCGCCTTTTATTATTATTTCATTTGGAACATCCTGTCATGCATGTGTTTTACACCGACTGGTTCCGCCTTTATTATTACTGTTGGAACATCACATGCATGTGTTTTACACCGGACTGGTTCCGCTTTTATTATTCTCGTTGGAATATCCTATCTGTGTGTTTTACACCGGATCGTTCCATCTTTATTATTCATTTTGAACATCCTCGCTTGCGTGTGAATTTCACCGACCGTTCCGATTTTTTATTATTCATTGGAATAACTTTATGCATCGGCGTCTATCGCATGCATGGTGATTTCTTTTGTTATTCCATTCTTTATTATACCCAAATAAGTTAAAACTTTAACTTCTATACTCCATGAAATTAGTAGAATATCCTTGATATTTGCGTTTCATCCATATCTTTTCATGGAAATATTCTTCCGATCATTCTTGAATTTTACTCTCACAAGCGATGATCATGTTGACAGCTTGGACGTTAAAAATTCTGGATAAAATAATTCTTGAACTTGTTTTATTGAATTCTTATATCATTGTCATCATCCTCATTTTTATATTTTTTTAAAGTCATCCGTGGCTGTAGAGCATGGATGGACTTGGTATGATTATGACCAGAGGATTATTCTTGTAATCATGGCCGTAATGTTACAAATGATGTGGTAAAAAAAATCCTCGATGGTAGTAGTGCATTGATGGACGATTGTTGGCATGATCATGACCATTAATGAATACACAACTATTCTTGGTCAGTAGTAGTGCGAGAATAATTGTGATCGTGATACTAAAGAATATCCTTGGCAGTAGTGCGGGGGTGATTCGATGATGTGAAATATTTATTAAAGTTCGAGTCTCAAATTTATAAACAATGATGAAAAACCTTTTAAAACCTAAAAGATAGTAGACTTTATTTTCTACTTGACTCTTTTAATGGATTGCATATTCATTGCAGATTAAACCGGTTTATCATTGTATTTTATCGGTTTAACATTATTGAAGACTATTGATAATTTATTCGCATTATCTTAGTCATAATATTTCTTCTTGGGCTAGTTGAGCTCACCCTTTCTTTCAACGTTCTCCTCGTGAAATGATAATATAAATTTGGGACGAGTCGGGAAACGAGTGATGGTCCTGAAGATAGCATTAGTAGTCCTCACTATTACAGTAAAATAGTGTGATAATAATCTGTAATGAGGACTTTTTGTTTGAGTTTGTATAATATCTAGTAGCGATATATTTGTATTTAAACTCACGCTTTATGTCGTATTGTACACGGCGCTTATGTTAATATGTTGTATTTAAATTACATACCATGTAAGTGTCGACCCAAGATGGGTGATGTATACCTAATTTTGGGGCGTCACGGTTGGTATCGTAGCTAAGGGATATGATCCACGGCTAAGATGTGAGAAAAGTACTAGGAGGGGGGAGACGGGAATACCTTCGCTAGTATGACCTACCTAAGTTTTTGTGCTATTTTATTGGTCACGAATATAAAGATAATTGTTAAATGTCAATTAATCTTTTGTTTTGTGGCGATGTCAAAATGACATCCGAGAATGTTGAGAATAGCAATGGAGCCATGAGCGATCGTTGATTCACCACATATCAATAATCGAGGATAATGTGCATCGAGAAGGCGATAATCCTCATGCAAAACAACAACACCGACCAAATGATGAATGATCAAATGTTCGAGAGGCTTTATGCGAATTTATGCAACAAAGCAAGCGAGAGCGACTCTCGTCCCAAAACGTAGGTGGAAACACGGAAAACTCTCGGCGGTCACCGCTAAACAATTCAAGGAGCTGACCACCGGAGTTTAAGGGAGAGCCAAAACCACTTCACAGCGGAAGCATGGATAAAGCAGATTACAAGATATTTGATGTCTTGGGATGCTCCGAGGAGCAAAGGTTCCTTCACGCCTTTTATGTTGCGGAGAGAGCATTCATCGGTGGGAATCGGTAAACGTACTCAACTCATTTGTCTTCAAGATATCTTGGGAGAAGTTCCAGAGTCGTTCAACGACAAATACTTTCCGAAAGTATTCGCCACATGAAGGAGGTGGAGTTTATCAAGTTGGAACAAAACAATATGGCCGTGTCGCAATACGAGGCAAAATTTGCGAGTTATCACGGTTCGTCCCCACTTGTGGATAATGAAGAGAGAATGCGCGAATGTTTTTAAGAGGTTTGAAGTCCGAGATACGCCAACATCTTATTTCTCATAAACCGTGTTTGTATTCGATGTTGTAAATAGGGCTCATTTAGTGGAGCGCGATAACGAGTCAACGAACTAAAAGAAGCGGTAACAAGAAGTTATAAAACCAATGAGTAGTAGTCATCGGCGGTGACAACAAGCGTGGAGAGAATCAACGGGCGATATGGTAACCACTTGGTGGTAATCGTACAAAAACAATAAGAATGGACATTTCAAGAAACGGAGATTCAACAATGATGGAAAGACGGCCAAGACCAAAGACCACATTAAGGAAGGAGAAAAGACCACCTATCATATGCTTCAAATGCGGAGAAGAGGGACACATCGATCCGAATGCGTGCCATGCCGTCAAAGCATGTTATAATTGTGGAAGAGAAGGTCACTTAGCTCGATTTTGTCGTTTATCAAGATAAATTCAACTAGGATGGAGGCACCAAAGGCCAGTCCCGAAAAGTCAAAACCAAGAAGTCTGCAAGGGAGGCGTTTGTTGTGACCTCCCGAGAGCAAGGAACCCGAATGAGGTCATCACGGGTAAGCTTATCATAAACTCTAATGAAGTCTACACTTTATTTGATACTGGTTCTACCCATTCTTTTATTTCTCCTACTTGCGCTCATCGATTAAATTTGACTCGAGAAATTAGACTTTGACTTATCTCGTGGAAACTCCGTTGGGAGAAACCTTCATTACATCAACTGTTTATAAGTCTTGTTTGGTTCAAATCGGTACCCTCACATTATCTGTCGATCTTATTTCATTAAAAATACTTGCATTTGACGTGATTCTAGGGATTGATTGGTTAACTACTTATCATGCAAAAATTGATTGTTTACGTAAGGTTGTTAGCTTTCATATTCCTAATCAACCTATTATGCGAATTCAAACGAACAAACCATTAAAATCAATCACGGTCATCTCAAGCCATAAAGCTATTCGTTTATTAAAAAATGGATGTCAAGCTTTCTTAGCTCATGTCACAGATTTAAACAAAAATACGTCGGTTTTGAGCGATATTTCTATTGTTAATAAATTTCTGACGTATTCCCGAAGAACTTCCCGCCTACCCCCAGGCGTGAAATTGAATTTTGTATCGACCTTGAACTCCGTACAAAACCTATTTCCAAAGCCCCATATCGAATGGCTCTATTGAACTTCGAGAGTTAAAGACCCAACCGCAGGAATTGTTAGACATTGGCTTTATTCGTCCTAGTACTTCTCCTTGGGGTGCTCCTGCTCTATTCGTGAAGAAGAAAGATGGGAGTATGCGACTTTGTATTGATTATCTGGAGTTGAATCATGTCACCATCAAAAATAGGTATCCATTGCCACGTATTGATGACCTGTTTGACCATTGCAAGAGGAGCCAAATTCTTTTCAAAGATTGATCTTCGTTCCGGATATCACCAATTAAAGATTAGAACCACCGACATTCCAAAGACGGCTTTGAAACTCGATGCGGGCATTATGAATTCCTAGTCATGTCCTTTGATTGACTAATGCTCCTCTTTTGCCTTCATGGATATGATGAACCGAGTATTCAAGGAATATTTAGATCACTTTGTGGTCGTCTTTATTGATGACATCCTTATTTATTCCAAAAGCCGTGAAGATCATGAAAGCAACACTTGAGGTCGACACTCCAAAAGCTTCGTGAATATAAGCTTTATGCCAAGTTGAAGAAATGCAAGTTCGGGTCGAAGAAGTAGCATTCCTTGGGCACGTGGTATCAAGTCATGGAATATCTGTTGACCCGCAAAGAGATGAAGCTATTCAAAGCTCGGGAACAACCTAAATCGAAGGACCGAAGTCGTAGCTTTCTCGGTTTAAATGGGTTATTATCGGAGATTCGTGGAAGGATTTTCTCGAATCGCTACTCCATCGACTCAAATTGACTCGAAAAGATACAAAGTTCGGTTGGAGCGAAGAATGTGAGAAGAGTTTTCAAGAACTCAAGAAGAGACTTATTTCAAAGACTGCTACGACAATACCATTTGGCTCGGAGGATTTGTCATCTACAATGATGCTTCGAGCAAAGGGGTTGGGATGTGTTCTTATGCAACATGGAAAAGTTATAGCCTATGCCTCATGACAACTCAAAGAATATGAGAGGAATTATCCTACTCATGATCCGAGTTAGCAATTGTTTCTTCTTGGCTTAAAATTTGGAGGCATTACTTGTATGGGGAGAAAGTGGAGATCTTTACGGATCATAAAAGCCTCAAATATTTCTTCACTCAAAAGGAACTCAACATGTGACAACGACGTTGGCTTGAATCTGTTGAAAGATTATGATCATACCATCCAATACCATCCTCGAAAAGCGAACGTGGTAGGCGATGCATTGAGTAGAAGATCGTATGCAAGAATCGAAAGTGCGTTATTGTCAACACAAAGGCCCATTTTGTGTGACTTGCAAAGGATGGAGATAGAGTTAAAGACTCGAGGACGCGTGTGATGATAGCAAATATATGAAAGTAGAACCGACTTTTAATCGATAAAGTTAAAGCCGCTCAAGCTACGGACACTGGAGCCGATGCGTATGAAAAAGAAAGTGCAAGAGGTGCTATCGCCGGAAGCAAGAATCGATGAAGAAGGAATACTTGAGTCAACTCCGGCACTTTGTGTTCCTAACGACCACGATTTAAAGTATAATATCATGATGGAGGCGCACAACACACCATTTGCAATCCATCTCGGGAGTACCAAAATGTATCATGATATTCGGCCATACATTTTGGTGGAGCAATATGAAGAGAGAGATAGCGTTGTTTATCTCAAGATGTCTAACTTGTCAACGAAAGTTAAAGCGGAGCATCAAGTACCAAAAGTCCATTGCAACCACTTGAAATTCCGTAATGGAAGTGGGAGCACATTACCATGGATTTCGCTTCTGGGTCTTCCTAAGGTTTCTCAAGGCATTTTTGCGATTTGGGTCATTGTTGATAGATTGACCAAGTCCCGCTCATTTCTTCTGATCGAGAAACTTATACACTTGAACGCCTTGCTCAGTATGTACATAAACGAGATTGTAAGATCGCATGGTATGCCCAGTATCCATAGTTTCGATCGAGACCCAAGATTCACTTCACGATTTTGGGTTAGTTTGCAAAAAGCTATGGGCACGGACTTACGATTTAGCTCGGCGATATCATCCTCGAGACGGACGGACGATGGAGAGGACTATTCAAACTCTTGAAGATCTATTAAGACTCTGTGTTCTTGATTTCAAGGGGAGTTGGGACAAGTTTTTACCATTGGTGGAGTTTTCCTACAACAACGCTTATCAAGCAAGTATTGGCATGGCTCCATTCGAGCGCGTTGTATGGAAGAAAGTGTCGTTCTCCAAGATCTTTGGGATGAGGTGGGTGAAGCAACGTTGTTGGGACCGGAGTTGGTACGTATTGTAAGACCCCGAAATTTTTTTAAATAAAAAGGAATTTCCTTTATTTATTATTTTGAAATAGTAAGGGTTGATTTGATTAATGTGGATAGTTAAGGGTTAAATACGCAAATATTTCAAAATAAGCAAGTGGTTATAAAATATTCATTGTTGTTTGGGAATATTCGTTTGGTCGTGGAATATTAAATGCTTGTCGGGGAATATTCGTATTGACGACTAGCACCATGTGTGTGTTGGGCCCCATAACTTGAAGCGATTGGATGAAGAAAACGACAAATATAAGTTGTTTTTAAATAACGGCGTAGTTGTTACCAAGTTAATCACTGTTGGAATACCCTATGGTTAAAACACACTAATACGCGTTGTTGAACAAGAAGACACCACCGGTATTGCACCAATTATTGATTCTTACGTAAGAAGGCACTACTCAATAATGGTTACGATAATTACTTATTCAATTATTTTATTGAGTTAATAATTGTTTGCGTTGATATTTTATATTCTTTGTTGTTTCAATAATTGTCATTACACAAGATTTTCATTATCGAAGCAATAATTCATATTATCCGAATAATATTATTAGATAACATTATTGGAAATGTCTAGAAAGTTCTGCTAAGGAGAGGTTTGGTCATCTAATCATGCCTACAGAAGAAGAAATTCTTATTGAAAGCCCCTCTTTCCTGAACCGCACGGTTGTCAATATTGTGATTCATAATATTATTTGTGAATAATTAATTATTGATTTATATGATGAGGAAAATATTGATTTTATGTGGATATAGATGGAGAAAATTTTTAAAATGACAATCTGTTGAAAATTAATATTTTATCTTTTTCTCGATAAAATAATTCATTTAAATATATTATTTTAATAATATATTAACGGTGATATTTTTACAATGAATGTGGGATATATGAGTATATGAGGAGGAAGAGTATTTTTGTGGCATTAAATGTTTAACACATGTTTTGTGTGTTGGTGGACACAATTATTGAATCAAATTTGATTATAAATTGTAAAATCAACTGCTTATGGATTTCGGTCAATTTCTATTTGGAATTTGGAAAAACTTTCTTCTGCAAAGTTGTAGAGAATTGAATTTCCTATAAAAACTCATGAGATTCGAATTTTCTGATGAAAGGGCTATTTATTATGAATTATTGAAGTTCAAGTTCAAAATAATTGATTTTTGGGAGTTTAAATTATTTTTTGTTAAGAAAAACGTTTTTGTATTTTTTTTTGGACATCATTAATATGTGTGGCTGGTGTTTTGACCAAAAGGTGGGCTAAGGAAAATTTGTATAATTATATTAATATTATATTAAATTTTACGCTTTGGTGTTCTAAGCATTTTCCTATAAATAGGGTCTTAGGTTAGAATTGAAAATCACACCGTAAACTCAAGTTTTCTCTCTATTTCTCTCTCGATATTTTGAGCGTATTCTTGTGAGTATTTTGAGTATACTTTGAGTATTGCTAGATTTCGTGCAAGTTCCTTCAAAGACTATACCCTTGTGATTCCAAATTTAGAAGTACTAATCTTTCGAGGTAAGGGATATTATTTTTTTTTCGTAATGATATTATTTCTTCAATATCATTATAATTTGAAATGTTGATCTGAAGTTTTATCAAATTTGGAACTTTTTCATGCTCTGGGTTACTTATTCATGGGTTACTATTCATGAGTTACTATTCACGAAGTTACTATTCATGAAAGTTACTTATTCACGAGTTACTATTCACGAGTACTATTCATGAAGCGTGAAGATGTTTTTGTGGAATTTCTATCTTTTGGTGTCGAAGTTACTATTCACGATATCTGGCACTATTCACGATATCTGGCACTATTCATGATATCTGGACTATTCAATCTAAAAATAAAATTTTTCTTTTTGTCCAAAATATCTATTCGGATACTAGCTCGATTGTATAAATGTTTTGATCATTCTTGAATTTTACACCACTATGATTATTTTTGAGGTATTTTTGGACGTGGATAAAACCAAGTACGAATCCTTAATCCTTAATCCTTGTCATTTTTTTTTTCAATTTGGATTCGCTTTTTTTAAAAATATTTTCATCATCCTCGGTCTTAAATGATGATATTATGGAATATCTTTGGCTCAGAAGTGCAAAAGATGAATGATTTCTTAAGAATATCTTTGGCCCAGAGTAAAGCAAAGATGAATGATTTCTCAAGAATATCTTTGGCCCGTAGTCTAAAAGATGAACAGTGTTTAAATGAACATGACCAATCGATGAATATCTTTGGCTCAGTAGTGCAAAGATGAATATTTGATTCCGATGTATATTGATTGATGTTACAGGATAAAAGATAGACGATGAACTTTTAAATTCATACATAGAAGATAGTAGTTTGCATTCTCTACTTAACTCTTCTAATGAATTATTATTTCCGCTGCGAATATTGATTTAAAGTTTGTTGTCTATCAGATTCTATTAGATTTTTCCTGTTGAAGACTAACGATAATTTGTTGTATATTATCTTAGTCATAATATTCTTTATCGAGCTAGTTGAGCTCACCCTTTTCCTTTTGTTCCATTTTTCTCAAGAGGCGAGAATATAATGAGTGCGAGTCCTGGTATGGAATGAAGTTTTTAGAAAGGATTGTTTAGTAGTCCTCACCATTTTTGTAAAATAATGTATCAATAAATGTGATGAGGATTTATTTGAGTATAGATATTGTCTGAAGATAATATTTGTATTCAAACTCACGCTTTCTTGTTGTAATAATAAAGTTGTAGTTGTTTACGCACTATGTATTGACAACTCGTAATGTGTGATGTATACCTATTTTGGGGGCGTCCACAGTTGGTATCGAGCTTAGGGATATGATCTCCATGGCGGAGATCGGGGAATAGAACTAGGAGGGAGGCAGAGTAAATCCTTCGCTAGTGTGTGTCCTACCTAAGCTTATTTTAGTTAGTTAGGTCAAGATATAGGGATATTATGTGATATATTGATTTCCTTAATTAACCCTTGTTTTATGACAAGATTTGAGAATGTCGAATCGAGAATATTAACAATGGAGTAAATGAGACCGTGGAGATGCCTGTATTTTACCAACGAGGAGAACGCGCAACAAAGTCGGGCAATGTACCTCCCGTGAACAACACCGCCGAAAGCGAGATGATGAACGAGGGATGTTTAGAAGTTTTTTTCAGCTTCATGCAAAATCGACGAGGGAAACTCGTGTTCAAAATACAGGAGAAATGATAGCAATTCACGGGTTGTCACAACAAAGCGCTTCAAAGAGTCAGGGACCACCGAATTTAAGGGAAAGCGAGATCCGATCACGGCGGAAGCATGGGTCAAACAAATTACCAAGATATTCGATGTCTTGGGATGCACGGAGAAACAGAAGGTTCCATTCGCCACCTTTATGTTCCGTGGCGAAAGGCAGACTCTCGGTGGGAGTTCAGTGAAGCGCACCCATCCACCGCACTCAAAGATGTCTTGGGAGACGTTTGAAGCTATTTAATGACAAATACTTTCCGAAAGTGTTCGGTATATATGAAGGAAGTGGAGTTCATCGATTGGAACAAAACAACACGACGGTGTCTCTCAAGACGAGGCAAAGTTTGCGAGTTATCCGTGCTCAGCACCTCATTTGGTGGAGAATGAGGAACGTATGACGCGGATGTTTCTTAGAGGTTTGAAACCCTAGATACGTCGATTATCTCATTTCTCATAAATTTTCTTTTTATTCGATGTTGTAAATGAGGCTCAATTATTAGAGCGAGATAACGAGTACTACCAACCGAGGACCACAACCGGGATCGTGATCGAGATAGCGATCAATGTAATAATGATAACCTCATGGAGAAAGAAACAGATTTTACGAAATGGTAACCACTCTGGTGGAAATCATGGCCATGAAAATAGAAGAAGCGAGTCGTGGGAGATTTTAAAAGAGGAGATTTAACAACGACCATGTGAAGATGATGTCTTTAAAAGAATCGGTTCTAAGGGAGGAGAACGACCACCCCATATGCTACAAATGCGAAAAGAGGGACATATCATCAAACCGCCTTACAACAGCAGTTCAAGGTATGCTATAATTGTGGAAAGGAAGGACATATCGCCGAGATTGTGCAATAATGAAACCTAGTTCAATGGGGACGGTGACTCAAAAGATCGTCCCGAAAAAGTCAAAGTCAACGATTCCGGAAGAGCGTTTGTTGTGATCGGTCATAATGCGAGGAACCCAAACGAGGTGATCACGGGTAAGCTATTTATAAATTCTTGCGACGTTTATACCTTACTTGATACCGGTGCTACCCATTCATTTATCTCTCCCGCATGTGCTCAACGCTTAAACTTGACTCGGGAGAAATTAGACTTTGACCTATCTCAGGTGGAAACTCCGCTAGAGAAACTTTCATCACATCCACTGCTTATAAATCTTGTTTGATTCAAGTTGGCACCATTACCTTACCCGTTGACCTTATCTCTTTAAAGATACTTGCTTTTGATGTGATTTTAGGGATTGATTGGTTAACTACTCATCATGCCAAAATTGATTGTTTTCGTAAGGTTGTTAGTTTTCATATTCCTAACCAACCCGTTGTATGCAATTCAAGCAACTAAACCATTAAAATCGATCATCGTCATATCTAATCATAAAGCTATTCGCTTATTAAAAAACGGATGTCAAGCTTTCTTAGCCCATGTTATGGATTTGAATAAAGACACGTCAAATTTGAATGATATTCCCGTTGTTATCGACTCTTTCCCGACGATTTCAGAAGAACTTCCTGGCCTACCCTCGAACGTGAAGTTGAATTCTTTATTGATCTTGAACTGGTACAAAGCCCATTTCTAAAACCCCATATCGAATGGCTCTATTGAACTTCAGGAGTTAAAGGTCCAACTACTGAGAATTGTTGGACATCGGTTTCATTCGTCCCAGTACATCTCCTTGGGGTGCTCTGTTTTATTCAGTAAAGAAGAAAGACGGGAGTATGCGACTTTGTATTGACTATCGGAATTGAACCATGTCACCATCAAGAATAGGTATCCTCTACCTCGTATTGATGACTTGTTTGACCAATTGCAAGGGCACAATTCTTTTCAAAAATCGATCTTCGCTTACGGATATCATCAAATTTGAAGATTAAAATCGAGGATATTCCAAAGACCGCCTTGAACTTCGGTATGGGCATTATGAATTCTTAGTCATGTCTTTTCGGACTAACTAATGCTCCTGCGGCTTTCATGGATATGATGAATCGAGTATTCAAGGAATATTTGGATCAATTCGTTGTTGTCTTTATTGATGACATTCTCATATATTCCAAAAGCCGCGAAGATCATGAGCACCATTTGAAGTCGGTACTCCAAAGGCTTCGTGAAAACCAACTATATGCCAAATTGAAGAAATGTGAGTTCGGCTTGAGGAAGTAGCATTCCTTGGGCACGTGGTGTCGAAACATGGAGTATCTGTTGATCCAAATAAGATTGAAGCAATACAAAGTTAGAGAGCAACCAAGTCGGTGATCAAGTCACGTAGTTTTTGGGCTTAATTGGTTATTATCGGAGATTCGTGGAAGGGTTTTCTCGAATCGCTACTTCATTAACCCAAATTAACTCGGAAGGATACAAAATTCGTTTGGAGTGAAGAATGCGAGAAGAGTTTCCAAGAGCTTAAGAGGAGACTTATTTCTAAGACTGTTCTAACAATACCATCCGGTTTGGATGGATTTGTTATCTACAAACGATGCTTCGAAGTGCAAAGGTTTAGGATGTGTTCTCATGCAACGTGGGAAAGTCATAGCCTATGCCTCATGACAACTTAAAGAGTATGAGAGGAATTATCCTACTCATGATCTAGAGTTAGCAAAGATGTTTTCCAGGCTTAAAGATATGGAGGCACTATCTATATGGGGAGAAAGTGGAGATATATTCGCACCATAAAAGCCTTTAAATATTTCTTCACTCAAAAAGAACTCAACATGCTAAGCAATGACGTTGGCTCGAACTATTGAAAGACTACGACCACACTATTCAATACCATCCCGGTAAAAGTTTAACGTGGTAGGCGACGCATTGAGTAGAAGATCATATGCGGGAACGAGTGCGATGATGTCAAGTATACGACAGAGCCAACTTTAATAGAAAAGTTAAGGTTGCTCAAGCCACCCCAATCTTGAGTCGATGCGTATGAAGAAGAAAGTACAAGAAGGAGCTATTCCTAAGCGAGAATTGATGAAGAAGGAATACTTGAGTCCACTCTAGACTTTGTGTTCCTAACGACTCGATTTGAAGTACAAGATTATGATGGAGGCACACAATCGCCATTTGTAATCCATCCTCGAAGTACTAAAATGTATCGTGATCTTCGACATACATTTTGGTGGAACAATATGAAGAGAGAGATTGCAAAGTTTATCTCGATGTGTTTAACTTGCCAACGCGTGTAAAGTGGAGCATCTTGTACCTAAGGGTCCGTTGCAACCACTTGAGATTCCTGAATGGAAGTGGGAACACATTACTATGGATTTCGTTCTTACGGGTCTTCCTACGGCTTTCTCAAGGCATCAATGCTATTTGGGTTATTGTTGATAGATTAACCAAGTCCGCTTTCATTTCTTGCCGACACGGAGACTTATTCCTTGAACGTCTTGCTAGTATGTGCACGTGAATGAGATTGTGAGGTTGCATGGCATGCTCAGTATCCATAGTTTCGGATCGTGACCCAAGATTCACTTCAAGATTTTGGGTTAGCTTGCAAAAAGCTATGGGCACGGATTTGCGATTTAGTTCTAAGCATACCATCCCCAAACCAGACGGACAATCGAGAGAGACTATTCAAACTCTTGAAGATCTATTAAGACTCGTGTCCCTGAACTTCAAGGGTAGTTGGGATAAGTATTTACCATTGGTGGAATTCTCCTACAACAACAGCTTATCGAGCAAGTATAGGTGTGGCTCCATTTGAAGCATTATATGGACGAAAATGTCGTTTCTCCAATATGTTGGGATGAGGTGGGTGAAGAAACATTGTTGGGACCCGAGTTAAGACGTATATGACTCACCGAAAAGATCCAAATGATTCGACAACGATACAAACCAAGACAAGATCGACAAAAGAGTTATGCGGATCTTCATCGAAAGGACGTGGAATTTAATGTATGGGATCATGTATTGTTGCGAGTTGCTCCATGGAAGGGAGTTACAAGATTTGGGAAGAGAGAAAGCTCAATCCACGATTTATTGGTCCATTTCAAATTCTTGACCGAGTAGGAAATGTAGCCTATAGACTTGCATTACCTCCGAATATGTCTCGTGTTCATAATGTGTTTCACATATCACATTTCGTAAATATGTGAAAGACCCGAACCACGTTATTGAGTTAGAACCCAGGACGAGATAGCCAAGACTTAACGATGAGGAGGTACTTGTCAAGATCTTGGATAGGAAGGAGCATGTCCTACGCCAAGAAAGGTCATACCACAAGTTAAAGTTTTGTGGAGGAATCATGCTATAGAGGAAATGACACGGGAGTTGGAAAGCGAAATGAAAGCGAGGTATCCTCACCTTTTCAAAACACTGTGTATGTACATCAATTTCGAGGACGAAATTTCATAAGGAGGGAGGTTGTAAGACCAAAATTTTTTAAATAAAAGGAATTTCCTTTATTTATTATTTTGAAATAGTAAGGGTTGATTTGATTAATGTGGATAGTTAAGGGTTAAATACGCAAATATTTCAAAATAAGCAAGTGGTTATAAAATATTCATTGTTGTTTGGGAATATTCGTTTGGTCGTGGAATATTCGTATCGCTTGGGAATATTCGCATGACGACAAGCAAGCGACCGTGTGGGCCCATAACTGAAAAGCGATTGGATGAAGAAAACAACAAATATAAGTTGTTTTAAATAATCTACGTAGTTATTACCAGATTAATCTTGTTGGATACCTCTTGGTTAAAACACACTAATACGCGTTGTTGAAACAATGAAGACACCAGATTGCACCAATTATTGATTCTTACATAAGAAGGCACTACTCAATAATGGTTACGAAATTATTCCGCTCAAAGATTTTATTGAGTTAATAATTGTCATATTGATATTTTATATTCATTGTTGTTTCAATAATTGTCATTACACAACGATTTTTTTCATTATCGAAGCAATAATTCATATTATCTGAATAATATTATTAGATAACATTATTGGCAATGTCTAGAAAGTTCTGTCTAAGGAGAGGTTTGGTCATCTAATTGCGCTACCAGAAGAAGAAATTCTTATTGGAAAGCCCCTCTTTCTGAGAACCTGCTCGTTTGTCAATATTGTGATTACAGTAATATTATTTGTGAATAATTAATTATTGATTTATATGATGAGGAAAATATTAATTTTATGTGGATATAGATGGAGAAAATTTTTAAAATGACAATTGTTGAAAATTAATATTTTATCTTTTTCTGATAAAATAATTCATTTAAATATATTATTTTAATAATATATTAACGGTGATATTTTTACAATGAATGTGGGATATATGAGTATATGAGGAGGAAGAGTATTTTTGTGGCATTAAATGTTTAACACATGTTTTGTGTGTTGGTGGACACAATTATTGACTGAAATTTGATTATAGCTTGTAAAATCATCCGTTTATGGATTTCGGTCAATTTCTATTTGGAATTTGGAAAAACTTTCTTCTGCAAAGTTGTAGAGAATTGAATTTCCTATAAAACTCTCATGAGATTCGAATTTTCTGATGAAAGGGCTATTTATTATGAATTATTGAAGTTCCGAAGCTCTGAAATAATTGATTTTTGGGAGTTTAAATTATTTTTGTTAAGAAAAACGTTTTTTGTATTTTTTTGGACATCATTAACATGTGTGGCTGGTGTTTTGACCAAAAGGTGGGCTAAGGAAAATTTGTATAATTATATTAATATTATATTAAATTTTACTCTTTGTGTTCTAAGCATTTTCCTATAAATAGGGTGCTTAGGTTAGAATTGAAAATCACACCGTAAACCAAGTTTTCTCTCTATTTCTCTCGATATTTTGAGCGTATTCTTGTGAGTATTTTGAGTATACTTTGAGTATTGCTAGACGGCAGTAAGTTCCCTTCAAAGACTATACCCTAGTATTCCAAATAGAAGTCTTAATCTTTCGAGGTAAGGGATATTATTTTTTTTCGTAATGATATTATTTCTTCAATATCATTATCTTTGAAATGTTGATCTGAAGTTTTTATCAAATTTGGAACTTTTTCATGTCGGGTTACTATTCATGGGTTACTATTCATGAGTTACTATTCACGATTACTATTCATGAGTTACTATTCACGAAGTTACTTATTCACGAGTACTATTCATGAAGCGTGAAGATGTTTTTGTGGAATTTCTATCTTTTGGTGTCGGAGTTACTATTCACGATACTGTAAGACTTATTCACGATACTATGCTTATTCATGTATACTTGCACTATTCAATCAAAAATAAATTTTTTCTTTTGTCCAAAATATCTATTCGGATACTAGCTCGATTGTATAAATGTTTTGATCATTCTTGAATTTTACACCACTATGATTATTTTTGAGGTATTTTTGGACGTGGATAAAACCAAGTACGAATCCTTAATCCTTAATCCTTGTCATTTTGTTTCACCGATTCGCTTTTTAAAAATATTTTCATCATCCTCGCCTTTAAATGATGATATTATGGAATATCTTTGGCACCAGTAGTGCAAAGATGAATGATTTCTTAAGAATATCTTTGGCCTCAGTAGTGCAAAAAGATGAATGATTTCAAGAATATCTTTGGCTTCAGTAGTCTGCAAAGATGAACAGTGTTTAAATGAACATGACCAATCGATGAATATCTTTGGCTCAGTAGTGCAAAGATGAATATTTGATTCCGTATGTATATTGATTGATGTTACAGGATAAAAGATAGACGATGAACTTTTAAATTCATACATGAAGATAGTAGTTTGCATTCTCTACTTAACTCTTCTAATGAATTATTATTTCACTGCGAATATTGATTTAAAGTTTGTTGTCTATTGTATTCTATTAGATTTTTCCTGTTGAAGACTAACGATAATTTGTTGTATATTATCTTAGTCATAATATTCTTCTTCGAGCTAGTTGAGCTCACCCTTTTTCCTTTTTGTTCCATTTTTCTCGGAGGCGAGAATATATGCGAGTACGAGTGGGGTATGGAATGAAGTTTTTAGAAAGGATTGTTTAGTAGTCCTCACCATTTTTGTAAAATAATGTATCAATAAATGTGATGAGGATTTATTTGAGTATAGATATTGCCTGAAGATAATATTTGTATTCAAACTCACAGCGCTTTCTTGTTGTAATAATAAAGTTGTAGTTATTTACGTACTCATGTATTGACAACTCGTAATAGGTGATGTATACCTATTTTGGGGGCGTCCACACGTATGACTACTGGAAAAGATTCAAACGATCCGACAAACGTATAAAAACCTCACAAAATCGATAAAAGAGTTATCTTGATCTTCATCGAAAGGACGTGGAATTCAATATAGGAGATCATGTGTTGTTAAAAGTTGCTCCATGGAAAGGAGTTACAAGATTTGGAAAGAGAGGAAACTTAATCCTCGATTCATTGGTCCATTTTTAATCCTCGATCGAGTAGGAACTGTGGCCTATAGACTCGCTTTACTGCCAAATATGTCTCGTGTTCATAATGTTTTTCACATATCCATGTTACATAAATATGTGAAAGACCCGAACCATATTATTGAGTTAGAAATCCGGACGAAATAAGCGGAAGATTTGACGTATGAAGAGGTTCCTGTTCAAATTTTGGATAAGAAGGAACATATTCTACGCTCCAAGGTTATACCTCAAGTCAAAGTTTTGTGGAGGAACCACGATGTTGAGAAATGACTTGGGAGTTAGAATCAAATGAAATCAAGGTATCCTTACCTCTTCGACATACCAGTATACCACTAATTTCGAGGGCTAAATTTATGTAAGAAGGGAGGTTGTAGAAGACCCCAGCTTTTTATAAATAAAGATGAATTTTCTATAAATATTATTTTTGAATATTATGGAATAATTTGATATAATGTTATAGTTGTGGGTAATATTTATAAATTTTGCAAAGTATACAAGTGGTTATATTATATTCGATTGGTCGGGGAATATTCGGTTTAGTAGGGAATATTCGTACAACGGCTCAATCATTGGTGGACCCCACAAATTAATTATTGCGGATTGAGAAAAAGACAAAAATATTTTATTGAAATAACGGCATGAAGTTTTACCGTTGATCTTTGTTGAACTACTCTCGGTAGTAAAAGTACGATGAATACGCGGTGGTTGCATAAAGAAATACACGGTATTGATTATCGATGCTTATGTGAGAAGTCACTTAGTTTGATTCCATTATTGTTGATTAATAATATGAATTATTATAATGATAATGACGTTTTGTTTTATTCAGTATTATTAACGTAATAAAACGTAAACATCTTTTTATATAAAATGTAATACTTTATTAAAGTTATTTTATAAATAAAATATATTATATTTTATTATGCATAAGTGTTGTATAAGTATTTTGCATAGTGTTTGCATAGTAAAATGTTTTTATATAAATAGAATATATTATATTTTATTTAAAAGATTTTGCTTTAAATATGGACCGCCGATTAAAGTAAATCAATCTGACCGTTTCATGGATTAGTTACTATGCATTCCATTTTCCTATAAATAAAGCTCATTCCTTCATTATTTTCTTACTTAATTCATTGAAACTCTAGAGAGAGAAATTATAGAGAGAAGCTTTATGTAGAGAAAGTTATAGAAAGAAGAAGAGTATTCTCGCTACTTCACTACTTCTATATTCAGTTCTTTTTACGGTGAGGGTGTTATTCTTTCTTATTCATGAAGAGAACTGTTGTTATTCCATTTCTTATTATTACATTGGAATAACTTTGTATAAGTGGTTTACCTATACTTGGTGACATTCTTCTATTATTCATTGGAACATCCGTCTGCATGTGTTTTACACGGGACTGGTTAAAATCTTTATTATTATTCTGCTTGGAACATCCTCATGCATGTGTTTTACACCGGACTGGTTCCGCTCTTTATTATTCTGTTGGAACATCCTCATGCATGTGTTTTACACCTGACTGGTTCCGCTCTTTATTATTCTCGCTGGAATATCCTATCTCGTGTTTTACATCGGATCCGGTTCCATCTTTATTATTACATTGGAACATCACATGGTTGTGAATTTCACCGACACAGTTCCGCTTTTTATTATTCTGCTGGAATAACTTTTATGCATGCAATTTCATCGCATTTATGGTGATTTCTTTTGTTATTCCATTCTTTATTATACCCAAATGGTTAAAACTTTAACTTCTATACTCCATGAAATTAGTAGAATATCCTTGATATTTGCGTTTCATCCAAAGATATCTTTCATGAAAATATTCTTCGATCATTCTTGAATTTTACTCTACAAAGCAATGATCGTGTTGTACATTTGGGCGTTAAAATTCCTCGGATAAAATAATTCTTGAACTTGTTTTATTGAATTCTTATATCATTGTCATCATCCTCATTTTTATATTTTTTTAAAGTCATCTGTATTCGTAGAGCATGGACGGACTTGGTATGATTATGACCGAGGATTATTGATTGTAATCATGACCGTAATGTTACAAATGATGTGGTAAAAAAATCCCTCGATGTAGTAGTGCATTGATGGATGATTGTTGGCATGATCATGACCATTAATGAATACACAACTATTCTCGGTAGTAGTGCGGGAATAATTGTGATCGTGATACTAAAGAATATTCTTGGCCGTAGTGCGGGGGTGATTCGATGATGTGAAATATTTATTAAAGTGAGTCTCAAATATAAACAATGATGAAAACCTTTTAAAACCTAAAAGATAGTAGACTTTATTTTCTACTTGACTCTTTTAATGGATTGCATATTCAACTGCAGCTTAAACCTGTTTATCTATTGTATTTTATCGGTTTAACATTATTGAAGACTATTGATAATTTATTCTGCATTATCTTAGTCATAATATTTCTTCTTGAAATTAGTTGAGCTCACCCTTTCTTTCACCGTTCTCCTCGTGAAATGATAATATAAATTTTAGACGAGTCTGAAACGAATGATGGTCCCGAAGATAGCATTAGTAGTCCTCACTATTCGTAAAATAGTGTGATAATAATCTGTAATGAGGACTTTTGTTTGAGTTTGTATAATATCTAGTAGAGCGATATTTGTATTTAAACTCACGATTTATGTCAATATTGTACACGCAGCAGTTATGTTAATATGTTGTATTTAAATTACATGCACGTATGTAATTAATAATTAAGATGGGTGATGTATACCTAATTTTGGGGGCGTCACATACCTAATTTTGGGGGCGTCACACAATTAATGTCATTTTAAGTTCAAACTAACAACATATATGAAGAGCAAACTTGGAACAAAGATGCAATGTTCTTGATATTTTGTAAATAGAACTTCTTTTGTAACAAGGTAAAACAGATTTAATATTTTAACCTACTTCCAAAGAAGTCGGACTGGATGATTGGATAGTATAACGTTGGAATGTATTCATCCTGAGAAATCAATAGTTTAATTTTGTACTAGAATTAATTCGATCCTCTTGTGGGATGGTTAAGGCTTCTATTTCCTTCCATCAAACAAGTGGAGTGTCCACTATTCATGGCCCAATGTAAAACCCTACCCAAGTTTATGGCTAATTTAAACATATACACATACAAACTTATCTTCTTGATGATTTTATTCTCTTTCCATTTGAGGCCATGGGTGTTTTGGTAAAGTGACGCATAAGCAAGCTTGCTATTGCTTCATATGGAAAGTGGAGTCTCCTCCTCATGAAGTGCTTCAGTTTGAGGTGACATCTTCTGCCTCCACGCCCACCCCCACCCCCACGACACACGCCACACGCCCAACAAATATATATAATGCTTGATGACTCTCCTACCACAATCAACAGCACCAATTACTGTGCTATAAGAACCTAATTATTAGTAGTTCCTACTTGAGAATTAAGGTCTTTATGGAGTAGTAGTATATATATGGTTTCGTTCGGCTACAATCCCAATCCATTGGCTTGGAGTTGGATTTTTTTATGACATTTACTGCATGCATGCGCGCATTTCCGCTGGCTTAATTACAAAAAAGACGTTGGATGACTAAAATACCAAATGTGATTATAACTTAGTTTTTTTATTTAGTAAATGTAACTTTTCTGGTAACAAAAATTTTAAAACTTTACATATGATAAATAACGCGACACTTTTATAGAATTCAAATATCAGGATGATAAGCAAGCTTGATATTGCTTTATATGTCTTTACAATTGTTTAGTCATGCATGCATCTCATCCTATCAGATTACATGAATTAGTAAGAATAATAATATGCAAGAAGAAATGAAAATTTTAATAGTTTTAAATCGAACTCTTCTAATTCCATATTGCTACTGCTTAAATGAGATGAGATATAAAGAACACAAATAGATTGTAGTACTTGACCGTTTTATATAATACTCAAAGTCTGTAGTCCGTAGTTTAGTTTTGCAGATTGATAGTTAATGGTACCGCAAAATGGCGTCGTTTGGATTATCATTAATGCACTCAGTATCCGCAGTATTAAATTGCGGACGGTCCACCAAAAACAAGTCATCTTCAGGGGGGGGGGGGGGTCATATCTACCGTTCTGCGGATTGACAAAGAGTATTCTGGATATCATACAATCCGCAATATTATATGCGAACGCTTACATATTGAACTGTGAATTGGAGATTATCTTTACCATTTGATTCGCGAATAGACGACTAAAATTTGTTGTACTATGAATCAATTTCCATATATATATATATATGAATGAGTATTAATTTCTTGAATATAATAATTGGTTCCGGAAACTGAAACCAGGGACGGAGTTACATGGATGTTGGAGGGGACCACAGCCCCCCCAAGGTTTGAAATTTTTATAAAATTCACCCCAAAGTTTGAAAATTTTATAAAATTCATTTGTACATTTGGTTTCTTTTGAAAATTTTGTAAGACTACAGCTCCCAAATTTTGACGAAGTTTTGATATGTTTTAAAAGATTTTTTTTTGCTATGTTTTATTATCTTTGTCAAAGCAAATTCTATTACTATATTATTTTTATTTTAGTAAAAATATGTTTTGTAATAGTAAAATTTTATTTTTTAGTGATGAATATTTTTTATGATATTAAAAAAAAAATTGCCCCACAAAAAACAAATACGTATTCCTAATTAATAATCCTTAGTTGACTCCTTGGTTTCCTTTATCCTTTCTAGATATGTCACTTTCAGTAATCTTAAGAATTGTACTATCCAAATACGTATGATTACTCAAATATGCACCATTTATCTATTGCCCCACCATGCATATGATGCACCAATGTACTCTCTATTTCTTTTTCTTTTAACAAGTATTGAAAAAAATATAAGATTCATTCATTCAAAAAGATATTCAAATTACATATATTATAGGTAATAGTTCGTGCGATGTCTTAGTTAGTTTGAATAACGAATGGTATAATTTGTTAAAATTATGATGAGATTTTTATATATATAATAAGTTATTTTATATAAACTTTTGAATATATTTTTGCATGACATATCACTTACATTTGTAAATATATTTTGTTATTAAATATATTGACCAAGGATATTGATTCATCAACAAAGTCTTCCCAACCCTACAATTTCATCCAAAACAATAATTCAAACTAAACAGTCGATACAACTATAAATTTGTATAAACTTTAATTTTAACAAATAGATAGTACTCCACTTAGTTAACAAAATTCAATCAGATGGCATACCAAATATTGTAAAACTTGGATCAAATCGATTTACAACACAAACATGAATATATATATATATATATATATATATATATATATATACACTCCTACGTTGTCACCGAGAATTATGACCTTAAAAAGCGTTCTTCTTCGGGAAGGCATGATTGAGTTTTGGGAATTGGCTCCGGTGTCGATGGATCTAGTAGAGGAGAGAGAAAAAGGGGAAAGAATTGGATTGAGAGTCTTTTTGGCTACACTAACTGGAAGTACTTTAATTTTCTGGTCGGCTAATGGAACTTGTGTTTCTAGTGGAGTAGTATTTATTTTTTGAGCTTCGGATTGCTCGGGAACTGATGGGGAATCACCAAAAATAGAGAATTGGGTTACCACTTGATGGGTCCATTTTTTCTTTTTAGTATGGAATATCTTTAATTTGTTTCCCTGTTGGGACCTTGAAAAGCAATGCATGAAAATTAGTGTCGTGTATATCTTATCCTAAATATTATACCACCAGAGTACTTAATGAAGAAAAAAAAAAACTAAATATGTTCATGCACATTATTGAACTAATGATCTCTCCTCCAAATTAACTCTTTTAATTTACTAGTAATAATTAGCTTTTTTTAATATTTTTCTATCAATGATGCGATTAATTTGAACAATTAATAACTGTTTTTACTTTCAAGGAGGAATCCCGCTCGTGGATTAGAAATTAAATTTCAGTTGCTCCGTACGGAGAAAAACATGGATACACATCATCTGCAAGTAATCGATCTCTAGCTAGTTAATTTCCATGCTAGCTTAATTAGCTACTATATATATATATATATATATATATATATATATATATATATATATAAATTAATTATAATAGCAGTTCTTGATGAAACAATTTATCCTATCTTGCATTCTGAACATGTGCGGCGATCCCCCTCTCTTAATATTTATAAGCACATGTAGCGGCGATGTGTTATTAATATATATATATATATAATATAAAAAATGAGTTTATTTTTAGGTATACATAATGTAAAAATAAAAGATAATGATAAGATAAGTATGAATAAAAGATAGTGATGAGATAAAATTCTAATAAAAGATAAATTTATTTTATTATAAAAGATAAATTTATCTTTTATAATAAAATAAATTTATTTTTTATAATAAAATAAATTTATCTTTTATTATAAAATAAATTTATCTTTTATAATAAAATAAATTTATCTTTTATAATAAAATAAATTTATCTTTTATTATAAAATAAATTTATCTTTTATTCGCATTTATCTCATCATTATCTTTATTCATACTTATCTTATCATTATCTTTTATTTTTATATTATGTATACCTAAAAAATAAACTCATTTTTATATTATAGCCATATGGTTTACACTACCGCTATATAAGTACATAGCTAAAGAGGAAAGGATCGCCGCTACAAGTCAGAGCTGACAGGACAAATTGTTCAATAAGAACTGTCATATGGATTAATTCCCATATATATATATATATATATATATATATATATATATATATATATATATATATTTGATTGGATGGACGGATCTTATATATGTAGTTTAATTTTATGCTTCCATCATTTCATGTTTTAATCTTATACGTACGTACTCCCATTGTTTAATTATTTTTAATTGACATTATTAAGAAATGCATGTAATTAATGATCAATATAATTAATTATCCTTTAAAATTCATAGAAAGATAAACAATAAATTATAATTAATACAGAGTGGAAAATAAGGGTTTTAGTATAGAATTATGTTAGAATATGAGATCACACACACGCACACAAACGATAGAAAATTAAGAAAAATACAAGAGATTTACGTGGTTCCCCAATTTGGGTACTCCACAGGCGGCTGATTGTTTATTGATGATTTCTTTTATACCTAGGGCTTTACAATAGATAGTATTTATAACTACTAATCCTATTCCAACTCTACTTCACATTATGTCTCAATTACCCATAATGTCCCTCATTAATAAACAACATGTACCGTACCGCACTAGCCTTTTTCAGCGACTCCTATATAATGAGTCACAAGTTTCCAACAAATCTTCACCTTGACGAATAACCTAATCCATTTCAAAGATAAGTCACTTGTCCAATCCGATCTTGGGGGAATCCTCCAAACTAACATTCGGAGACATTGATCAAGTCCAAGCAATGCTTAAACTTATCCGCGGTCATAGTCTTTGTCAACATGTCAGCTGCATTTTCAGAAGTGTGCACCTTCTCCAATATCACATCCCCAGCAGCTATCAGCTCCCTCACCTTGTGAAACCTTACGCTAATATGCTTGGTCCTTGCGTGATACACTTGATGCTTTGCCCGAGTAAATGGCGCCTCGACTATCACAATACAAATTGTTGTACTCCACCTTGATCTATGCCTAGCTCATTCACAAAACCCTTCAACCACAATGCTTCCTTGCCACCTCAAATGATGCCATGTACTTTCATTCATGAGTAGATAGAGCTACTAGAGATTGAACCATAGATCTCCAACAAATTGGTCCACCGCCAAAGTAAACACATACCCTGTTGTAGATCTCAAATCATCCAACCTTCCAGCATAATCCGCATCCACATACTGTAAGATCCCAACTTATTATTAATGAAGTTTAATTTTCTCTATTTATTATTTTAAAATAGTAAGGGTTGATTTAATTAATGTGGATAGTTAGGGGTAAAATACTGTGAAATACTTCAAAATAAGCAAGTGGTTATAAAATATTCATTGTTGTTTGGGAATATTCGTTTGGTCGTGGAATATTAAATCGCTTGGGGAATATTCGTATTTACGAACGAGCCATGTGTGGGCCCCATAACTGGAAAGCGATTGGATGAAGAAAACGACAAAATATAAGTGGTTTAAAAATAATCTACAGTAGTTATTCTGAATTATCATCGTTAAAATACCGGTGGGTTAAACACACAAGAAGACACGCAGTATTGCACCAATTATTGATTCTTACGTAGAAAGGCACTACTCAATAATGGTTACGGTAATTAATTTGCAAAGATTTTATCGAGTTAATAATTGTCTTGCGTTGATATTTTTTATTCTTTCATTGTTCAATAATTGTCATTACACAAGATTTTCATTATCGAAGCAATAATTCATATTATCTCGAATAACATTATTAGATAACATTATTGGCAATGTCTAGAAAGTTCGCTCTAAGGAGAGGTTTGGTCACCTAATCAAGCTACCAAGAAGAAGAAATTCTTATTGAAAGCCCCTCTTTCCTGAACCGCCTCGTTGTCGATATTGTGATTACAGAATATTATTTGTGAATAAATAATTATTGATTCATATGATGAGGAAAATATTGATTTTATGTGGATATAGATGGAGAAAAATTTTAATGTGACAATTGTTGAAAATTGAAATTTTATCTTTTTCTCGATAAAATAATTCATTTAAATATATTATTATATTTTAATAATATAATAATGGTGATATTTTTACAACGAATGTGGGATATATGAGTATACGAGGAGGAAGAGTATTTTTGTTGCAATAAATGTTTAAAACATGTTAAACATGTCTGTGGACCCCATTTATCGATCGAAATTTGATTATAAACAGTAAAATCGCCTGCTTTGTGGATTTCGTGGCAATTTCTATTTGGAATTTGGAAAACCTTTCTTCTGCAAAGTTGTAGAGAATTGAATTTCCTATAAAAACTCAAGAGATTCAATTTTCTGATAAAAGGGCTATTTATTATGAATTATTGAAGTTCAAGTCTCAAATAATTGATTTTTGGAAGTTTAAAATATTTAAAATTAGAAAAACGTTTTTTCATTATGGTGTGTTACACATGTGGGTTGAATGAGCTGAATTCAGTTCTTGGAAGGTTAGCGTAGGGAAATTTTATTATAAATAATAATATTATATTAAATTTTCTTTGCTGTGTTCTAAGCATTTTCCTATAAATAGGTGCTTAGGTTAGAATTGAAAATCACACCGTAAACCAAGTTTTCTCTCTATATTATCGAGCGTATTCTTGTGAGTATTTTGAGTATACTTTGAGTATTGTTAGATCAAGCAAGTTCCTTCAAAGACTATATACCCTATTTCCAAATTAAAGTACTAATCTTTCGAGGTAAGGGATGTTATTTTCTTCTCAAATGATATTATTTCTTCAATATCATTATGCTAAAATATTGGTTGAAACTTTTTATCAAATTTGGAACTTTTCCATGTCGGGGTTACTATTCATGAGTTACTATTCATGAGTTACTATTCACGAAGTTACTATTTATGAGTTACTTATTCACAAGTTACTATTCACGAGTACTATTCATGTAAGCGTGAAGATGTTTTTTTTTTGGAAATTTCTATCTTTTGGTGTCTGAGTTACTATTCATGTATACGGCCACTATTCACGATATCTGACTATTCAATTTAAAAATAAAATTTCTTCTTTTGTCCAAAATATCTATTCGGATAATAGCTTTGATTGTATCCATGTTTTAATCATTCTTGAATTTTACACCACTATGATTATTTTTGAGGTATTTTTGGACGTGATAAAACCAAGTACGAAATCCTTAATCCTTAATCCTTGTCATTTTGTTTCACCGGATTCGCTTCTTTAAAATATTTTCATCATCCTCGGTCTTAAATGATGATATTATTGAATATCTTTGGCCCAGAGTGAAAAGATGAATGATTTCTCAAAGAATATCTTTGGTAGTAGTGCAAAGATGATGAAAGTGTTTTAGATGAACATGACCAACTGATGAATATCTTTGGCCTGTAGTGCAAAGATGAATATTTGATTCCAGATGTATATTGATTGATGTTACAGGGATAAAAGATAGATGATGAACTTTTAAATTCATACATAGAAGATAGTAGTTTGCATTCTCTACTTAACTCTTCTAATGAATTATTATTTCACATTGCGAATATTGATTTAAAATTTGTTGTCTATTGTATTCTATTAGATTTTTCCTTGTTGAAGACTAACGGTAATTTGTTGTATATTATCTTAGTCATAATATTCTTTACTGGGCTAGTTGAGCTCACCCTTTTCCTTTTTGTTCCATTTTTCTTCTCGTGAGGCGAGAACATAATGAAGTACGAGTCTGGGGTATGGAATGAAGGTTTTAGAAAGAATTGTTTAGTAGTCCTCACCATTTTTATAAAATAATGTATCAATAAATGTGATGAGGATTTATTTGAGTATAGATATTGTCTAGAAGATAATATTTGTATTCAAACTCACAGCTTTCTTGTTGTAGTAATAAAGTTGTAGTTGTTTACATGCATGTATGTATTGACAACTCGTAATAGGTGATGTATACCTATTTTGGGGGCGTCACAATGGTATCGAGCTTAGGATATGATCTCCAGCGGAGATCGGGGAATAGAACTAGGAGGGAGAGACGAGTAAATCCTTCGCTAAAGTGTCCTACCTAAGCTTATTTTTTTAGTTGGTCAAGATATAAGGATATTATGTGATATATTGATTCCTTAATTAACCCTTGTTTTATGGCAATGATTTGAGAATGTCGAATCGAGAATATTAACAATGGAAATGAGACCATGGAGACGCTTTGTACTCACCAACGAGGAGAACGTAACAGTCGGTGGCAATGTTCCTCCCATGAACAACACCTGGCGCGAGATGATGAATGAGGGGATGTTTAGAAGCTTTTTGCAGCTCATGCAAAAATCGCACGAGGAGACTCGTGTTCAAAATACAGAGGAAATGATAGCAATTCACGGGTTGTCACAAACAAGCGCCTCAAAGAGTTGGGACCACCAGAATTTAAGGGAAAGCGAGATCCGATCATGGCGGAAACATGGGTCAAGCAAATTACCAAGATATTCGATGTCTTGGGATGCACGGAGGAACAGAAGGTTCCATTCGCCACCTTTATGTTCCGTGGCGGCGCAGGATTCATCGGTGGGAGTCTCATGAAGCGCACCCATCCACCGCACTCAAAGATGTCTTGGGAGACGTTTGAGAACTATTTAATGACAAATACTTTCCCGAAAGTGTTCGTCGTATGAAGGAAGTGGAGTTTATTAGACCGAGCGAGAACAACACGGCGGTGTCTCAAAGACGAGGCAAAGTTTGCAGAGTTATCCGTGTTCAGCACCTCATTTGGTGGAGAATGAGGAACGATGACGCGGATGTTTCTTAGAGGTTTGAAACCCGGCATACGCCAAGATCTCATTTCTCATAAATTTTCTCTATTCGATGTTGTAAAAGTGGCTCAATTATTAGAAGCGAGATAACGAAATACGATCAACCGAGGGACCACAACCGTGATCGCACGTAGATAGCGATCAATAGAATAATGATAACCAAATGGAGAAAGAAAACAGACAGACAAAAATGGTAACCACTCACTCGTGGTAATCATGGCCATGAAAATAGAAGAAGCGAGTCGAGGAGATTTTAAAAAGAGGAGATTTAACAATGACCATGTGAAGACGACAAGTCACGCTTAAATAACCGGGTTCTAAGGGAGGAGAACGACCACCCCATCATATGTTACAAATGCGGAAAAGAGGGACATATCGATCCAAACCGCCCACAACAGCTTCAAGGTATGCTATAATTGTGGAAAGGAAGGACATATCGCTTTAGATTGTACAAAGAGAGAAACCTAGTTCAATGGGGACGATGACTCAAAAGATCGTCCAAAAAAGTCAAAGTCAACGATTCCGGAAGAGCGCGTTTGTTGTGATCGGGTCATAATGCGAGGAACCCAAACGAGGTGATCACGGGTAAGCTATTTATAAATTCTTGTGAAGTTTATACCTTACTTGATACTGGGTGCATACCCATTCATTTATCTCTCCGCATGTGCTCAACGCTTAAACTTGACTCGGGAGAAATTAGACTTTGACCTATCTCGTGGAAACTCCGTTAGAGAAAACTTTCATCACATCCATTGTTTATAAACCTTGTTTGATTCAAGTTGGCACCATCACCTTACATGTTGACCTTATCTCTTTAAAGATACTTGCTTTTGATGTGATTTTAGGATTGATTGGTTAACTACTCATCATGCCAAAATTGATTGTTTTCGTAAGGTTGTTAGTTTTCATATTCCTAACCAACCCGTTGTATTTAATTCAAGCAACTAAACCATTAAAATCAATCACCGTCATATCTAATCATAAAGCTATTCGCTTATTGAAAAAACGGATGTCAAGCTTTCTTAGCCCATGTTATGGATTTGAATAAAGACACGCCAAATTTGAATAATATTCATGTTGTTATTGACTTTCCTCGACGATTTCCCGAAGAACTTCCTGCCTACCCCGTAACGTGAAGTTGAATTCTTTATTGATCTTGAACTTGGTACAAAGCCCATTTCTAAAACCCTATATCGAATGGCTCTATTGAACTTCAGAGTTAAAGGTCCAACTACGAAATTGTTGGACATCGGTTTCATTCGCCCTAGTACATCTCCTCGGGGTGCTCCTGCTTTATTGCAGTAAAGAAGAAAGACGGGAGTATGCGACTTTGTATTGACTATCGGAATTGAACCATGTCACCATCAAGAATAGGTATCCTTTACCTCGTATTGATGACTTGTTTGACCAATTTGCAAGGGCACAATTCTTTTCAAAATTGATCTTCGCTCGGATATCATCAATTTGAAGATTAAAACCGAGGATATTCCAAAGACCGCCTTTAGAACTTCAGATGCGGCATTATGAATTCTTAGTCATGTCTTTGGATCGACTAATGCTCCTACTTGACTTTCATGGATATGATGAACCGAGTATTCAAGGAATATTTGGATCGGGTTTGTTGTTGTCTTTATTGATGACATCCTTATATATTCCAAAAGTCGTGAAGATCATGAGCACCATTTGAAGTCGGTACTCAAAGGCTTCGTGAAAACAAACTATATGCCAAATTGAAGAAATGCGAGTTCGGCGAGGAAGTAGCATTCCTTGGGCACGTGGTGTAAAACAACAGGATATCTGTTGATCCGTGAAGATTGAAGCAATACAAAGTTAGAGAAACCAAGTCGGTGACTAAAGTCGTAGCTTTTGGGCTTAAATGGTTATTATCGGAGATTCGTGGAGGGCTTTTCTCGAATCGCTACTCCATTAACTCAAATAACTCGGAAGGATACAAAATTCATTTGGAGCGAAGAATGCGAGAAGAGTTTCCAAGAGCTTAAGAGGAGACTTATTTCTAGACTGTTTTCTAACAATACCATCCGGTTCGGATGGATTTGTTATCTACAAATGATGCTTCGAGCAAAGGGTTAGGATGTGTTCTCATGCAACGTGGGAAAGTCATAGCCTTATGCCTCGCGACAACTTAAAGAGTATGCGAGGAATTATCCTACTCATGATCTAGAGTTGGCGGCGATGCGTTTCGCTTAAAGATATGGAGGCACTATCTATATGGGGAGAAAGTGGAGATATATTCGGACCATAAAAGCCTTAAATATTTCTTCACTCAAAAGAACTCAACATCGCTAAGCGGCGATGTTGGCTCGAGCTATTGAAAGACTACGACCACACTATTCATTACCATCCCGAAAAGCGAACGTGGTAGGCGACGCGTTGAGTAGAAGATCATATCACGAGGAACGAGTACGATGATGTCAAGTATACGACAGAGCCAACTTTAATAGAAAAAGTTAAGGTTGCTCAAGCCACCGCAATTCAAGTCGATGCGTATGAAGAAGAAAAAGTACAAGAAGGAGCTATTCTAAGGCGAGAATTGATGAAGAAGGAATACTTGAGTCCACTCTAGACTTTGTGTTCCTAACGACTCGATTTGAAGTACAAGATTATGATGGAGGCACACAATACACCATTTGCAATCCATCCTGAAGTACTAAAATGTATCGTGATCTTCGACATACATTTTGGTGGAACAATATGAAGAGAGAGATTGCAAAGTTTATCTCAATGTGTTTAACTTGTCAACGTGTAAAGGCGAGCATCTAGTACCTAAGGGTCCGTTGTAACCACTTGAGATTCCGAAATGGAAGTGGGAACACCTTACCATGGATTTCAAGCACGGGTCTTCTTACTTGGTTTCTCGTGGCATCAATGCTATTTGGGTTATTGTTGATAGATTAACCAAGTCTCGCTCATTTCTTGCCGATCGGAGACTTTTTCACTTGAACGCTTCTTGCTAGTATATACGTGAATGAGATTGTGAGGTTGCATGGCATGCCAGTATCCATAGTTTCGGATCGTGACCCAAGATTCACTTCAAGATTTTGGGTTAGCTTGCAAAAAGCTATGGGCACGGATTTACGATTCAGTTCGACATACCATCCTCAAACGGACGGACAATCAGAAAGGACTATTCAAACTCTTGAATATTTATTAAGACTCTGTGTCCTAGATGTGAGACCCCAGATTTTATCAATAAAGATTTAAATTTTTGTCGAAATAATTTTTAATATTATGGTGTGAATTTGAGATAATATTATAGTTGTGGGTAGTATTTATAAATTTTGCAAAGTATGCAAGTGGTTATATTATATTCGATTGGCTCGGGAATATTCTATTTAGCAGGAATAATCGTATAACTACCAATCATCATTGGTGGACCCCACAAATGTAATTATTGTTTTGATTGAAAAACGACAAAAATATTTTATTGAAATAACGACGGAAGTTTTACCGTTGATATCTTGTTGAACTACTCTTAGTAAGTAAAAGTACAAGAATACATAGTATTGATTATTATGATGCTTATGTGAGAAGTCACCGGTTTGATTCCATTATTGTCGATTAATAATATGAATTATTATAATGATAATGACGCTTTTGTTTTATTCAGTATTATTAACGTAATAAAAATGTAAACATCTTTTTATATAAAATGTAATACTTTATTAAAGTTATTCTATAAATAGAATATATTATATTTTATTATGCATAGTGTTTGCATAGTGTTTTTACATAGTGTTTTGCATAGTATTACATAGTGTTTGCATAGTAAAAATGTTTTTATATAAATAGAATATATGATATTTTATTTAAAAGATTTTGCTTTAAATATGGACCGTCGATTAAAGTAAATCAATCTGACCGCTCATGGATTAATTACTATGCATTCTATTTTCTTATAAATAAAGCTCATTCCTTCATTATTTTCTTACGAATTCACCGAAACTCTGAGAGAAAATTATAGAGAGAAGCTATAGAGAAAAATCTATAGAGATAAAGAAGAAGAGTATTCGCACTTCACTACTTTGATATCCAAAGGTCTTTTACTAGTAAGGGATATTATTTGTTGTACCTGTAAGGGGTGTTATTCTTTCTTATTCATGAAGAGAACTTCATTATTCCATTCATTATTATTCATTGGAAATAACTCAGTAAAAGTGGTATACCCTATACATAACTCAGATATGCGGCATACCCTATACTTGGTGAAATCCTTATGTTATTCCATCCTTATTTATTCATTGGAATAACTCAGATACGCTTAATCCCCTATACTTGGTGATCTTCTTCTCAGCCAATCATGTTTGATGATAAAGCATATACTTTGTAATAATCTTATTCATTTATTAATAAAAAGTATTAATTTATTAAAGGCTTTTAATTATCTACATGATGTCGCTTTTATAATATGTGATAAACCCATAGTTTTAAGCAATGCTTTTAGAATAATGATGATGATCATTCTAATGAGATCTAAATTTTAGAAAGCTTAAAACTAAAATAGTTCCCAATCATCGATTACTAAATCGGGGATTAGTGAATCCGATAGATCGTACATACGCTGTTTCGCTTCATCGATGAGGATGATCGATCTCACGATCATTTGTGTGAGACACTAAAGCAAGTACGTAGGTGCTTATTAGAGAATAAGTTCACCGAACGCGGCTCGCTAAGGAATACCTAATGGAGTTTTATTTGCCATCAATAGAATTCCTCAGAGTGATAGTAGACAAGTAATCCTCGACTCGAGATCATCATAAGATTCGTATGATGATGAGTTATACTTTCTTATTCCTTAAGACCCTTAGGTATATCAAAGGGTATGCTTGGGTATAATAAGTCAGTATACGGAGATAATGTATGATCAATAAAGAATCTACCACTTCTAATAAAAAAAGAGAAATGTCCTATGTGATTCGATAAATGACAACCCAAAGAGTCCTCGGGTTAAGGCGTAATGAAATTAGAAAGGAGTTTCTAATTTGCATTATTTGAGTCAGGCATTTAAGAGTCGAAATACATATAATTAAATAAAATAAGACTTCACAAGAATTCCACGCCTTTATATTTAATCGGGACATCAGATGGTGGAAGGATTGAATCAGACGCAAGAATTATTTTACTCAAAGGTTCTTTTATGATTAATGTTGAAATCTATATTATCCGGAAAGTCGCTGATCGCTAGGAGGCTTATCCCTATCAGAGAATAAATATTATTTATTTAAATAAATTAATTGTTTAATTTATTTATTTAAATAAGATTAGAATTGTTCTAATTGATTTATTCACAACCTGCTTAATACGGAGAACCTAAAGGGTCACACCATAAAAGGAAGAATAATTATTTAAGAAGTTAATGGCATAATCGTAATAATATAAAGTTATATATTTAATTTAATCTATGGTGATGATAATAAATTAAATAGCTTAATATTTATTATTTAATATTTTAGAAATATTAAATATAAATTAATAAGAGGAGTCTTATTAATATTATTACAATTATTATTATTTTTTAATTTCTAAAAGAGTTTAGAAATTAATTTAATATAAGTACTTTCATTTATTCCTAATCGATTAGAGGGAAAATTAGTTAAAGGAGTTTAATTAATTATCCCTAATAAGATTAGGGGAGCTTAATTAATTAAAAGAATTTAATTAATTAAATAAATACCCAATTTTTAATTGTTAAGGTTTGCCCACATCTATAAATAAGAGGAGTCTTATTATGGGTGGTATGGGTATATCATTTTTTTAAACATACGTAATATATTCCAATTTGTCGAGAGAGACGCTTTTTTCTATGTAGAGAAAAAACTAGGTTTAGCCAACCACCCCATCTTCTTCAAATCTTTTTTTTTCCTCGTGGATCACCCTGAGGCCAAACACTTCGGGTGGCTAACGCCGATCAAAGGAAGGAACCAAACCCGTGGATTCAAGTCGAACGCGAAAAGGATTTGAGGTGAACTTGCACTGAGGAAGCTCGATCTTCAAGGGTATGATTTTTTTCTTTATCTTTTTTTCGCTTAATTAATAATTGTGCATAAAGGGTGATCCGTATATATGGTTTGTAAAATTTTTAAACTCGATTTTTACACGCTTCCGCTTTTTTTTGCAATTTGATCAAGGCTTTCAATATATTAAAACCTAATAAAGGCATCGTAGCCAAACCTTTATGCTAATTATTAATTGTTTTAATTTGATATGATATCGATATGTGTTTAGAATAATTTAATTGGGCATAATTTTATCAGATAAAATTTAAAAAAAAAAAAAAAAAAAAAAAAAAAAATTTTTTTTTTTTTTTTAAATTAAAAAAATCAATTCATCGCTTTATTTTTTTCATTCATTTATTATATTAATTATTTTTTTATTTTATATTAATCAAAAAAATATATATATAATTGTTTATATATATATATATTATATATATTATATATATATATATATATATATATATATATATATATATAATATATATATATATATATATTATATATATTTATATATATATTATATATATATATTATATATATATATATATATATATATATATATATATATATATATATATATATATATATATATATATATATATATATATATATATATATATATATATATATATATATATATATATATATATATATATATATATATATATATATATATATATATATATATATATATATATATATATATATTTAAATATAAAAATTAATTTTTATTTTAAAATAAAAAGTTTATTTTAATTATAAAAATTTTATTTTAATTTAAATAAAAGTTTAAAAAATTAAATTTCATGCTAACTAATTAGAGTTGGAATTGATTCCATGATAACTAATTGAGTTGAAATTGATTCCATATTTTTCCTTAAATAAAGGAGTTTATTTAGATATGAAATAAGATTTCATATTATTCAAAATAAAAGAGTTTATTTGTGAATAGAAAGAAAATCCATGTTTCCTTAAATAAAGGAGTTTATTTAGATATGAAATAAGATTTCATATTATTCAAAATAAAGGAGTTTATTTGTGAATAGAAAAAGAATAATCCGTGTTTCTTTAATAAAAGAGTTTTTTTTTTTTTATGGAATTAAGATTTCATAATTAATTAAAATAAAGAGTTTATTTTAATTAAAAAATAATCCGTTTTTTAATAAAGGAGATTTTTATACATGGAATTGATTCCATAATTAATTAAAATAAAGGAGTTTATTTTGATTAAAATTTTTGATTAAAATAAAATAGTTTATTTTATTCAAAATTGATAAATTAAAATAAAATAGTTTTATTTTGATTTAAATTTGATTAAAATAAAGGAGTTTATTTTGATTCAAAATTAGATTTTATACTAACTAAATTTGCCCATTAAATGATATCAATATATATATTAAATGTTTATTATTCATAAGATGAATGTTATTTATCGATGCATACGATGATGTGTGTATGATAATAAATGGGATTGATTATGACTATCGACCAATGTGATTGATTTTATTTTAGTCGATGCATTTAATGTATTGGGTTTTATTAAATGGGGTCTCACACTGCCTTCTCTCTCTAATTTTTTCTTAATGTAAATTCTATCTCCTCCTATGTATTTCCCTCGATCACGATCAAGGTTTCTATTTATTTTAAATAGTTTTGTAATAGAATAGTTAGAATTAATTTTGAAAAATTGAGATCAAGGAGCAAGGAGCGCAAAGACCCGCTTGAATGGAGCCCGTGTTTAAATGTAATAGTTATATTTAAATATTATTTCTCGCACCCTTTGGGGAGCTCAATTTTTGTTCACTTGGTGGCTCTAGTGAACCAAACTAGAATAAAAGTCCATAATCAATCCGTAGAATATAGTATTCTATATGCGCATGCTTATACTATATATATATATATATTATGCAAACATGCTTCGATGTTCATTAATACGACGCGATTTTATATATATATATATATGCCATAAACAAGAGATGAGACAAATTAATAACAAACCCCTCAATTTTTTATATTAAGTCCTAAGCGCTCAAAGATATTTGAATATCGAACGTCAGCTTCTAGCATGATAAAATTAATAGAGTATTAAATATTTAATACGAGTTTGTTGTGTCACCACAAGGCAAGTATTAAGTATTTAAGATGTTAATTTATCACATTTGATGCTTATAAAGAAAATTGAACAATATTGTTTTGTCAGTGTCACCACAAGGATGATATTTTTTTTTTTTGAATATACGGAGTGCTAGTTTGACTTAACTTGGATAATTTTGATTCTGATGTGCCACCACTGATCAAAATAATCTAAGAGGCAAAAAGAAAAGGAGTCAGATATATCGATGTAATCGACAAAAGTTGTTCACCTATTTATTTATATATATATAGTTGTCAGGTCACCACAAGGCTATATACATTTGAAAATGGGATCCTTATTCTCACTAGCAAATCTTTAATTAGATTTTGCCGAACTATATAAGTGAGGGTAATATAGTTTGAAGAAAAAAAAGGAGATACCAATTTAAAACAAGACCTAATTTATTTTGGTAATTAATAAAAGAATGTATGTTAAAATGTTGTTAATTACAAATTCATTTACGTAATTTTACAATGTCTAAAATTACTATCATCATGGGCAATATTAGATGCTAAATTAACCGCATCAATTAAACTGATTGGTTAAGGAATTTGAGAATAGTTCTCATAAATCGAAAAGCTATCTTATGTCCTTAATACGCCTATCCTCGCAATGGTTGCGCATAATGCCTCCGAGGAAGAGATTGCTACTACTTTTAGAAAGTGGCAAGATGATGCACAAATAAGCTCAACGATCATGCTCGCATCCACGAGTAACGAGCTTCAAATACAAGATGAAACTATGGATGCTTCTACTATATTCCCCGCACATCAAGTAGTCGATGGTGAGGAAAGTAGGACCGATAGATATCGACATCTAAGAGCTCTTCCCGATCTAGAATGGCCAATGGCACTATAAGATGCATAAAAAAGTTCTTAACATAATCAATTTGATCGATCAATTAGACAACCGGTTTTGTCATGGATGGAGAGTTGAGCCAAGATTTGATCTCGCACTCACCCCTGACTCTTTCACAATTGTTGTGAATTTTTCATATGAATAAGCTAGATATCGCCTTTCACCGATTTGCTTAACATGTTGAAAAATGTCGAGAGTCACTTTCCAACCAAGAAAGACCAAGTCTTACCGGTAGGGGCCAAAGGATCTTCCTAAAAGAAGAACGATTCAAAGAAGGTAAATAAAAGGCAAAACAAAGGATAATAAGAACAAAACCGATACGGATAGCAAAAGGAGTTTGCTTCCACCGCAATAAGCCCGACACCGAAAGAAATCATGAGAAAGCATTTGCAGAGAGGCTAACCAAAGAAGCTTAGTGAAGTTTTCTACATAAATACAAATTTGTTCATGATTTAAATAAATTTTCTTTAAGTCAAGGTTCTACTGGGTATTGATATACGACTTTCGTTATCATAAATATAGATTTATGAAGGACCAAGTAAGTAAAGCTAAACAAATATAAGTAATCCTACGTGGGAAAATGAAGCAAAGGTTGCAACATTAGCCATAGAAACTTATAGTTTAGCAATGCCTACGGCAAATCTATTAAGTCAATAAGTTGTTATCAGATTCCAGCTTCTTGTTAAAAATATTATTTCCATTTTATCATTGGACAATGAAATCTTTTGGTATTATAATTAAGAACAATTGTTGTTCTATTTATAATAATAATGTTTTGATAGAACCGAATATTACTTAATAAATTTTGTATACTGACTTTACGTGAAAATAATTTTGCAAATCGAACAAATTAGTATAAGAAAAGGAGATGATCATTCAAAGAGTCAATGTGTGTATTTGTTGAATACAAGTGCGTGAATTATTCGAAAGGTTCAAAGAATTCGTAAATGAAACAAATCGGCAAAGTATTAAGATTCTTTTCGATTAGATCAAGGAATAAATACTTGTGCAATAAGTTTCTAGATCATCTCAAATGGTTTTCTCATAATGGACACATCCCCGATACACGCAATAATCGATTGATGTATCCGAAAGAAAAAATCGCACTCTCGTTGGACATGGTACGGTCCATAATGATTTTACCGACATTCCAAAGATCCTTCTGGATCATGTCCTAGAAATGGTCGATATCTACGAAAAAGGTAACCTCAAAATCCTACCCCAAGACTCCATAAAAGTTATGGATGGAGAGGATTCCTAATCTTAAGTATGTTAAGATAAGGGGTTGTCCAACTTATGTGAAAAGGTTTCAAAAGGATAAGCTTGGGACAAGATTTGACAAGTACAGATTTGTGGGACATCCTAAAGTAAGTTTAGGTATATGTTCTATAATCCTACTTAGCAAAAGGTGTTTGTTTGTTATGAAAACACGCCGCTTCTAAGATAAAAAGTGTTTATCATTAAGGGGCTAGTGGAGGATAATAGATCTCAAGAGTTCAAGAACCACAAAACACTATAAGTCAAATAAGAGGAACCTCAGAGATGTAATCTATTGCACCACAAAATCCAATCAGAATCTGAATAGTACCAAGATACCTAGAGGTATGGATTCATCATGATGATGATGATGAGGTACACATCATAGAAGATGATGATCCAGCTTATATATACGATGAGGTAAGTGTTGTAGACACTCGTGAGAAATGGATCAAGCAAGTTTCTCAAATATGGAACATTCTGCTTTTGATGAGGCAATCAAAAGAGTTTGATTTTATCAAAAATAAGAATGAACCTAGTGTGTAAAAGGGTCAAGTGGGAGCATCGTGACATTCCTAGTATATATGTGATATACTACTGATAAGGAAATGACATACCAATGCTACAATCAAGAAAGATAAAGTTGTTCAAACATTCCTCCATGAATGATTCGGGAAGAGTATCTTAATCGGGGATAAAATCTATATAGATAGATTTAAGAGGATGCTCGACTTAACCCAAGGAACGATATTCATTTGATGCTAAAGTCGCTTAGCATGGCAAACTCCAAGAGATGTCTCATGTCGATGAGCTATGGAGTGTATCTCTTAATAGTCCCCACAGACTCTCGAAAAGAGAGAGATCGCACGAAAGGACAATCATGTATGCAATGAAATGTACGAGACCGATGTCGATCACCATATATTATGAGAAGTTCACTACATGAGTCGTTGAAAACATCTTAAAGTGCTTAACCCAAGACTAAGGATGTGATCATATTCATGGTGGGTCTAAATTAAAACTAGAGGGCTTAATGCACTCAAGTTTTTCGTATGCACTAAGATGATGTAAAAAAATCCACTTTAAGGTAAAGCGTTATCTCTCGAACAAAGGTGCAAAGAATCGAAAGGTTCCAAACAAAGAAAGAGTTGTCCGGTTTAGTGATAAAGACAAAGTATATAGCTATAAATGAAGTCGCAAGTTGATTGTTTGGATTAAAAGTTCATTACGTAATCTAGAATAGTTCCTAAGTCTCATCTTCGATCTAAACATGTGTCAGGGCACTTTCATTTGATTATTAGAATCATCGAAAGATGGGAAATCACTATAGAGATAGTGGACTCTCAAGAACAACATTACATATCCATTAACTAAAGCTTATCCAACAAAGCAGGATAATCGCCACTTAGAGAAGAAGAGTAGATAATACCACGATTTATCGGGTTTTTAGTGCAAGTGGGAGATCGAAAGTAGTATGCACACAAGCCAATCATGTTTGATGATAAAGCATATACTTTGTAAATAATCTTATTCATTTATTAATAAAAAGTATTAATTTATTAAAGGCTTTTAATTATCTACACGATGTCGCTTTTATAATATGTGATAAACCCATAGTTTTAAGCAATGCTTTTAGAATAATGATGATGATCATTCTAATGAGATCTAAATTCTTAGAAAGCTTAAAACTAAAATAGTTCCCAATCATCGATTACTAAATCGGGGATTAGTGAATCCTGATAGATCGGGTACATACGCTGCTTGCTCATCGATGAGGATGATCGATCTCACGATCATTTGTGTGGAGACACTAAAGCAAGTACGTAGGTGCTTATTAGAGAATAAGTTCACCGAACGCGGGCTCGCTAAGGAATACCTAATGGAGTTTTATTCGCCCAATAAATAGAATTCTCAGAGAGTGATAGTAAGACAAGTAATCCTCGACTCGAGATCATCATAAGATTCGTGTATGATGAGTTATACTTTGACTTATTCCTTAAGACCCTTAGGTATATCAAAGGGTATGCTTGGGTATAATAAGTCAGTATATGGAGATAATGTATGATCAATAAAGAATCTACCACTTAATAAAAGAAGAGAAATGTCCTATGTGATTCGATAAAAATGACAACCCAAAGAGTCCTCGGTTTAAGGCGTAATGAAATTAGAAAGGAGTTTCTAATTTGCATTATTTGAGTCAGGCATTTAAGAGTCGAAATACATATAATTAAATAAAATAAGACTCGACAAAGAATTCCACGCCTTATATTTAATCGGGACATCAGATGGTGGAAGGATCAATCAGACGCAGAATTATTTACTCAAAGGTTCTTTTATGATTAATGTTGAAATCTATATTATCCGGAAAGTCGCTGATCGCTAGGAGGCTTATCCCTATCAGAGAATAAATATTATTTATTTAAATAAATTAATTGTTTAATTTATTTATTTAAATAAGATTAGAATTGTTCTAATTGATTTATTCACAACCTATTAATACGGAGAACCTAAAGGGTCACACCATAAAAGGAAGAATAATTATTTAAGAAGTTAATGGCATAATCGTAATAATATATATATATATTTAATTTAATCTATGGTGATAGAATAAATTAAATAGCTTAATATTTATTATTTAATATTTTAGAAATATTAAATATAAATTAATTAAAGAGGAGTCTTATTAATATTATTACAATTATTATTATTTTTTTATTTCTAAAAGAGTTTAGAAATTAATTTAATATAAGTATTTCATTTATTCCTAATCGATTAGAAGGAAAATTAGTTAAAAAGAGTTTAATTAATTATCCCTAATAAGATTAGGGAGCTTAATTAATTAAAAGAATTTAATTAATTAAATAAAACCCAATTCCTTTTTGTTAAGGGTTACCCACATCTATAAATAAGAGGAGTCTTATATCGGGTTATCATTTTAACATACGTAATAATTCCAATTTGTCGGAGAGTACGCCTTTTTCTATAGAGATAGAAAAACTAGGGTTTAGCCAACCACCCATCTTCTTCAATTTTTTCTTCCTCGTGGATCACCCCTGTGAGGCCAAACACTGGGTGGCTAACGCCGATCAAAGGAAGGAACCAAACCCGTGGATTCAAGTCGAACGCGAAAAGGATTGAGGTGAACTTGCACCGAGGAAGCTCGATCCTTCAAGGGTATGATTTTATTCTTTATCTTTTCGCTTAATTAATAATTGCATAAAGGGTGATCCGTATATGGTTTGTAAAAAACTTTTTAAACTCGATTTTACACGCTTCCTTTTTTTTGCAATTTGATCATGCTTTTAATATTACAAGTCTGGGGAACGGAGTAATGGTCCGAGGATAGCATTAGTAGTCCTCACTATTCTCGTAAAATAGTGTGATAATAGTTGTAATGAGGACTCCTTTTGAGTTTGTATAATATCTAGTAGACAATATTTGTATTCAAACTCACGCTTTATGTCGTATTGTATACCTACGCTTATATTAAGAAGTTGTATTTGAATTTATGTACTATGTAAGTGGCGACCCAAGATGGGTGGCGTATACCCAATTTTGGGGGCGCCATGGGTTGGTATCGAGCTTAGGATATGATCCCGGCTAAGATGCGAGATAAGAACTAGGAGGAGAGAGACGGAATTCTTCGCTAGTATGACCTACCTAAGTTTATTTGGTATTTGATTGGTTGGTCGAGAGTATAGTGATAATATGTTGTATGTCAATTAACCCTTATTTTGTGGCGTGGTTTGAAAATGGCATCCCGAGAATGTTGAGAATAGCAATGGAGCACACGGAGACTGTTGATTCTCCACAGATCAATAATCAGGACAATGTGCAACAGGATGGCGATAATCCTCCTGCAACAGGATCAGATTTTGGTGAAAAACGTAACATAAAATTCAATTGACCATATCTCCTATTATATTTTGAATTTTTGAGTGTGGTAAAGTCCTAGAATTAGATCTATGAGTTACCTAACTAATCCAAGTGGAATTACTGGAAAAGGTGTTGTAGATTTTTGTGTGGACTGATTTTAGCAAAGGAGTGCAAAGCTGTAAAAACCGAAAAAGCTGCTGCCATGATTTTAGAGGGGCTGTTTCGGCAACTTAAATTATGAGAAAAATTCTGGCCTTTTGGGACATGAAGGTATATGGTATAAAGTACCTCCTGTCCAAAAATGAGCTCATTCTGACTTAAAATGAGCAAGTTATGACTATTTCAATATTTAGGTTTTTCCGACAAAAACGCTTATAACCGGAGTTCTATAACTCAATGACCATGAAATTTAAACTGAGGCTCACATTAACATGTGTAAGGACCTGCCAAGATTTGGAAATTTTTGGAGTTAAACTTGAGGTAGCAAATTTCTTAAGGAATTAATTAGAAATTGATTTTTGAAAAATAGTAAATGAATTTTAAAAATTCCGAGAAAAATATATTTTCATTATGGGACTATATTATGCTAAATCCCAGAAAAGAAATATTTTTGGGACTGATTTGCTATTTTTTATGAAAATAGTTTAGTTACGAACATATGAGTTAAATATGTTATGTGAAGTAACAAAGTTGAAAATAGTATTTTATGGCTAGAGAATCCTATATAGAGTATATGCATATTTTGTTTTGAGAGATTTGATAATTGGTGATGATATCTTATGAGTATGGCATTTTTGAATGATTAAATGCATTATATGGTAAAGCGTAAACAATTGAGATAAATTGTTTATAAATGTAAGAAGTGATTAAAATATTGTTATAATATTAATGATATTAGATTATGAGATTATTAAGTGATTGATAACATGGGGATATTATTGAATCTCGGATAAATTATATTATAAATGTTTAATATTTATCCTTTATCTCATTTGATTGATTCTTTATATCATTATCCTCATGTTTATATTATGTTGAAAGTCATCTGCATGCACTGTAGTGCGTAGATGGACTTGGTATGATTATGACCTGTGGATTGTTCGGTATAATCATAACCGTAATTGAAAACACGATTATCTTTGGTAGTAGTGCATGGATAATTTGTGGTCGTGATACTAATGAATACACGATTATCTTTGGTAGTAGTGCATGGATAATTCGTGGTCGTGATACTTAATGAATACACGATTATCTTTGGTCAGTAGTGCATGGATAATTCGTGGTCGTGATACTAATGAATACACGATTATCTTTGGCCGTAGTGCATGGATAATTCGTGGTCGTGATACTAATGAATACACGATTATCTTTGGCCGTAGTGCATGGATAATTTGTGGTCATGATACTAATGAATACACAATTATCTTTGGTCGTAGTGCATGGATAATTTGTGATCGTGATACTAATGAATACACGATTATAATTTGATTTACTATTATAATTTCAACCAACGGTCTGAAAAATTAGCACATCTCCTCATGGAATAATATTGTACCCAAAAATGATTTGGACCGAAAAGAAATATATTTTTTGGGTGAATAATACCCCGTAAATAGTACTTTCGGGAGTAGTACCATGTGAATAGTACCCCGACACAAAAAGTGTCCCAAATACCCGAGTGAACAATACTAGAGTGAATAGTAATCGGGTGAATAGTAACCCGTGAATAGTACTCCGACACAAAAAATACCTCAAATACCCGAATGAATAATATTCGGGTGAATAGTAATTTAGGTGTATAGTAACCCGTGAATAGTAACTCGTGAATAGTATCCCGACACAAAAAGTGCCCCAAATACTCGAGTGAACAATACTAGAGTGAATAGTAATTGGGTATTTTATGACAACTTGTCTACTTTGAAAAAAATTTCACATATCACCCTTAACTTTAAACTTTTATCAATTTAACTATTTACCAAAATAGAAAATTGAATACTTTTATTTCATAAAATTCGGGGTCTCACAATATATATATCAAAAATTCTTACGCCCACTTTCTCAGATCTGAAATCAGCCAACAAATAATAACAAAAACAAAAAAAACGTTTTTGTTATTAAAAATAATTAAAACATTCAAAAATTAATTATTTCGGAACTTCAGAAGTTCTATGATTTATAATAAATAGTCCTTTTATCAGAAAATTCGAATCTCACAACTTCTCATATGAAATTCAATTCTCTACAACTTTGCATAAGAAAGTTTTTGCAAATTCCAAACAGAAATTGACCGAAATCCACATACAGACGATTTTACAAGCTATACTCAAATTTAAGTCAAGAAATGGGTCCACCAACATGTTTAACATGTTTTAAACATCTTTTGTAACAAAAATACTCTTCCTCCTCATATACTCATATATCCCACATTCATTGCAAAACTATCACCATTATTATATTATTAAAATATAATAATAAATTATTTTATCAGAAAAGATAAAATATCGATTTTCAACAATTGTCACTTTAAAAATTTTCTCCATCTATATCCACATAAAATAAATATTTTCCTCATCATATAAATTAATAATTAATTATTCACAAATAATATTACGTAATCACAATCTTCGCAACCAAATTGCTTCCGAGGAAAGAGGGCTTTCCAATAAGAATTTTTCCTTCTTGGCAAGAATTAGGTGACCAAACCTCTCCTAAGATGTAACTTTTAGACATTGTCAATAATGTTATCTAATAATATTATTCGGATAATATGAATTATTGATTTGATAATGGAAAATTGTAGAGACCCCAAATTATTAATAAATGAAATTTATTTTCCTCTATTTATTATTTTGAAATAGTAAGGGTTGATTTGATTAATGTGGTTAGTTATGGGTAAAATACGCTAATATTTTGAATAAGCAAATGGTTATAAAATATTCATTATTGTCGGGGAATATTCATTTGGTCGTGGAATATTCAATCGTGTGAAATATTCGTATGCGACAGCCATAGCGATCTTTATGGGCCCCATAACTGAAAGCGATTGGATGAAGAAAACGCACAAATATAAGTTATTTATAAATAACGGCGTAGTTCTTACCGATTATCTTTTTGGAATACCGGTGGTTAAAACACACTAATCTGGCGTTGTTGAACAAAGAAGACACCAGTATTGCACCAATTATTGATTCTTACGTAAAAGGTACTACTCAATAATGGTTACGATAATTACTTGTTCAAATATTTTATTTTATTGATTCAATAATTGTTGCATTGATATTTTATATTACCGTTGTTTCAATAAATTGTCATTACACAAGATTTTCCATTATCGAAGCAATAATTCATATTATCCTAATAATATTATTAGATAACATTATTGGCAATGTCTAGAAAGTTACATCTAAGGAGAGGTTTGGTCACCTAATTGCGGCCAAGAAGGAGAAATTCTTATTGAAAGCCCTCTTTCCTGAGGAACTACCGGTTGTCGATCTTGTGATTCTCGTAATATTATTTGTGAATAATTAATTATTGATTTATATGATGAGAAAAAATTGATTTTATGTGGATATAGATGGAGAAAATTTTAATGTGACAATTGTTGAAAATTAATATTTTATCTTTTTCGATAAAATAATTCATTTAAATATATTATTTTAATAATATATTAATTGGCAAGTAACGAGGAGAAACGTCTGACAGTTTGCAATGTATCTCCCCGTGAACAACACCAATCGAAATGATGATGAACGAGGGATGTTTAGAAGCTTTTTGCGTTCATGCAAAATTAGACGAGGAGACTCGTGTTCAAAATACAGAGGAAATGATAGCAATTCACGGGTGGTCACAAATGAAGCGGCTTCAAAGAGTTGGGACCACCGAATTCTAGGAAAGCCGGATCCGATTAAAGCAAGAGACGTGGTCAAACAAATTACCAAGATATTCGATGTCTTGGGATGCACGGAGGAACGAGAAAGTTCCATTCGCTACTTTTATGTTCAGTAATGAGGCAGACATCGGTGGAAATCATGAAGCGTACCCATCCAAACGCTTTCGGCGCGTCAGAGAGATGTTTCGAAAACAGTTCAATGACAAGTACTTCCTGAAAGTATTCGTCGTATGAAGGAAGTGGAGTTTATTAGACCGAGCGAATAACATGACGGTGTCCCAAAGACGAGGCGTAAGTTCGCGGAGTTATCCAGTTTCACCCTCATTTGGTGGAGAATGAGGAACGTATGACGCGGATGTTTCTGAGAGGTTTGAAACCTTTCTTATACCAAAGAAAGATACACTATTTGGACTTGGCATCAAGCTTAGATCTCTCATCACCCGAACGTGTACGTAGGCTGGACATCCGAAAATCCTCATACCCGAGTAATCCACTTCTTTGCCTGTCCACACCTCTTGTGCCGCTTTATTACCCAAAGCAGTACTCGGCGACCTGTTTATAATGTAAACTGCCATGCTCACTGCTTCTGCCCAGAAATCCTTCGAAAGCCCTGCATTTAGTCTCATGCACCGTGCCCACTCTGCTATAGTTCTGTTCATTCTTTCTGCCACCCCATTCTGCTGTGGAGTCTTTCTAACAGTCCAGTGACGTTGTATCCCGTGCTCCTCACAAAACTTCACAAATGGCTCATACTTGTACTCAGTCCCATTATCTGACCTGAGGTACTTAATTTTTCTCCCTGTTTGATTTTCCACTTCAGCTTTCCACACCCTAAATTTTTCGAAGACCTCAGACTTGTGTCGCATGAAGTATACCCAAACCTTTCTCGAAAAGTCATCGATGAAAGTCAAGAAATACAAATGATCCCGCTTTCAAGCTTACTCTCACCGCCCCATACATCGTAATGCACATAGTCAAGTTTGCCATTCGCTTTTGTTCACCGCACTCTTAAACCGCACCTTACACTGCTTTCCCAATACATGTAACTTGTAGAAATTTAACTCGCACGACTTCATCCCTTTCAATGATTCCTCCCATGTAATTCCAAAGATCCCACGCTTCTCCCATATGCCCCAAACCGCGATATGCCATAAAGTAGTATCATTAATATCCTCCGTTGTAGTAGCAAAGAACTCTACTATAATCGCATTCCTATCATCCGATAGATGTTTCCGTTAACCTTAGAACCCTTCATTATTACTAGAGCACCCTTCGTCACTCTCATGGCTCCACCACCAGTTTTGAATTCATAGCCATTAGAGTCCAGGGTTCCTAATGAAATCAGATTCTTCCTTAAACCTGGGATATGTCTCACCTCAGCCAAAGTTCTCACAACACCATCGAACATCTTTATTTTCACTGTGCCTATTCCAATGACGTTGCACGAAGCATCGTTACCCATTAAAACTATCCCACAGTTCACCGATTTATAAGTATCAAACCACTCCCTGTTAGGTGTCATGTGAAACGAACATGTTGAATCCAAAATCCACGAGTCTGTCACGTCCGTGTTTGTAGAAACTGACAACATATCCCCATCATCCGATGATTCCTCCACGACATTTGCCGATTTCGTAGATTCTGTTTGCTTCCCTGTTCATTCACCCTTATTCCTGTATGGACAGTCCCTTTTGAAGTGTCCTGTCTCGCGACATCTAAAACACTTATACTCCTTAGGCTTAGGAGTCCTGCCCCTCGACTTAGATTTCCCCTGCGTTCCTGGTTTTCCTCTATCCGATTTTCTGCCACGTTGCTCTCCACCTTTTACCACCAACCCTTCACCCGAAATACCCTCAGATTGTTGCTTCCGCTGATTAAACATTAGTAGAGCAGACGTGACTTCTTCCAACTTCAGAGTTTGTTTTCCCCATAGGAGAGTTGTCACAAGATTCTCCATGGAACCCTTGAGAGAACACAAAAGAACATCAACGCCTGGTCTTCTTCCTCGAATTTCACTTCAATCCTTAGCAAGTCGCTAATTATTTGATTGAACGTGTGAATGTGTTGAATAAGCTCGGAACCTTCAATCATCTTTAACCCAAACAGTTTTTGCTTCAGAAGCAGTTTATTTGTCAATGACTTCGACATATACCTGGATTCCAATTTACTCCATACACCCGATGGCGATTCATCACCGATCACGTGATAGATAACCTCGTCTGCTAGACACAAAAGAATTGTATTTACCGTCTTCGCTTGGAGTTCATCCCAGTCATCAGTCGTCATGGACTCCGGTTTCTTCTTTAACGCCTTCACCAATCCCTGCTGCACCAACAGATCCTTTACCCTCTGTTGCCATAGCCCAAAATTCCCAATCCCATCAAACTTCATCACATCAAACTTTGTCACCGATGAATTTGATGTCATCGTTCTTCACGTGTTAAACCCGAGCTCTGATACCAATTTGTTAGAATATGAGATCACACACACGCACACAAACGATAGAAAATTAAGAAAAACACAAAAGATTTACGTGGTTCCCCAATTTGGGTACTCCACAGGCGGCTGATTGTTTATTGATGATTTCTTTTATACCTAGGGCTTTACAATAGATAGTATTTATAACTACTAATCCTATTCCAACCCTACTTCACATTATGTCTCAATTATCCATAATGTCCCTCATTAATAAACAACTCAGATTGCATCATGGGACTTCGCCTTCATGACCTTCTGTCAACTCCCCGATGGGCTAGTCGTCAAACTTTCTTCCGCTCCGCTTAGGCTCGTGACTAGCCTTTTTCAACGGCTCCTATATTATGATATATTATGAGTCACAACTTTCCAACAAATTACTACTACTCCTATATATATAAGTTGCCAAAGATAGACAGATAAATAGATTCTGATCAAAATATCATATATATATATGTGTGTGTGTGTGTACGTTGATTAATTCTAGTACTAGATCTCTGCATGCACATAATTATATCTTAATTATAATTACTAGTAAAATAGATCGATGTGCGTGATCTATATACATATGTTTCCACAAAATTAATTGTATGTATGTATGTATCAATCAAAGTACGTATACGTACGAGAGAATTAAAACTCCACAAATATTTAATTTGCAAAACATTTTTAATTACACATTGGCACTATACGATCCATGAAAATAACACTGAAATTCATTCCAAAATGACTTAAATTTCCAGCTAACCAAGCATACGCAACTTTATGTTGCCTTGTAGCAGCCTTCTTCCCTATAATTTGGGCCTGGCCTGGCCTGCACTTTTATAGGAGGTCATGAACATTGTCTCCTGCCCTTGGGCCTTGTCATAAAATTAGTACCTCACTCTCACTGCCTCTGCTGACAACTATCACATAAACAATGTAATATTATTAATCGAGTCCAAACCAAATTTCAAGTCTCATGTAAAATTAATACAACAGAAAATTAAAACCCTCTTAAACTTTTCTGGTTTCATTATTTGGACTTTCTGAGCTCCAAACAAATATTACAATCATTTGATATAGGCTTAAATATGATTTACTATCCTAAACTATAGGCCATATTCTACTTCGGTGATCCACCTTTCAATTTTATCAATTAGGTGATTGAACTATCAATTTTTTTCGATTTCATTCAATTGGGCTTGCCACGTCAGAAATTGCTGACGTGGCATTAGGCAGCAGGAGTGCTTATGTGTAAAAATATTATATATTTTTAATGAGATCAAAGGACAAAAAGGTAAAATAACAAATAAAATAACTAAAAATTACACAAATAATATAAATTAGTTGTATAATTATCCAAATGCCTGACAATTGGGCTGGGCTGGGTTGGGAAGTTTTAACATTCCAAAATATAAGATTATTGTTGACCTTTTAAAATAACTCCATACATTTTTAAACTCAAAATTGACATAAATTCATTTAGTTTTAGTGAATACAGTAATGAAAATTATATATAAATTATGAAACAGTACTACTCATTGTAAAATTTATTTTTTTATAATTATTGATATATAATTTTAAATTTAAAAATGTGTCAAGTTAAAAGTCAATAATAATCTTATAAACTAAGACGGAAGAAATATGATATTAAAAGGTGGGAGGAAGACTGCTGATTTTAACCTTTTTTGTGCATAATTTTCCACCACTTGGCTTTGTCGATCGCTGTAAGACATAATCTATATAATGGACTAAATATATAAGTAAAAGAAAAACTACTCTCTTTTAAGTCACTCCAAAACGACGTCGTTTTAAGGAATTATGCTATTTTAGAAATTATGTTATTTAAGAGACTTATGTTTCGATCCTCGCTTCTCTCTATAGGAATTCATCTATAATGAAACGGTTGCTTCAAAGAACAATTTGTCCTCCCACTACTGACAGAATGGCAGTCCTTTTTCCTTTAGCCATTACACAAAATAGCGGCGATAAAAAAATCATATATGGCTATAATATAAAAATGAGTTTATTTTAGGTATACATAATGTAAAAATAAAAGATAATGATAAGATAAGTATGAATAAAAGATAATGATGAGATAAAAGTCTAAATAAAAGATAATGTGGCATGCAGGGGACAAATTGTTTCTTTGAAAAGTAAACTGTTTCTTATAGATAAATTATATATATATATATATATATATATATATATATATATATATATATATATATATATATATATATATATATATATCATGTTTGATTTTTCTGCATGCCACCAAGAAAGTATAATTCTTGACTTTTACCCCTTTCCCTTTTCTGAGATTTTCTAATCTTTTATTACTACATGTGTAGATCGTTGAGGGTAGGGCATATGGGGAAACAACATAGAAATTGTTGTGGAGAAAAATGCATCACAAATTGAAAAAGGTGACGCTCATATTAAGATTTGTCAATCATCCAAAAACTTAAAACATAGTTTTTTATACTGTGGTACACAAATTTATTATAGTGAAATTATATAATAGTGTTATTAAATTCGGACAGCTACGTTGGTCCAAACGATAAAAATCGGAATTGGTCGACTCTTCGATTCGATTAAGTACGATTTTATTGATTTGGCCAAAAACTGGTTGACCACCGGTAAAACTGGTTACTTAACCCAGTGAACTAATTGTTAAAAAAAAATTGTACTAAAAAATATTTAAAATTAAAATTAACCACTTTTAGTAATATTGTAACTCAATTTTATTATGTTTTAGTTCATAAAAACGAGATTTTTTAAAATTTTATTAATTACTAATAATATATATTTTTATATATTAATAACGTTATAAATTGGTATTCGATTCAATTAATTTGGTTGGTCCAACGACTCATCCACTTTGCATCTTTTTTTTCGGTTGGATAACCAATCCGAGAGACTGAGAACCTTGTGATATACTATAATATTGCATCCCTATCACGGTCCATCGGTGCCAAAAGAAAATCTGATTAAACTTGATTAATTAAACTTTTACCCTTGTGAATAACAAAAAATTTCGCATCACTCCTTTCAAGTTTTGAACATATTTTTATGCAAATTCTTACGAGAGACCTTGAATATATATGATTTTATATATGCAAACTTGCATTTGAAACCATGATTTAAACCGAGTCCAAGTATTGCTGCTACCTAGAGCTATGCTTATGTAGGCAACTTAACTTGCACTTAAATTTGTGCAAGTATATATAATGAATGCAAGAGTCTATATATGAGTATATACTAGTAGTAGTGCAAGTTGAAGTAGGTACTACTATATGGGTAGAAATTTAGGTCCAAATAATTAAACAAGTGTTTAATGTATGCATGTGTGGGTGGGAGTGTAGAAGCCATCTACATATTAATGGAGTGAAGTTGAGGTTATTTAATTAGAGAAAAAGGGCCAGCACAAGGGCAAGGGTTTGACCAACATGGTTGGTTAGGTCAGACTAATCTATCACCATCACTGGGGAGACCAACCTGCACCACCCGTATGTGGGTCCCTTCACATATTATAATACTCCTTTTTCCCACCAAAAACAGTACTCCATCATTTAACACTAATTTTAGTTCATTTATAAAAAAATTATATTTAAAATACTTAACAACTTTGCACTTGCTAATATATACTTTTTGCAATATTAACATTGTAATTAAAATCACAAATAAATTCACATTTTTTTAAATTTTAAAACATTATATGTAGAAAAAAATAATTATAGTTATTGTTAACGTCACGATTCGTTCACGCGCCTCAATCACCAATAGTGCATTTAATCCTACACAAAAACAAAGTCACGGAGAAACTTGACGGACTGGGTCGCCGAGGAATAGTTCCGGTGTGAGAATAAGTACAGTCTAAATAAGGTTTAAAAATGGAGGTATTAAGCTTTAGTTCTGAAAATTAATGAGATACCTCAAAATTATGAGGTTGACTTGTATTTATAGTGATCACACCTCCTCCTACATACCCTTCCTTGTATGGAAATAGAATTCCTCATTAGGACATATTCTTTAATGGGACAAAATTTAATCTCCTTAAAGAAAAGAAAGTCAGATTATATCCTGACTCTTTCTTTAGGATTTGAAAGTTAAATATAGTTAGAAATCTTATATTCCTTAAATTAAGTTCTTCAACTACCCAAAAAATTGCTGCGTGGGGAGATTTCCTCCACGTGGACTATGACCCATAAATCATCAGGACCCAAATAACAAGAAATTGGGTCATAGCCGACGAGGGCAATGCCGACGGCGATTATACCATCGAGAATGATCCCAATGTTGACGGCGAAGACGTCGGAAATGACAGTTGTCGCCAATGTGGCATTTATCCCAATATGCACTAATTTTCTTTATTCGCGCACGCGCCAAATATCAAAAGCGACGGGGTCATTAGCGACAACACTACCGTCGATATTAACCACATTCTTGACGGGGTCAATATCGACGGCAGTGCTGTTGCCAATTAGTGTTTTAATAATTTTCACCGACTAATTTTCCTTTTTTGTTTTCCTCATCTCCCGCTTGCGTTTTCCTTTTTTCTTCTTTTCTATCGACAGCCTTATATCGTCGTCGCCGTGTGCGGCTCTTTCCGTCGTCATCCCTCGTCTGAATTACCTCTCCTATTTTTCAAGTATTAACTAGGTATGTTTTCCCCCTTTTTAATTTCCTCCAATTTTGCCCTAATTCTTTCTAGGTGATCTTGTAAATTATTATATGTGTAGTAATTCTTTTTTTACTAAATCATTTATATAGTACTTCTTGCTTCTGGTTCATGTTTATTTGTATTGGTTTGCTAATTTATTCACTTTTGAATGGAAGAAAGAGTCATCTGTACTAGCTTTGATTATTACTGATGGTGATAACTCGTTTGGTAGCTATGACTGCGTCATTATTTCTTATGTGAATGATTTCTGGGTTGTCTTAATATCTATTTTAGTTTTAAGAAATGGGAATGATGAAGTTTGAATTAGTCTACTTCCATAATTTTGTGATATTTGATGCCATGATATCACCTTTTGTGTAAACAAAATCCACATCTATGATTTAAAAAATTTATCATCAATTTTATCGTTGAGACTCAGCTTAATAAATAATCAACATCACTGAATTATCTATGTCACTACTAAAAAAATAATCGTTTGTGATGGCTAAAATCCATCACAAAAAGTAGGAAAACCATCACGAAAGGTTTACGTGATGACTTTAAGCATCACAATAATTCGTTGCAGATATCTGCCATCATCATGAAAGGTTTTATGTGATGGTTTTGGCAATCACACAAACGCTTAGTGCTTTTGTGATGATTAATACAATCACTTTAACACGTAATCTATTGTGATCATGGGCGGATCTATCTTAGGGCAGTGGGGTCAATTGACCCCACTGAATTTTTGGGAGTTAATTTTTAATTTGATTTTGATTTTATAAAATGTTTAGTGAAAATAAAAAATTTAGATTAAAAGATAATTAAATGTCTCAAATTTCTACTAACACAAATACTCCACTCTTTTATATTGTTTAGTAACTTACATTGAACATGATATTTTTGCAGATATTGAAATGAGACTATCATTACGATAGTTTCAAACAATGAAATCTCAAAAAGTGTTATTATAAATAATATTTTAACAATATTATTTAGTTTTGTAATTTATTTTAGAGGACACATGAAGAAGTGTATCTTATAATAACAGTGTTTTAAAAAATTATAAAATATTATTTTATATATAACATAAGATCGAGGATTCGAAGTGTATTCAATTACATAAAATAATATTAATTTTATATGATAACTCACACAATTATTTACAATATCCCTCGCATTCTGACACCTTTATTTTATTGTATTTTATTTTTTTTATATAAATTTTTGTTTTAAAAAAATTGATCCCACTGAATTAATGGGCTGGATCCGCCCCTAATTGTGATTGTCAAAGACATCACAAAAAAACAAGATTTTAGGGATCAACTGTATTAATTGTATCAAATGATACTTGTAGGATTTGAACCCTCCCCCCATTTGCAAACTAAATAATGAGTATTACCACTACACCAAAGCCTAGATTATGATTATAATTTTAAAATAAAATATAAACGAAAACATATGTGAGTTGACTTACTAAATAAAATTACTTCCACATAAGATTTGGTGATTGCAATGACAGTCACAAATTGTGACAACCCCAAAATAGGTCCATTCCATCCAACCCATTCTGAGTCGCCAAATACATGGTATAGAAAACAACTACAACTTTATTACAATAATTGTCGTGTAAAATACAACAACACATATGTTGTGAGTTTTGATACTAAAATATACCAACTGTGACTCTGGACACCAACTTGGATAGCATGTCACCATGACACCTTACATAAAGGTACAGTCAAAAATTGTTTTAAAAATTAAAATCTTTGGGAAGTGCTCAAGGAAACCTTCGTGCATAGGAGGCCATGTGTCTAGGTTATGATAGATATCATATGCCCACAAAATTATCCTTGGTTGACCCAATAGACCCCAAAAAAAAATGAGAAGATTACTATCATATTCTTCCCAATGGTGTGTCTTCTCTTGACATATCATTATCTCCACCGTCTCTAATTGAGAATTAAACTTCAAACAAACACCAAGATTATATAGGTAGTGCTCAGAATATACTCAAAGAAGTGAATGAGCACAACCCTGTCTTTATGATGACACGAGGTGGTATGTCATTAGACATCTTGTATGATAGTGGCAAAACACCCTTCCAAGTTAAATTCACCTCACCTCAACATCTATGTATTCAATCGCTCTATTCCCTTGTTATCCCCTCGCTCGACCCAAATACACTTTTATTACCTGAAAGGAATTGTGAAGCAAAAGGGTGAGCACAACTAGCTCAGTAAAGAATATCATGACTAAAGATAAATAAATTTTCAATAGCCTTCATCAGTAATAAATCAAAGATTTAGAACATATGGTAGATGATAAAAATTTTCAACCATAGTTGCAGCGGAACAAGCAATCCATTAGAAGAGTCAAATAGACTATAAAGTCTATTATTTCTCCACGTTAAAAGTCCACCAACAATGTTTTATCCCTGTAACATCAATCAACAGTTCCTTTCCACCATCATATGAATAACTCATAATCATAATTGTGATTCTAAATTTCTATTCTCATCTAGGACGAAGATAATTTTCATCACCGTGCCTTTACCCGAAAACATGAAAGATCATGGTTATACCAAATCACGCCCTGCTCATAATCATACTAATAAATTCATCTTTGCACTACGGGCCAAAGATATTCATCAACAGTTCATCTTTGCACTTCAGGCCAAAGATATTCAACAACAGGTCATCTTTGCACTACGGGCCAAAGATATTCAACAACAGGTCATCTTTGCAATACAGGCCAAAGATATTCAACAACATGTCATCTTTGCACTACAGGCCAAAGATATTCAACAACAGGTCATCTTTGTACTACGGGCCAAAGATATTAATATCTCAAAGAAATATATAATCATTTCGTAATTTATATAAACAATAATTATAACCATGTTGATCAATTCACCTTTTGCACTTAAGCTAAAGATATTCAATTATAAATTCAATGGTCAAGATCATACCAAATCACAATTCAACTTTTCACTATCGGCCAAAGAGAACCCTAGTCATGATCATACCAATAATCTACCCATCTTTACACTCCAAAGGAAAGAGAATTTCAACATCGATTATAAAAATGTTATATATGATAATAAAATCAATATAATCAATATATAGTTTTAATCTCCGTAGTAATATTCATAAATCAACTATAATTTGGTTAGAAAAGAAACCAATTTTGTAGTGAATAGTACCCGTGAATAGTAACTCGTGAATAAGAACTCATGAATAAGAACTCCGTCGTGAATAAGAAATCGTGAATAGTTAATCGTGAATAGTAACTCGTGAATAAGAACTCATGAATAGTAATCCCGATATGAAAAAGTTTCAAATTTGATAAAAAAAATTCCCACCAATATTTCGGCATAATGATATTGAAGAAATAATATCATTTTTGAATAAAATAACATCCATTACTATCCCTTACAATCTCTTACCTCAAAAGAGCAGTACTTCTGACTGGAATAATGCTGAACGAACTTGCATCGTATAGCAACACTCAAGATATCAAAATACTCACAATAATACACTCGATAATATAGAGAGAAATAGAGAGAAAACTTCAGCTTTAAAGTGATTTTCAATTCTAACCTAAGCATCCTATTTATAGGAAAATGCTTAGAACACCAAAGCAGAAAATTTAATATAATATTAATATATGTAACGCCCCCAAAATTAGGTATACATCACCCATCTTGGGTCGCCAGATACATGGTATCGTAATTCAATTCAAATACAACTTACTTAATACAACTCGTCCGTGGTACAATACGACAAAACATAAACCGTGAGTTTGAATACAATTATTGTCTACTAGAGATTATACAAACTCAAAAGGAATCCTCATTACAATTATTATCACACTATTTCACAAAATAGTGAGGACTACTAATGTAATCCTTCCGGACCATCACTCCGCTCCCAGACTCGTCCAATTTATATTCTCATTTCAAGAAGAGAACAAAGAAAGAAATGGTGAGCTCAAACTAGCCCAAGAAGAAATATTATGACTAAGATAATGCGTAATAAATTATCATTAGCCTCCAACAATGTTAAACGATAAAATACAATAGACATCAAGTTTAACTGCAAAATAAACAAGCAATTCATTAAAAGAGTCAAGTAGAGAATAGAATCTACTATCTTTTATGATTTAAAAGTTTTCATCACTTTTATCACGAGACTCAAATTTCAATAAATAATCCACATCATTAAATCATCCCCGCACTACGTGCCAAAGATATTCTTTAGTATCACGACTACGAATTATCCATGCACTACGGGCCAAAGATAATCGTGTTTTCATCAACATTCCCGATCATACCATAAAACAATTCATCTTTGCTCCTCGGTCAAGAGAATCCATAGCCATAAGCATACCAAAAATCGTCCCATCAATGCACTACGGGCCAATGAGGACTTTTAATTTTCACATCATTTGTAATATTACTGGCCATGATTATACCGAATAATCCTCGGTCATAATCATACCAAGTCCATCTATGCACTACAGCCACGTATGACTTTCAACATAACATAAACATGAGGATGATGACAATGATATAAGAATTCAATTAAACAAGTTCAAGAATTATTTTATCTAGAACCGATAACGCCCAAATTGTCAACATGATCATCGCTTTGTAAAGTAAAATTCAAGAATGCTCGTAAGAATATTTCCATGAAAAGATACTGGATGAAGCGCAAATATCAAGGATATTCCACTAATTTCATGGAGTATAGAAGTCAAAACTTTAACCAACTGGGTATAATAAAGAATGGAATAACAAAAGATATCACCATGCATGTGGTACTTCGCATGACGGTTATTCCAATAGAATAATAACAACGGAACCAGTGTCGTGAAATTCACAATCGACGTGATGTTCCAATGTAATAATAAATGCGAATAATAAATGATGGAACCAGTCCCACAGATATAGATGCATGTGATATTCCGACGTAATAATAAAGACGGAATAATAAAAAATGGAACCAGTCCCACAGATAAGACAAACAGGATATTCCGGCGTAATAATAAAGATGTAATAATAGAAGAATGTCACCAAGTATAGGGTAGCCCACGATACAAAAGTTATTCCAATGTAACAATAAAGAAATGGAATAATGAAGTTCTCTTCTTGAATACAAAAGAATAATATCCCTTATCAGTAAAATAATACTTGATATAAGAGTAGTGAAGTAAGCGAAAACTTTTCTTCTATCTCTCTATAGTCTCTCTCAGAGAGTTCAAAGTGAATTCGTAAGAAAATAATTAAGGAATGAGCTTCTATTTATAGAAAAATGGATCGCATAAGAACTAATTCATGAACTATCTAGATTGATTTACTTTAATCGGATGGTCCAGATTTAATGAAAAATATTTTAAATAAAATATAATATATTCTATTTATAATCTAATAAAACGAATAACTTTATAAAAGTATTCTGCTTAATATAAAAAGATTTTACTATGCAAAACACTATGCAGCACTATACAAACACTATGCATAATAGAATATAATATATTCTATTTATGTAATAACTTTATAAAAGTATTCATTTTATATAAAAAGATTTTACTATGCAAAACACTATGTATAATAGAATATAATATATTCTATTTATAGAATAACTTTATAAAATATTCTATTTTATATAAAAAGATTTTACTATTAAAACTTTAAACCAACGACGATATTGATTTACTATTATAATTTCAACCAACTATTCTAAAAAATTAAAGACATCTCCTCATGGAATAATATTGTACCCAAAATGATTTGGACCGAAAAGAAATATATTTTTGGGTGAATAATACCCTTTCAAATAGTACTTTCTGGAGTAGTACCATGTGAATAAGACTCACACACAAAAAGTGTCCCAAATACCGTGTGAACAATACTAGAGTGAATAGTAATCGGGTGAATAGTAACCCGTGAATAGTACTCCGACACAAAAAATACCTCAAATACCCGAATGAATAATATTCGGGTGAATAGTAATTTAGGTGTATAGTAACCCGTGAATAGTAACTCGTGAATAGTATCCCGACACAAAAAGTGCCCCAAATACTCGAGTGAACAATACTAGAGTGAATAGTAATTGGGTATTTTATGACAACTTGTCTACTTTGAAAAAAAATTCACATATCACCCTTAACTTTAAACTTTTATCAATTTAACTATTTACCAAAATAGAAAAATTGAATACTTTTATTTCATAAAATTCGGGGTCTCACAATATATATATCAAAAATTCTTACGCCCACTTTCTCAGATCTGAAATCAGCCAACAAATAATAACAAAAACAAAAAAAAACATTTTTGTTATTAAAAATAATTAAAACTTTCAAAAATTAATTATTTCGGAACTTCAGAAGTTCTATAATTTATAATAAATAGTCCTTTTATCAGAAAATTCGAATCTCACAACTTCTCATATGAAATTCAATTCTCTACAACTTTGCATAAGAAAGTTTTTGCAAATTCCAAATGTAAATTGAATCAAATCCACATACGCATTTATTTTACAAGCTATACTCAAATTTAAGTCAAGAATGGGTCCACCAACATGTTTAACATGTTTTAAACATCTTTGTAACAAAAAATACTCTTCCTCCTCATATACTCATATATCCCACATTCATTGTAAAACTATCACCATTATTATATTATTAAAATATAATAATAAATTATTTTATCAGAAAAGATAAAATATCGATTTTCAACAATTGTCACTTTAAAAATTTTCTCCATCTATATCCACATAAAATAAATATTTTCCTCATCATATAAATTAATAATTAATTATTCACAAATAATATTACAGAATCACAAGATCTTGGCAACCAAATCTGCTTCCTGGAAAGAGGGCTTTCCAATAAGAATTTTTCCTTACTGGCGCGCAATTAGGTGACCAAACCTCTCCTAAGACAGAACTTTTTAGACATTGTCAATAATGTTATCTAATAATATTATTCAGATAATATGAATTATTGATTTGATAATGGAAAATTGTAAGACCCCAAATTATTAATAAATGAAATTTATTTTCCTCTATTTATTATTTTGAAATAGTAAGGGTTGATTTGATTAATGTGGTTAGTTATGGGTAAAATACGCTAATATTTTGAATAAGCAAATGGTTATAAAATATTCATTATTGTCGGGGAATATTCATTTGGTCGTGGAATATTCGTACTGTCGGGGAATATTCGTGACGACTGGCAAGCAGCGATCTTTGTGGGCCCCATAACTAAAAAGCGATTGGATGAAGAAAACGACAAATATAAGTTGTTTATAAATAACGGCGTAGTTCTTACTGCGTTATCTTGTTGGAATACCCGGTGGTTAAAACACACTAATACGCGTTGTTGAATAAGAAGACACCAGTATTGCACCAATTATTGATTCTTACGTGAAAGGCACTACTCGATAATGGTTACGATAATTACTTATTCAAGATTTTATTTTATTGATTCAATAATTGTTGCATTGATATTTTATATTACTTTTTGTTTCAATAAATTGTCATTACACAAGATTTTCCATTATCGAAGCAATAATTCATATTATCCGAATAATATTATTAGATAACATTATTGGCAATGTCTAGAAAGTTCTCGCTTCAAGGAGAGGTTTGGTCACCTAATCAAGGCTTGCAAGAAGAGAGAAATTCTTATTGAAAGCCCCCTTTCTCTGGGAACCGCTTTGTTATCGATCTTGTGATTCTGTAATATTATTTGTGAATAGTTAATTATTGATTTATATGATGAGAAAAATATTGATTTTATGTGGATATAGATGGAGAAAATTTTTAATGTGACAATTGTTGAAAATTAATATTTTATCTTTTTCTCGATAAAATAATTCATTTAAATATATTATTTTAATAATATATTAATTGGTGACGAGGAGAAACGTCTGCAACAGTGGGCAATGTATCTCCCGTGAACAACACCAAGCGAGATGATGATGAACGAGGGATGTTTAGAAGCTTTTTGCACTTCATGCAAAATTAGACGAGGGAGACTCGTGTTCAAAATACAGGAGGAAATGATAGCAATTCACGGGTGGTCACAGCCAAGCAGTTCAAAGAGTTGGGACCACCAGAATTCTAGGGAAAGCCGGATCCGATTAAGGCAGAGACGTGGGTCAAACAAATTACCAAGATATTCGATGTCTTGGGATGCACGGAGGAACAGAAAGTTCCATTCGCTACTTTTATGTTCCGTAATGAAAGGCGATTCATCGGTGGAAATCATGAAGCGTACCCATCCAAATGCACTCAAAGATGTCATGAGAGATGTTTCAGAATGCAGTTCAATGACAAGTACTTCCCGAAAAGTATTCGTCTATATGAAGGAAGTGGAGTTTATTAGACCGAGCGAGAATAACATGACGGTGTCCCAAAGACGAGGCGAAGTTCATGAGTTATCGTGTTTGCACCTCATTTGGTGGAGAATGAGGAACGATGACGCGGATGTTTCGAGAGGTTTGAAACTCAGCATACGCCAAGATCTCATTTCTCATAAATTTTCTCTCTATTCGAGATGTTGTCAATGGGGCTCGGTTGTTAGAAGCGAGATAACGAAATACGCTCAACCGAGGGACCATAACCGAGGATCATATCGAAGATAGCGATCATCGAATAACGATAACCAAATGGAGAAATAAGAATACGGACAAAGGCGATAACCACTGTGGTGGTAATCGTGGCCATGAAAATAGAAGAAAGCGAGTGGGAGGAGATTTTAAAAAGAGGAGATTCAACAACGACCACGTGAAGACGCCGGCACCAAAGTAGAACCGTTCCAAGGGAGGAGAAAGACCACCGGTCGTATGTTACAAATCACGGAAAGAGGGATATATCACCCCAAACCGCCCACAACAGCTTAAGGTATGCTATAATTGTGGAAAAGAAGGACATATCGCTTCGAGATTAGACGGATCGAAACCCAATCCAAATGGAATGGTGACTCAAAAGGATGTCCGAGAAAAGTCAAAGTCAACGGTTCCTGGAAGAGCGTTTGTCGTGACCGGTCAAAATACGAGGAACCCGAACGAAGTTAGCACGGGTTAGTTAATTATAAATTCTTGCGAATTTTATACCTTACTAGATACCGGTTCTACCCATTCTTTTATCTCTTTGCTTGCGCCAACGTTTGAACTTGACTACGGAGAAATTAGACTTTAACCTATTTATGGAGACTCTGCTTAAGAGAAACTTTCATTACATTCGTTGTTTAGAAATCTTGCTTGATTCAGTTGGCACTATCACATTACCTGTTAACCTTATTTCTATAGAGATATTTGCTTTTGATGTGATTTTAAGGTTAACTACTCATCATGCCAAAATTGATTACTTTCGTAAGGTTGTTAGTTTTCATATTCCTAAGCAACTCAAGTATTCAATTCAAGCAATCAAACCATTGTAGTCAAACATTTTCATATCAAGCCATGAAGTCATTCGTTTATTACGGATGTCAAGTTTTCTTAGTCCATGTTATGGATTTGAATAAAGACGCTACGATTTGAATAATATTCCTGTTGTTATTGATTTTTCCCGACGTATTTCTGAAGAATTCCTCGCTTACTCCCAAAGCTCTGATATTAAATTTTGTATCGACTTTGAACCCTAGACAAAAACTCATTTCTAAAATCTCATATCGAATGGCTCTATTGAACTTCGTGAGTTAAAATTCAACTATAGAATTTGGTACACGAGCCTTTATCTGGTGACTTCCTTTGTGGAATACACCGGCCGCACTCTCGTAGGGACACACCATATTCGCGGCGATAGTAAACCGATAGGTGTCATTGTAACGTCTTATCCAAGGTTGGGATATGAGTTACGATTGAGAACAACCTAAGTCGGTAATCGAAATACGTAGCTTTCAGGCTTAGTTGGTTATTATCGAGAGATTCGTTGAAGGATATTCTCGAATCGCTATTCCATTAACGATCCGACTCGTAGAGATACAAAATTCAAATGGAGCAAGGAATGTGGGAAGAGCTTGAAGAACTCAAGAGGAGACTCATTTCAAAGACATGTTCCGACCATGCCATCCTCGAAAAGCGAACGTGGTAGTGACTTGTTGAGTAGAAGATCGTATACAAGCACGAGTACGATATTGTCAAAGACTCATTTCAGTATAATTTACAAATAATAGAGATGGAGATGAAAACTCTAGGTACCCACGTGATGATATACTGAGTATAATCGACTTTTAATCGATAAAGTTAAAGTTGTTCAAGCTACACACCGTGAAATGATGAATTTGAAGAATGAGGTGCGAGAAGTTGTTATTTCAAAAGCGAGAATCGGTGAGGTGAGAAAGCTCAAACCTTCGATTTATTAATCCATTTGAAATTCTCGATCGAATAGGAACCGTAATCTATAGACTGCTTTTACCGCCAAGTATGACGCACGCGTGTTCATAACGCTTTTTCACGATCGATGTTACGTAAATATGTGGATGACCCAAACCACGCTATTGAGTTAGAACCGGACGAGATAAAGAAGACTTAACATACGAGGAGTACTTGTCAAGATCTTGGATAGGAAAGAACATGTCCTATGTATCGAGGTTATACCACAAGTTAAGGTTTTGTGGAGAAACCGTGAGACCCTCAGATTTTATCAATAAATATTTAAATTTTGTCAAAATAATTTTTTAATATTATGGTGTGAATTTAAGATAATATTATAGTTGTGGGTAGTATTTATAAATTTTGCAAAGTATGCAAGTTGTTATAAAATATTCGTTTGGTCGGGGAATATTCTTTTATCGGGAATATTCGTATTTACGGCTCCAATCATTAGTGGACCCCATAAACAAAGTATTGTCGTAGTTAAAAAAGCGACAAAATTATCTTTCTATAAAAATAACGGCATAATTGTTACCGTTAAAACTGCTGAACTACCTTAGTAAAAAAGCACGATGTCTACGCGTAGTTGTATAAGTAGCACACGATATTGATTATTGATGCTTACGTGAAAAGTCACTCGGTATGCTCAATTATTGCTATAGTAATTCTTGCATCATATCTCTTATATTATTGATTCAATTATTGTCACAAAGATCATCCGTATATAATATGTTATAGTATTAAATCAATAATTGAGACGACAAGTTATAAATGATTAATAATTGTTGAAAGATTAAATATGTGTTAATTAAAAATAAAATGATTTGTGGTAATATTTATTCAATCCTTGATGTATATAAAGAGTCTGTTATGAGACATTTGTGGTAAGTTTGATTATTTTATGGGGGGCCCATATGTCATCATCTAAGAGTCTCTTCGTCAATAGTAATTACTTTCGTCAATAGTAATTACCTTTGTGAATAGTAATTATCTTCATCAATAGTAATTACCTTCGTCAATAGTAATTACCTTTGTGAATAGTAATTACCTTCGTCAATAGTAATTACCTTTGTGAATAGTAATTATCTTCGTCAATAGTAATTACCTTCGTCAATAGTAATTACCTTTGTGAATAGTAATTACCTTCGTCAATAGTAATTACCTTTACCAGGCGTCGAACCACTTGTCGTTTCACATTACAGGCGTCAAACCACTTTTCTTTTCACATCACCAGTCGTCAAGCCACTTGCCTTTTCATACGGCGGTCTTTAAGCTTCAAAATCTTCTATAAATAGAGGCCTAGTGCTTCATTATTTTCACGAATTCAATTGAAACTCTAGAGAGAGAAACTATAGAGAGAAAGAAGTAAGTCTCGCTACTTCACCTTGCCAATATTCGGTTCTTCTAAGGTAGGGAATATTATTTGTTGATCCGTAAGGGGTGTTATTCTTTCTTATTCATGAAGAGAACTGTTGTTATTCCATTGCTTATTATTACATTGGAATAACTCAGATAATGCATGGTTTACCCTATACTTGGTGACATTCTTCTATTATTCATTGGAACATCCTGCTGGTGTGTTTTACACCGGACCGGTTCCGCTCTTTTATTATTATTCTGTTGGAACATCCTCATACGTGTGTTTTACACCTAACCGGTTCCGCTTTTATCATTCTGTTGGAATATCCTATCTCGTGTTTTTTACCGGATCCGGTTCCATCTTTATTATTCTGTTGAACATCCCGCTTGGTGTGAATTTCACCGACCGGTTCCGTTATTATTATTCTGTTGGAATAACTTTATACATCATGCGGCACCGCATGCATGGTGATTTCTTTTGTTATTCCATTCTTTATTATACCCAAATTGGTTAAAACTTTGACTTCTATACTCCATGAAATTAGTAGAATATCCTTGATATTTGCGTTTTTCATCCAAAGATCTTTTCATGGAAATATTTTTCGATCATTCTTGAATTTTACTCTACAAAATAAAGATCATTTTGACAATTTGGACGTTAATAATTCATGGATAAAATAATTCTTGAACTTGTTTTATTGAATTATTATGTCATTGTCATCATCCTCATGTTATACTTATGTTATCTTGAACTTTACGTGTATAGATGAACTTAGTATGATTATGACCGTGGATCATTCGGTATAATCATCACGGCTTGTTATAAATGATGTGATAAAAGTCTTCGATGGGCACGTAATGCGATGATGGATAGTTTTGGTATGATTATGACCAGGGGTGATTCGGTATAGTCATGACCATTGATAATTTGATGAATATCCTTGGTCGTAGTAAGTGTGGGTGATTCGATGATGTGGATTATTTATTAAAGTCGAGTCTCATTTATAACAATGATGAAAAACCTTTTAAAACCTAAAGATAGTAGACTTTATTCTCTACTTGACTCTTTTAATGGATTGCTTATTCACCGCAGCTTAAACTTGTTGTCTATTGTATTTTATCGCTTTAACACTTTGTTGAAGGCTAATGATAAATTATTCTCGCATTATCTTAGTCATAATATTTCTTCTCGGGCTAGTTGAGCTCACCTTTTCTTTCACCGTTTCTCTTGAAAATGAGAACATAGCCGGGATGAGTCGGGGACGGAGTAATGGTCCGGAGGATAGCATTAGTAGTCTTCACTATTTTGTGAAATAGTGTGATAATAGTAGTAATGAGGACTCCTTTTGAGTTTGTATAATATCTAGTAGACAATATTTGTATTCAAACTCACAGTTTATGTCGTATTGTACACAACAGTTATATTAGTAAGTTTTATTTGAATTTATGTACCATATAAGTGGCGACCCAAGATGGGTGACGTATACCTAATTTTGGGGGCGTCACAGAAACCATGCTATTGAGGAAATGACCTGGGAGTTGGAAATGGAAATGAAAGCGAGGTATTCTCATCTTTTCGAAACACCAGGTATGTACGTCAATTTCGAGGACGAAATTTCATAAAGAGGGGAGGTTGTAAGACCCCAAATTATTAATAAATGAAATTTATTTTCCTCTATTTATTATTTTGAAATAGTAAGGGTTGATTTGATTAATGTGGTTAGTTATGGGTAAAATACGCTAATATTTCGAATAAGCAAATGGTTATAAAATATTCATTATTGTCGAGGAATATTCGTTTGGTCGTGGAATATTCGTACTGTCGGGGAATATTCGTACGACGGCGCAGTCTTTTGTGGGCCCCATAACGAAAAGTGATTGGATAAAGAAAACGACAAATATAAATTATTTATAAATAACGGCGTAGTTGTTACCGTTAATATTGTTGAAATACCCGGTGGTTAAAACACACTAATACGCGTTGTTGAATAAGTAGATTACTCAGATTGCACCAATTATTGATTCTTACGTAAGAAGGCACTACTCAATAATGGTTACGAATTACTGCTCAAGATTTTATTTTATTGATTCAATAATTGTTGCATTGATATTTTATATTACTGTTGTTTCAATAAATTGTCATTACACAAGAGTTTCCATTATCGCAAAGAATAATTCATATTATCCTAATAATATTATTAGATAACATTATTGGCAATGTCTAGAAAGTTCGCATCTAAGGAGAGGTTTGGTCACCTAATCATGCTTGCCATAGAAGGAGAAATTCTTATTGAAAAGCCCCTCTTCCAGAACTACCGATTGTCGATCTTGTGATTTTGTAATATTATTTGTGAATAATTAATTATTAATTTATATGATGAGGAAAATATTGATTTTATGTGGATATAGATGGAGAAAATTTTTAATGTGACAATTGTTGAAAATTAATATTTTACCTTTTTCTGATAAAATAATTCATTTAAATATATTATTTTAATAATATATTAACGGTGATATTTTTATAATGAATGTGGGATATATGAGTATATGAGGATGAAGAGTATTTTTGTGGTATTAAATGTTTAACACATATTTTGTGTGTTGGTGGACACAATTATTGACCGAAATTTGATTATAGCCTGTAAAATCGCCCGTTTGTGGATTTCGGTTAATTTCTGTTTGGAATTTAGAAAAACTTCCTTCTGCAAAGTTGTAGATAATGGAATTTCCTATGGAAATACGCGAGTTTCGAATTTTTCTGATAAAAGAGCTATTTATTATGAATTATTTAAGTTCTGAAGCTCTGAAATAATTGATTTTTGGAAGTTTTAATTATGTTTTTTAAGAAAAATGTTTTTCAAATGTTGGTGGCCATCTTTAACATGTGCTTGGTGGCTGAAATCTGATTTCAAAGTGGGCGTAGGAATGTGTTTTGTAAATATTAATATTTTAATAAATTATCTACTTTGGTGTTCTAAGCATTTTCCTATAAATAGGGTGCTTAGGTTAGAATTGAAAATCACACCAGAAACTGAAGTTTAATCTCTCTATATTATCGAGCGTATTCTTGTGAGTATTTTGAGTATATTTTGAGTATTGCTATACGGTGCAAGTTCAAGTCATAGCCTATATCCGGTTTTTCAACTAGAAGTACTGTCTTTCGAGGTAAGGGATGTTATTTTATTCGAAAATGATATTATTTCTTCAATATCATAATGCCAAAATATTGGTTGAAAATTTTTATCAAATTTGAAACTTTTTCATGTCGGGGTTACTATTCATGAGTTACTATTCATGAGTTACTATTCACGAGTTACTATTCACGAGTACTTATTCACGAAAGCGTGAAGATGTTTTTTTTATGAAATTTCTATCTTTTGGTGTCTGAGTTACTATTCACGATACTGAAGACTATTCACATATACTGACACTATTCACGAATACTAAGACTATTCATTCAGAAAAATAAAATTTCTTCTTTTTATCCAAAATATCTATTATGAGTACTAGCTTTGATTGTATCCATGTTTTGATCATTCTTGAATTTTACTCCACTCGATTACTTATGAAGTATTTTTGAACTTGGATTGTTTATAATACTGAATCCTTAATATTTGTTCTTTTATTTCACTTTCGGATTCGTTTTCTTTGAAATATTTTCATCATCCTCACCCTAAATGATAATATTCTTCAATATCTTTGGCCTGTAGTCACAAAGATGAATGATTTTTTGATGAATATCTTTGACCAAGCAGTCAAAGATGAACATGTGTTGAGATGAACATGACTTCATCGATTAATATCTTTGGCCGTAGTGCAAAAGATGAACAGTGTTTAGTTAGAACAATACGACCAATCGATGAATATCTTTGGCTGTAGTGCAAAGATGAATATTTGATTCCGATATATATTGATTGATATTACGGGGATAAAATATCGACGATGAACTTTTAAATTCATATATAGAAGATAGTAGTTTGCATTCTCTACTTAACTCTTCTAATGAATTGTTGTTTCACCGCAGTTGTTGATTTAAAACTAGTTGTCTATTGTATTCTATTAGATTTTTCCTGTTGGAGACTAACGATAATTTGTTGTATATTATCTTAGTCATAATATTCTTTATTGGGCTAGTTGAGCTCACCCTTTTCCTTTTTGTTCCATTTTTCTTCTCGGAGGCGAGAATATAGCGAAATACGAGTCCTGGTATGGAATGATGGTTATAGAGAGAGTTGTTTAAGTAGTCCTCACTATTTTTGTAAAGTAATGTATAAATAATTGTGATGAGGATTTATTTGGTATGTATATTATCTAGAAGACAATAATTGTATTTAAACTCACAATATATATGTTGTCGTATTTTTGCACGACAAATGTATTAATAAAGTTGTAGTTATTTCGTACCATGTATTTGGCGACTCGAATGGGTTGGATGGAATGGACCTATTTTGGGGGCGTCACAAAAATACTGTGCAGTGACAATTATTAAAACAACAATAATATAAAATATTAACGCAATAATTATTGAATCAATAAAATATTGAACAAGAATTATCGTAATAAATTATTGAGTAGTGCCTTTCTTCTACGTAATAATCAATAATTGGTGCACCGCACGTATCTTCTTTGTCAACAACGCCAGACATCGTGTTTTAACCACCTGATATTCCAACAAAGATAACAAGAAAAAACTAGGTCATTATTTATAAAAACTCCTTTTATCGCTTTTCTTTATCCAACAAGTTTATTACATTATGGGGCCCACAAATGGTCATACTGTAAGACCCTAACTTTATAAATAAATATGAATTTTCTATAAATATTATTTTTGAATATTATGGAATAAATTTGATATAATATTATAGTTGTGGGTAATATTTATAAATTTTGCAAAGTAAGCAAGTTGTTATAAAATATTCGTTTGATCGGGAATATTCTTTTTGTCGGGGAATATTCGTGACGACGGCTCAATCATTGGTGTGGACCTCATTAACTAAGTATTGTCGTAGTTAGAAAAGCGACAAAATTATCTTTCTATAAAAATAACGACGGAGGTGTTACCGTTAAAACCGCTGAACTACCCTTAGTAAAAAGTACAAAGAATACTGGCGTCAGACATAAGAAGACACTAAGTATTGATTATTGATGCTTACGTGAGAAGTCACTCACTATACTCAATTATTTCTACAGATAATTCGATCATCATATCTCTTATATTATTGATTTAATTATTGTCAAGATATCATCTGATAATATGTTATATTATTAAATCAATAATTGAGACGACAAGTTATAAATGATTAATAATTGTTGAAAGATTAAATATGTGTTGATTAAAATAAAATGATTTGTGGTAATATTTATTCAATCCTTTATGTATATAAAGAGTCTCATTATGAGACGTTTGTGGTAAGTTTGGTTATTTTATGGGGGCCCATATGTCATCATCTAAGAGTCTCTTTGTCAATAGTAATTACCTTCGTCGAATAGTAATTACGTTAATTAATAGTATAATTACCTTCGTCGATAGTAATTACCTTCGTCGATAGTAATTACCTTTACCGGTCGTCAAACCACTTGCCGTTTCATATATAAAAGCGCCGAACCACTTGTCGTTTCACATTACAAAGCGCCAAACCACTTTTTTTTTCACATCACTGGTCGTCGAGCCACTTGCCTTTTCACGTGGCAAGTGCTTAAGCTAGAAATCTTCTATAAATAGAGGCCTAGTGCTTCATTATTTTTCACGAATTCATTCAAGCTATAGAGAGAAAGTATAGAGAATAAGAGAGAAAGAAGAAGAGTATTACATTCTTACACTCTTTTGCGAGATTCAATCTCCTACTAAAGTAAGGGGTGTTATTATTTCTTATTCATGAAAAGAACTGCTTGTTATTCCATTGCTTATTATTATCTTTTGAATAACTTTGTATACTGGCTTACCTATACTTGGTGACATTCTTCTATTATTACATTGGAATATCCTGTCACGTGTGTTTTACACCGACCGGGTTCCGCCTTTTATTATTATTACATTGGAACATCCTCATGCATGTGTTTTTACACCGACACGGTTCCGCTCTTTATTATTATTCTGTTGGAACATCCCGTCCTGTATGTTTTACGACGGTCCCGTTCCATTCTTTATTATTCTATTGAATATCCTCGTGCATGCGTTTTACGTACGGGACTGTTCCGTTATTTATTATTCTTAGAAAATAACTTTTGCAAGGCTATCGCGCATGCATGGTGATTTCTTTTGTTATTCCATTCTTTATTATACCCGGTTGGTTAAAACTTTGACTTCTATACTCCATGAAATTAGTGGAATATCCTTGATATTTGCGGCTTCATCCAAATCCTTTCATGGAAATATTCTTCTAAGTATTCTTGAATTTTACTCTACAAAACAATGATCGTGTTGTGATACTGGATGTTATTGGTTCTGGATAAATTAATTCTTGAACTTGTTTTATTGAATTCTTATATCATTGTCATCATCCTCATGTTTATATTATGTTGAAAGTCATCTGTGGCCTGTAGTGCATAGATGGACTTGGTATGATTATGACCAGGGATTATTCGGTGTAATCATGACCGTAATGTTACAAATGATGTGGTAAAAATCCTTATTGGCCCGTAGTGCATTGATGGAGTGTTGTTGGCATGATCATGACCATTAATGAATACACAAATATTCTTGGCCCGTAGTGCATGGATAATTGTGGTCGTGATACTAAAGAATATCCTTGGCCAGTAGTGAAGGGTGATTCGATGATGTGAAATATTTATTAAAATTGAGTCTCAAATATAACAAAGATGAAAAACCTTTTAAATCATAAAAGATAGTAGATTTTATTTTCTACTTGACTCTTTTAATGTATTCTTTGGTTCCACCGCAGTTAAACTTGATGTTTATTATATTTTATCGGTTTAACAATCGTTGAAGGCTAATGATAATTTATTCGCATTATCTTTGTCATAATATTTCTTCTTGGGCTAGTTGAGCTCACCCTTTCTTTCACTTATTCTCTCTTGAAAATGAGAATATAGGCTTGGGAGTCTGGGAACGGAGTAATGGTCCGTAGGATAGCATTAGTAGTCCTCACTATTCGTGAAATAGTGTGATAATAATTGTAATGAGGACTCCTTTTGAGTTTGTATAATCTCTAGTAGACAATATTTGTATTCAAACTCACGGTTTATGTTTTGTCGTGATTGTACACGGCAGTTGTATTAGTAGGTTGTATTTGAATTACGTATCACGTATCTCTACGACCCAAGATGGGTGATGTATACCTAATTTTGGGGCGTCAACGTCAAATCATCTAATATTCCCTGACGTTAAAAGAATATTCCACGACCAAAACGAATATTCCCTAACAACAATGAGTATTTTATAACCACTTGCATATTTTGAAAAATTTACATATATCACCCTTAACTTTAAACTTTTATCAATTTAACTATTTACTGAATAGTAATTATAAGAAAAAATTAAATACTTTTATTTCATAAAATTTGGGGTCTTACACAAATACTCTATAATGATGATAAAATTAGTAATCACTGAGAGCCATCATATATTTTATTATTTTGTGATGGCTTGAAAATTCCATCACAAAATACCTTCTTTTTGTAATTACAAATAAAAGTCGTCACAAAAATCTATCTTTTTAATGATTGTCACGGCCGCATTCATAAAATATTGTTTTGATTATTTCTTACATTAAAATATATAGTGATAGCTTAAATGCAAACACGAAAATGGTATCTCTATAAGTGATGACTTAGTGCGTCACAAAAAAAAATTTTACTTTGCGTGAAAAAATTGGTGTGCTTTGTCAAATGAAAGATTCAAAATGAGTTATATTATATATATATATATATATATATATATATATATATATATATATATATAAATAACATATTCTCTTAAATAGTATATTTTATTAAAATTACGCCGTGTCAAATATTTTTTTAAAAAATAAGTGGAATATGAGGACATATTTATAAATAAAAAGAAAACAAATGGGATCACTTTTTTTTAATATTAATTAATTTTTTTAAAGAATCTCAAAACGGCATAATTTTAATACAGATGTTATTTAAGTAAGGTGTGTTAATAAAGAGAGATAATTTAGATCGGTTCCATATATATATATTTGACTACTAGATATTCATGCATGCACGTACAATAAGCTTTCATTTAAACTTGATTATGCATAAAGAAAATGACATGCATGCATCAACTGGGGTTGGAATGGGGTACGTGTATTAAATGCATGGCCGTCCAAATTAAGCTTAATTGGTCAGATAGTATGCATCCAAATTATTAATGCAGCCAAATTAATTCCTTGTAGGTAAACAAGTTGGATAATGTTTGGGCCATTTGTGCAACTTTACAACTCACATAAATCATAAATAAAGAATTAATTGTTACTACAAGCAAGTCACAAACTCCCGCAGTCCAGCTAGAATTAAAAATGATCTTAATTACTTTTATGTTGCGTGTCCTTTTTTCTAAGTATTGAAATTTATATAAGATAAACAATAGACTAGTATTTAACTTAATTTTAGTATTAGAAAAATAAGTTTTTTTTGTTAAATATTGTACGTACCACATACAAATTTTCCTACGTACTCCTTATTTAAAAATTGAAGAACTACTAAATGATTGAGTATAATCTCATTTAAACTTAGGTTAGGTATTTATGGCTTGATCTAGCTAGCTACTAGTGATTAATTAGTTTATATATATGGCACGCTTATATATAACTGTTTCATGAATGAAAATAGAATTATAGTTCCAAATATACGTACTCCGTGGTATCTCCTTCCGTGTTAACATGAAAGATTATTACTAATTCTTAACCTATAATTATATTATATCGATCTTTTATTTGTTCAATACTATACTATTGTTAATTAATCTCTCAGCTTTTTGTAGTGCCGATTTAAAGAATAAATAACATATGCAACAAAATACAATTAATAATAAGTATGCATGGATATATATATATATATATATATATATATATATATATATATTTGACATAATTATATTAATTCTCTCAAGTCTCAGTCTAAAGGGGTGAATTAATATAAATAAAGTCTTAATTAGACTTTACTCAATGCATGATATGATCTGATCAGATCAAAGCTCTTGCAATTATATATATATATATATATATATATATATATATATATGCTGATGTACGTGATTAATATTAATATATATATATAGCTAGTAATTTTAATATGTTAACCAATTCTTCCTAGATCTCATTTACCTTTCTTGCTTAAATAAATATGATTAATTTATTTAGATCGTAATTGTTCTAGTTTTTTTTAAAAGAGTAGAATGGATTCTCATAATAAATACACAATTAAATATTATCAAGTCTCAAATACAATAATAAATTCACACAAAGATATATAAGATAAGATATAGCAAGTGGAGTAATTTTTAATGATCATACATGCACTAACTTGTCTGTCTATATTCAGTGTCTCCCTGCTATTAGTTTTAGACTTTTGAAAAGAGAATACTAATATCATTTCATATCATATATATCACGCATCCTAATTAATGTAGTAGTAATAATCATATACGCATGCATGCGTGTGTATAACATTTACATGGAAGTTACCTTACCTTACCTCATCTCAGGCTCCAATTACCAATCAAAAATTTCATAATAATATACTCATATAGTAATTCTAAAAAAGATATTTGATCCATAATTAATGGGAAAGAGATGAATAATCTTTCTTCCGGGAGAAGATGGATGGATGGGTGTGGGGGAGTTTGAGTTTATTAGGGGTTTAAGGGGACCCGCCGCCGCAACGGAGCACATGAGCGTAGGTCGGGCGTCTGGCTGTCAACTGCCACCCCCAAAAGAGAGGAGTTGGTACGTAGCGTCGTCTGGGATTTTGACCTTTTTTTCTCCCCACCCCCAACCCTACCAGAACACTAATCAAAAGCCCAGCATTTCTCTTTTATTTACATTAATTCTTGCCATCCATCCTATGTTCCCAAAATACTATTCTCACACAAAAAACACCCAACAATATAACACCAAAAATGTCCCCTTTTCTGGTAATAATACTAGTAGTATAATCCAAACCTCCCCCCCCCTCCTCCTCCTCCCTCCTCCTCCCTCCTCCCAATTTAGAAGTAAAGTTGGCTGCAAAAGTTTTCTATCAAAATGATTGCTATCTAACCGGCCCCGGCCCCGGCCCCTTATAAAATCATAATCACAAGCTTGAATTTATGTGCCACCACTAATATTAATACTAATACTAATAATAATCCATCTCCTAGCTAATTTTGTATGATTAATTAATTGTTGACGGGAAATTTGTCGTTACTGTTTCTAAAATTAACCTCACTTTCACTTCACAATTTATAATAATTAGCATAGTAATAAGTAAGGATCGATCCCACATAGAGTAAAAAAGTTGTTTTATAATTATTCTACTATTTCAATGAGAAAAAATAAAGATGGGGGTTTTTGAAAATTATTTTAAACTAAGAGAATGAGAATTAATGATGAAGTTAACCAAATATATAAAAACTTGATTCATAAATTCGCTTTCACCAAAATACAACAATCAATTAATCAAGTAATTATTATTTTCCCTTCAATGAAATTATTAGCCCTAGATAACAATAAGCTCTGCTATCCGAAATTCTCCTTAGAGTATCACTGTATGAAACAAGCTCTTCACCAGATTCTAACTAGCATATAACCTAGAATAAGCTCTCTAGATTTAATATGATAGAAGCATTAAGAAATAGAGAATTAGGCTAATCCAAGCAACAAACACATAAGCTCGATTTATTTAACTTGTTTTCTAATAATCTTAGTAATAAACAAAAGCTTGTCCATAATTATTATTACCAAGTTGCTACTTGTAATGAAGAAAGATATCAATTACACGTAATACCAATCTTAATCTAGCAGATGATAATGATCAAATTAATTTAATTGGCCATATTAAATTAATTAAATCAATTAGCATGCAATCAATGAAAACAGATTATCAGAAGAAATTTCACACAAGAAGGAATAAATAATAATACTCAATTAATCAATTACTTGTAACGTTGATTCACCTCCTTTAGAATCGAATGAAAAAACTAAATGACACGCGTCTTCTTGGCCTTCACCCAATAGAGGATAGTTGAATATTGAATGAATAAAATCTTGACTCATCATCCTATTTATAGTCTTTAGACAAAGTCACTAAATCCTATAGGAAGTAGAAATTCAAATCCTAAAAGAATTACAAATTATACTAATTCTATAAAGAAATATGAATTCAATTTGAAAATAAATCTTATTCTAAAAAAATCACAAATTACAATAGAATTGTTGTAAAAACTTCCCAAGCCACCTTCGGATTCTTCAATTATCAGGTGAATAATTTTCCAAGTCGCGTTCGGATTGTACTCTTTCCGTGTGAATGGCCCAAATTTCCGTTAGAAGCTAATTGCCGCAAAAAGCTGTTGAAGTCCTTGTAGAATTAGAATTCGAATATATGATGCCAACATGGATAAATGTCAAGAATTTTCAGTATGTTGCATGACCGTGGCCCACATGATTATATCAAATAAATCTATTTAATATTTATCCATCCCAATCATGCTTCCCACTTTTCATATGACATGTTAACATTTACTGCACACATGAATACCCACTTGAATAACCTCCCTTTGCATGTCCTGCTAAGCCCACGTGATTTGCTGTAATTTGTATGGATGGTGAATTTTCAAAATTGCCCACGAGCTTGAAATATTAAGGTGTTAATCTCTTGCTCCAAAAATATTTGATGTCTTCAAATTATTCCCAAAATTATGAAACCCTTCAATTGTACCTAAAATAAAAATATACAAAATAATGAGTATATTTAGGCACAAAATAAATATAAAAAATTAAATATTAAAAAATAAAAATATAACATATTCCATACTCATCACTAACCTTCTAATTAGCTAGCTAGGCATGCCAATTTTGGCTAATCCATTATATATAAACCTAGTTAACTTGGTTCTTTAAAATTGCACCTTTAATTTCTTTTTTGAGAAAAAACATTAAAATGAAGAAACAATTTAGATATTACAAGTGAGCTAAAATCGCGCGTCGAATAAATAATAAAAAATAAATAAATATTAATATGCATGAATGATCTCAATGCCTAAAGGCTTAAACAGTTAAACTCTATCTTTGATTATACTAAATTCCAAACATATATGTATATTAGTTACAACTTGCAAGAGCCCCCACGACTACAACAACTTGTGCCATGACTTTTGAATCTAACATTCTTAGATCAAATTTAATACTATCGTTCTTCTAAATTATAAGATCGATATTAATTTTTTTAAAATTAATTTAATATTATTTTTATTTAAAATTGGCTGACCATTAATTCGTTTTAAGATTGAAAACAAATGAATCTTAAGACTGAGAATATATTTTATGTAATTTATAATATTTATAATTCGGAGTGGAGGAGTATATATTATTATACATGCATAAAAAAAAACTTTTTCAAATAATAGCTGCTCAAAATTAAAAGAAGAATAATGTTACCTCATGCGAATAACTAATTATATATATATATATATATATATATATATATATATATATATATATATATACTATTGAATTTGTGCATTATTTCTATACATATCAAGTAATAATTGGAGGTTGTGGTGTCTCATTTCTTTCTTCTATGGAAGATTGAATCTAGAAGGAGAGGTGGGAGCCACCCATGGCATGTGATGTTGGTACTTGGTAATGGCCAATGGGGGGTGGTGAACTATAAACTATTAGTACAAGATAGAACAATAACTATCCCATTGATAGTACTGTCATGCACAGAGAGGGAGATAAAAATAAAAACATAGTGAGAAAAATGGGGGCCGGGTTAAAGTGGAGATCAGCATAAAATATCTTATGGAAGGTTCTATTAATGTCTAGCTCTACCTAACACCTTTGAAAAAGCAAGAGAGAAATTAACAAATGGGTAAAATTGATGAAAAGTGACCTCTTTTCTTTTCTTTTCTTTATATATATATATATATATATATATATATATATATATATATATATATACAAAATAAAATGAATTTTAAAAAAAATAATTTCTCGCTCAAGCTTATTAGAAGATCGGAACCGTCAAAAAATTAGGATAAATCTAACCCTTCAAAACATTAAAACACTGAGGTTTCATTCTCTCCTTCTCATTTGCTTCAGTCATTTGCTTATACCTTGCTTCTTCTTCTCATTCTCTCCACCTTATACGGAAAACACTGAGGTTTCAGTCATTTGCTTCTTCTCATTCTCTCCACCTTATACCTTGCCAAACCTTATACCTCTCCACCCATTCTACATCTAATACTTATAATCTCTCTGCCGCCTCCTGTCCTGATCCACAACTCCTCTGCCATTACCAGCTCGCACTTCAAACTTCCTGAAGGTTGGGAGGTCGAAGAGGTGCCCCACGCCAACTCTCGGGTCGACAACATCAAATCTGTGAGTTTGTGTGCTTAATTTATCAAACTAATTCCGTTATTTACGGGAGGCGAGAGCAATGGACCTCCTAATTTCCCTCTTTCCTTTCTCTATTTCGTTTTAGGTCTTCAATTTCCATTTTGACCTCTTTGTTTTGGTTCTCCAATTCCCCTCTCATTTTAGTTCTCCCTCATTCGATTTCTTCATTTTAGGTCTAGTGATTTATTGCAGCACTGATGCGTTTCTTCCTCCATCTGTGTCCGCCGACTTCTCGCTCGCTCCCTCCGCGACCATTTACCAGGTACCAAACCCTAGACAATGTTGTGATACAAAGCTGTGGATTATGCATAATTTGATTCATTTATTACCAAACTTAAGGCCTATTATCTATACAAAGTCAGGATTAATTGACGGGAAATGTTTTTATCCCTAATCAGAGAGAATAGTGCTTATTGGGTATCTGCTTTTTAATAATTTTGGTTTTAAATTTAATTAAATGTATGATTCCAGGGAAGCAGATGATTTATGGTTTGCTTATAATTTGATAAATCGGGGTGATTCTTTATTAGTCATTCTATTAGGTATCTTAAGAGGAAAAAGAAACACGTATGTAACCGTAGTCCATTCCAAGTTAATGGAGAAGGCTTTGTGAGATTGTTTTCACCCCAATACCTAACTCCTGGAATATAATTAATCCATGATGCAAAAATTAAGTTTTGGGTACCAGGACCAGAGGTCTGAACTCTGAATACCTATTGCAATGTTCAAAATGAATATTTAGATATATACATTGGTGTTAAAGTTATACCATTGAATGACATATTAGACTCCACTAACACTGTATCATGTACCATAATTTAGTTGTTTCCCATATTATCACCTTAATTGATAGGTTTGAATGTGTTTTTCATGTAGAAAAATCTTTTAGTTCATGTATTAGTGTTTGAAAAACTTTTGATTTCTCTTTTTCTTACATATTCTTATTTTGGCAAAAGCTTTTGGAGATACATGTATCTTTACCATCTTAGCTTACAGAATTGATTCGAAAGTTCTCATATTTATTTGAAGGTGTTCTGTGGAGTGAGGGGTAGCCTTGAACCTCCTTTTAATGCAGTTGGCTTGATTGATCGAATTTTTCTTGGTGAATATTTTTATAAGCATCCTGTCTACAGAAGAACACAGGTTATCTCTGGTACTTTCTTTTATGACTCAGCTTACATATTTTTGTAATAGAATAACTTGCAATTAACTTTGGGTAGATTACTTCTTCATGTTTATAGAATTGCAGTGTTAATTCTCCTGATTAAGGACCTCTACCACCAAATTCACCTGGGTTGTGTCTTACTCCATTTGAACCTAAAGGTATCTTAAGGTTAGATAAGCTCTCCGTGTGTGTCTAATTCCTTGCTTCGGTAAGAGTGTGAAATACACAAAACCCCGACAATAGAGTCTATATGCAGCTAGAAGAACAGATGTTACCCAAAATAGTTGTTGTGTCCTTTTTGGACCGCAACTTTTCACTCTTGGCCACTTCGTTTTACATGTCCAATTACAATATGACCAAATGGTATTTCAAAAAATACCACAAGTGACATGGTTTATCGAAAAAGACTCTTATCCCATTTACTCATGCAAGTCTCCGTGAAGCTTGAATATACGATTGGTTATAGAACAAATATGATAACTAACATAAGTAGTATGTATAGATAGGTATCATTGTTGTCGCTTATTTCCTATTCGCTCTATTTGTAAAGCTTATGGAATGAAAATGTTTGCTACATTGATTTATCGCTTCATTTTATGAGTTTGTGGACATTACAAGTATTGAATTCTTTATTATTATTCTTGATAGCATTCTATTATATTTGTATACATGAAAATCAAAATAAGACCTACAATATTTTGTACATCGCTAGGTTCTCGCTTCACGATACCAATTAATCATATATGAAGATTTTGGACTCGACATCTATCATTCTTGAAGCTAGGTTCTCTTATCAAATTGCTCATTTATTTTATCGATGAAATTTTTAGTTCGTTGATGGCAATCGTTACGTGTTTTTGGTCTCAGATTATGGGCACATCATCAGTACATTTGCTAAAGACGTGAATATAAGAGAGAACCAAAACTCGGGATGCACGATTGCAGTAACTTAACACTGCACGCTTAAATCAACTTGATGCTCTTATGATTGTGTTATTCTACCTATTATTTTCGCCATTTTCCCTTTTTTTGGTGTGGTGAATGATGGTCTATTTCGAGTTTGGGATGATAGGGAATGAACTGAGATATTTTTATTTTTTCGACTTAAAAACTTACTTTTTTTAATAAATTTTATCAAGATGTTGAAATGAAACTTTGATGGTAGTCATGTAGTCATAATTTCACCAAATGACACATTTTTTATTTTCTCTTTGCATTGCTTTTTTATTTAAAAGGAATCAAGGAAATTCAACCTTTTACAATCAATTATTACGACTTACATACGTATTTTTTCCTTGAATTCAAGGCAAGTTTATTTTTTCTATTCCCTTTAAATTACTTAATTTCTTTCTTAACGTGTATTAATACCGGCTTTGAATGGGATTATTAATGTCATTTGTTGCTTTTATACAAGGCTTATTAATGTCTTTATTTGCTTTTATAGAAGGATCGACGTTTGTTTTTCTAAAATGTCCGTGGCATTTCGCTTTGAATTATGCAAATTCTAATTAATGATGATTTTATGTATTTCATGAGTGTTAGTACCTCAGAATTTATCACCCCGTAGTTAGTCATATTATGGGTTTTCTTTCTAACCCACAAAAACGGTGGCGAGGAGGAGGGGTCGGGGTTTGTCATTCGGGTTTTAAAGTTTGAAGTGCTTGGTAATTTCTCTTTAAAGGATGCATAAGATCTCAAGTCATTATTATTTGGTTTATATCATTTTACTCTAAACGACACACTACCCTTCATCTAGAACCTTATATGCCGTATATTGATTAGGCTTTATAATTGTGGTCCCCAATACTGCCTTCTCTTAATCTATTGTGGGTAACATTGACATGGAAATAAGGTATCCAAAGATGAGACATATCTGTTGTTTTAGAGGAAGGTCGGATAAGTGGTTTTGGGTGTAAGCAATTTTAGTGTATCTTATTTTGAATTAGTTAAATTTTAGAAGTAAAAATCGAGAGTCATTTGGTGAGTTTATAACAACCACCGCAACTACTATGTGGAATATTTGGTTAAGATAGAAGCTATTTTTGAGAAAAGTTCAACAGTGTATAATTAAGACCAAGAATAAGGCTTGCGTTGGTTGTGTGGATCGAAAAGTAAAAGAAGACTTTCATCATCTATGGTTTAATAGTCCAATAAAAGTTAGTATTATGTAGCGTTAATTAGAGCATTTTAATGTGGAAATATGTTGCAACAACGAAAGGTATTAGTGAAGTGGTGCAATAGTGTAAGTGTTTGCAGCAGAGTCAAGAAGTAAAGCAGTTCTAGGAGCATTAGTACAAAGCATCTGACAAGGGTTATCATGCCTATTATACATCGACACACGCAGACGGGAGGGTGATCTCTCCTACCGCTGTCGATACTGAGACAGTATTAGCCATGGAGTGAATTTATTATGAAGTTCACTTCACGCTAACCACTCAGATATATAGAAGTTATTTTTTATTTTACTAGAATAAAAATAAGTACAACAACACAAGTTTTGTTTGATTTATTCGCATTCAAGCATGTTGCGGATCGAGTCTATATTTTCAAACAAGATCCAAAACAAAGATCATGGAAGGACACCATCCAAGTCGCCTCAAATAGAAAGTAGTTAATGGAGGCAATGAGATACATTAATTCAACAACAGATTGTAGGAAGAGTTAGTAACATTAGTTTCTAAAAGCAATAAAGAATAATAGAGTGATAGATAAAGAAAAATAATTTCCTTTATATGCATTATTTTTCGTAAAAAAATAAATAAATACTTCAGACACGTTAGTTTCACATTATTAGTTAAATATGATATTTCCAAAAAAAAATATTTTCTTTATATAAAAATCAATGTACACAATATTAATCTATTATCAGTAGAATTAATATATCATAATAGTATATTATAAAAAGGTATAAATAATACAATAATTTTATAACAAAATAAAGTTCGTGCTTCACACATAATCATTAGATAATTAAGTCAAACACTATAAAAAATATAAATCATCATAAAACCTTGACTGATAATTCTTGACTGACCTACCCACCGCACCGTCGACCGTGGTTGATGTACTAAAATCTAGCTTAATTTTAATATTTGGATTTCTATTATTACATACTTATAATGTAATTGTGGAAGATACTATTTCTTGCATACTTCTAGATTAGTACCTTTGGAATTAATCAAACCCCATGATAATCACCAGTAACATATTTTTTATTTGGCATAAACCAAATATGGAGCCAACACTTCATTATTAGTCGATGTGGCTCAATTTTATTGGTTCAGGTCAAAAAGGTTGTCAAGAATTGAAAAGATTGGAAATTTTTAGTGGGATTAAGAAAGAGGGAAAAAGAAGTTATAAATTAAATAACACATGGTTCCCAAGAACTTATCCGTATAAGAAAAATGAAAGGGAAAATAAAATAAAAACTTTGTTGATAAAGCAAAAATTATGCATAAATTATTTGCTAGCAATAGTTATCGAGGCAGATGCCCTCTGGAGTCACTTATCCAAATTATGTTGTTTCCTTTACTGACTTTTTGGGAGAGTTTAGTTTGAGGACTCCTTGAGATTAGAGGGGTAAATTCGGATGTATAGGAATTTCAGGTTTATTCTTTCTAATGTTTGTTGTTTGTAAGGTGATTAATTTATATATGCCCACACTTATCAACCTAAAATCATTACATTTCATGTAGTTTTGGTTTACTTTGTGGCTTTTGTGGATGCTCATATTCTATCCTGTTTACTGATTTTGTTTTCCTGTTTATCTTTTGCTATGGTCTTTAGTTTTATGCACTTGCTTTGTCATCTTTATAATATGTAGTTTATTCTTGAATTTATTAGGTGTTGGTTCAACTATTTATCAGGGAACTCATTCGTATTGAGGGGTGCTTTCCAGTTCTACGCAACCTGTAAGTCAATGAAATTTGAACTTGTAAGACCCCAACTTTTATAAATAAAGATGAATTTTCTATAAATATTATTTTTGAATATTATGGAATAAATTTGATATAATGTTATAGTTGTAGGTAATATTTATAAATTTTACAAAGTAAGCAAATTGTTATAAAATATTCGTTTGGTGGGAAATATTCTTTTTGTTGGGAATATTAAATGACGGCTCGATCATTAATGGACCCCATAACGGAAGTATTGTCGTGTTAAAAGCGACAAAATTATCTTTCTATAAAAAATAACTACAGAGGTATTACCGTTAAAAGCTGTTGAACTACCCATTAGTAAAAGTACAATGTCTACGCGTAGTTGTATAAGAGCACACGATATTGATTATTGATGTTTACGTGAGAAGTCACTCAATTTATGCTTCAATTATTACTACTGATAATTGCTTGATCATATCTCTTATATTATTGATTCAATTATTGTCACAAATTATCATCCGTATAATATGTTATAGTATTAAATCAATAATTGAGACGACAAAGTTATAAATGATTAATAATTGTTGAAAGATTAATTATGTGTTGATTAAAAATAAAATGATTTGTGGTAATATTTATTCAATCCTTGATGTATATAAAGAAATCATTATGAGACGTTTGTGGTAAGTTTGATTATTTTATGGGGGCCCATATGTCATCATCTAAGAGTCTCTTCGTCAATAGTAATTACCTTCGTCAATAGTAATTATCTTTGTGAATAGTAATTACCTTCGTCAATAGTAATTACCTTTACTGACGTCGAACCACTTGTCGTTTCACATTACAAAGGCCGAACCACTTGTCGTTTCACATTACAAAGTCCGAACCACTTGTCGTTTCACATTACAAGTCGAACCACTTTTCTTTTCACATCACCAAATCGTCAAGCCACTTACCTTTTCACATGGCGGGTCTTTAAGCTAGAAATCTTCTATAAATAGAGGCCTAGTGCTTCATTATTTTCACTAATTCATTCAAGCTATAGAGAGAAAAGTATAGAGAGAATAAGAGAGAAGAAGAAGAGTATTTTATTACTACACTACTGCAGATTCATTCTCTCCTACCAAAGTAAGGGGTGTTATTCTTTCTTATTCATGAAGAGAACTGTTGTTATTCCATTGCTTATTAATTTGTTAGAATAACTCAGATATCGTGGTTTACCTATACTTGGTGACATTCTTCTATTATTACATTGGAACATCATGTATCAGTGTTTTTTACCTTGACTGGTTCCGCTCTTTATTATTATTCTATTGAACATCCCGTCTGCATGTGTTTTTAGGACTACCTCGTTCCGCTTTATTATTATTCGCATTGAACATCACGCATGCATGCGTTTCTACGGGACCGGTTCCATTCTTTATTATTCTCGTTGGAATATCCTCGTACGTGCGTTTCGCCGCACGGGTTCCGTTATTTATTATTCTCATTTGGAATAACTCGCTCACAAGGCTCTATCACGTACATGGTGATTTCTTTTGTTATTCCATTCTTTATTATACCCAATGGTTAAAACTTTGACTTATATACTCCATGAAATTAGTGGAATATCCTTGATATTTGCACTTCATCCAATATCCTTTCATGGAAATATTCTTCTCGATATTCTTGAATTTTACTCTACAAAGCAAGATCATGTTGATAGTTTGGATTTTATTGGTTCCTAGATAAATTAATTCTTGAACTTGTTTTATTGAATTCTTATATCATTGTCATCATCCTCATGTTTATATTATGTTGAAAGTCATCTCAGCAGCTCAGTAGTGCGTAGATGGACTTGGTATGATTATGACGAGACTATTCGGTGTAATCATGGCCGTAATGTTACATATGATGTGGTAAAAATCCTCGATGGCCCGTAGAAGTGCATTGATGGACGATTGTTGGCATGATCATGACCATTAATGAATACACAAATATTCTTGCCCATAAGTGCATGAATAATTGTGGTCGTGATACTAAAGAATATCCTTCGCCATAGTGCGAGGAGGTGATTCGATGATGTGGAATATTTATTAAAGTTTCGAGTCTTAGCTATAACAATGATGAAAACTTTTTTAAATCATAAAAGATAGTAGATTTTATTTTCTACTTGACTCTTTTAATGGATTCTTTGGTTCACCGTAGTTAAACTTGATGTTCATTATATTTTATCGGTTTAACAATTTTTGTTGTAGGGCTAATGATAATTTATTCGCATTATCTTAGTCATAATATTTCTTATCAGCTAGTTGAGCTCACCCTTTCTTTCTTTCACTATTCTCTTGAGAAATGAGAATATAGTTTGGGACGAGTCGGGGAGCGGAGTAATGGTCCGGAGAATAATAGCATTAGTAGTCCTCACTATTACGTGAAATAGTGTGATAATAATTATAATGAGGACTCCTTTTGAGTTTGTATGATCTCTAGTAGACATTATTTGTATTCAAACTCACGCTTTATGTCGATTGCATACCTACGCTTATATTAGTAAGTTGTATTTAAATTACATACCACGTATCCGACTACCCAAGATGGGTGATGTATACCTAATTTTGGGGCGTCCACGGTTTGGTATCGAGCTTAGGGATATGATCCTGCTAAGATGTGAGAATAGTACTAGGAGGGAGGAGAGGGAATACCTTCGCTAGTATGACCTACCTAAGTTTATGTATATTTTATTGGTCGGTCGAAATATAGGGATAATATGTTACATGTCAATTAACCTTTTGTTTTGTGGCGATGTCGAAAATGACATCCGAGAATGTTGAGAATAGCAATGGAGCACAAAAGCGATCGTTGATTCACCACATATCAATAATCAAGATAATGTGCATCGTAGAAGGCTGACAATCCTCATGCAAACAACAACACTAACCAAATGATGAATGGTCAAATGTTCAGGAGGCTTTATGCGATTCATGCAACAAAGAAAGTAGAGCGACTCCGTCCCAAAACGTAGGTGGAAACACGGAAAATGTAAGACCCCAACTTTTATAAATAAAGATAAATTTTCTATAAATATTATTTTTGAATATTATGGAATAAATTTGATATAATGTTATAGTTGTGGGTAATATTTATAAATTTTGCAAAGTAAGCAAGTTGTTATAAAATATTCGTTTGGTCGGGGAATATTTTTTTTGTCGGGGAATATTCGTATGGCGGCTTAATCATTGGTGGACCCTATTAACGGAGTATTATCGTAGTTAGAAAACGACAAAATTATCTTTCTATAAAAATAACGGCAGAGGTATTACCGTTAAAACCGCTGAACTACCCTGTAGTAAAAGTAAAAGTACGATGTCTACGCGTGGTTATTATAAGTAAGCACACGATATTGATTATCGATGCTTTACGTTGAGAAGTCACTCAGCTATGCTTAATTATTGCTACAGTAATTGCTGCATCATATCTCTTATATTATTGATTCAATTATTGTCACATTATCATCTGTATAATATGTTATAGTATTAAATCAATAATTGATAATGACAAGTTATAAATGATTAATAATTGTTGAAAAATTAAATATGTGTTGATTAAAAATAAAATGATTTGTGGTAATATTTATTCAATCCTTGATGTATATAAAGAGTCTGTTATGAGACGTTTGTGGTAAGTTTGATTATTTTATGGGGGCCCATATGTCATCATCTAAGAGTCTCTTCGTCAATAAGTAATTACCTTCGTCAATAGTAATTACCTTTGTGAATAGTAATTACCTTCGTCAATAGTAATTACCTTTACCAAAGGCCGAACCACTTGTCGCTTTACATTACAAAAGGCCGAACCACTTGTCGTTTCACATTACGAGCATCGAACCACTTGTCGTTTCACATTACAAAAGCGCCGAACCACTTGTCGTTTCACATTACAAGCGCCAAACCACTTTTCTTTTCACATCACAATCGTCAAACCACTTGCTTTTCACATACGGCAAAGGTCTTAAGCTAGAAATCTTCTATAAATAGAGGCCTAGTTGTAAGACCCCACTTTTATAAATAAAGATGAATTTTTCTATAAATATTATTTTTGAATATTATGGAATAAATTTGATATAATGTTATAGTTGTGGGTAATATTTATAAATTTTGCAAAGTATGCAAGTTGTTATAAAATATTCGTTTGGTCGGGAATATTCTTTTTGTTAGGAATATTAAATGCAATGGCTCAATCATTGGTGGACCCTACAATGTAATTATTGTCTTGATTGAGAAAAACACAAAAATATTTTATAAAATAACTACGGAGGTGTTACACGTTAAAAGCGCTTGAACTACCCTATGGTAAAAGTACAATGTCTACGCGTAGTTGCGTAAGTAGCACACGGTATTGATTATTGATGCTTTACGTGAGAAGTCACTCATTTATGCTCAATTATTACTACATGAAATTCTTCGATCATATCTCTTATATTATTGATTCAATTATTGTCACAATGATCATATGTATAATATGTTATAGTATTAAATCAATAATTGAGGCGACAAGTTATAAATGATTAATAATTGTTGAAAGATTAAATATGTGTTGATGAAAAAAAAATGATTTGTGGTAAGTTTGATTATTTTATGGGGGCTCATATGTCATCATCTAAGAGTCTCTTCACAATAGTAATTACCTTCACAATAGTAATTACCCTTGTGAATAGTATTTACCTTCGTCGATAGTAATTACCTTCGTCAATAAGTAATTACCCTTGTGAATAGTATTTACCTTCGTCAATAGTATTTACCTTCGTTAATAGTAATTACCTTTACCGCACGTCGAACCACTTGTCATTTCACATTACAAAGGCCGAACCACTTGTCGTTTCACATTCAAAGCGCCGAAACCAATTCGTCGAGCCACTTGCCTTTTCACACACTTTAGCGGTGGTTTCAGCTAAAATCTTCTATAAATAGAGGCCTAGGGCTTCATTATTTTTCACTTAATTCATTCAAGCTATAGAGAGAAAATATAGAGAGAATAAGAGAGAAAGAAGAAGAGTATTTTGTTACTACACCACCGCAAAGATTCAATCTCCTACCAAATGTAAGGGGTGTTATTCTTTCTTATTCAATGAAGAGAACTGTTGTTATTCCATTGCTTATTATTCTCATTGGAATAACTTTTGTATCGCGGCCATTTACCCTATACTTGGTGACATTCTTCTATTATTCCGTTGGAACATCCATGCATGTGTTTTACACAGGACTGGTTCCGCTCTTTATTATTACATTGGAACATCACATCTCATGTGTTTTACACCGGACTGGTTCCGCCTTTATTATTCTGTTGGAACATCCTTGTGCATGTGTTTTACACCGGACTGAGTTCCGTCTTTATTATTCTCGCTGGAATATCCTATCATGTGTTTTACACCGGATCTCGATTCCATCTTTATTATTACATTGGAACATCCCGCTTGGTGTGAATTTCACCTCGACACAGTTCCGTTATTTATTATTCTGTTGGAATAACTCCGTGCATGTGATACTATCGCATGTATGGTGATTTGTTTTGTTATTTCATTCTTTATTATACCCAAATAAGTTAAAACTTTGACTTCTATACTCCATGAAATTAGTGGAATATCCTTGATATTTGCATTTCATCCCGTATCATTTCATGAAAATATTCTTGATCATTCTTGAATTTTACTCTACAAAACAAGATCATATTGATAATTTGGGCGTTAATAATTCTGGATAAAATAATTCTTGAACTTGTTTTATTGAATTCTTATATCATTGTCATCATCCTCATGTTTATATTTTTTTTAAAGTCATCCGTGGCTTGAAGTGCATAGATGGACTTGGTATGATTATGACCAGAGACTATTCGATGTAATCATGATCGTAATGTTACAAATGATGGTAAAAATCCTCGATTAGTAGTAGTGCATTGATGGACGATTGTTGGCATGATCATGACAATTAATGAATACACAAATATTCTTGGCCCGTAATGCATGAATAATTGTGGTCGTGATACTAAAGAATATCCTCGGCCAGTAGTGCGGGGTGATTCGATGATGTGAAATATTTATTAAAGTTTGAGTCTCACTATAATAAATGATGAAAAACCTTTTAAAACCTAAAAGATAGTAGACTTTATTTTCTACTTGACTTTTTTAATGGATTACGTATTCATTGCGAGCTTAAACCGGTTGTCTATTGTATTTTATCGCTTTAACATTGTTGAAGACTATTGATAATTTATTCGCATTATCTTAGTCATAATATTTCTTCTTGGGCTAGTTGAGCTCACCCTTTCTTTCACTTTTTTCTCTGTGAAATGAGAATATATTTGGGACGAGCCTGGGAAACGCAGTGATGGTCCTCAAGATAGCATTAGTAGTCCTCACTATTCGTGGTGAAATAAAGTGATAATAATTGTAATGAGGACTCCTTTTGAGTTTGTATAATATCTAGTAGACGATATTTGTATTTAAACTCCACGCTTTATGTCAGTATTGTACCACGATGCTTATGTTAGTAAGTTGTATTTAAATTACGTACCATGTAAGTGGCGACCCAAGATGGGTGATGTATACCTAATTTTGGGGGCGCCACACTAGTGCTTCATTATTTTCACGAATTCATTCAAGCTTATAGAGAGAAAGTATAGAGAATAAGAGAGAAAGAAGAAGAGTATTTTGTTATTACACTAATCTATTGCGGTATTCAATCTCCTACCAAAAGTAAGGGGTGTTATTCTTTCTTATTCATGAAGAGAATCATTTGTTATTCCATCGCTTATTATTCTGCATTGGAATAACTCAGTATAATGTGGTTTACCCTATACTTGGTGACATTCTTCTATTATTCTCATTGGAACATCTCGTCATGTATTTTACACCCAATTCTGGTTCCGCCTTTTATTATTATTCTATTGGAACATCTTCGTGTACATGTGTTTTACACCTGGTTTCCGCTCTTTATTATTATTACATTGGAACATCTCGTACATGCGTTTCTGCCTACGCCGGACACAGTTCCATTCTTTATTATTCTCGTTGGAATATCCTGTGCATGCGTTTCGCGCCGCACACGGTTCCGTTATTTATTATTCTGTTGAATAACCTACCATGCGGCCTATCGCATGCATGGTGATTTCTTTTGTTATTCCATTCTTTATTATACCCAGTTAGTTAAAACTTTGACTTCTATACTCCATGAAATTAGTGGAATATCCTCGATATTTAAGCTTCATCCAAAGATCCTTTCATGGAAATATTCTTCTCGATTCTTGAATTTTACTCTACAAAGCAATGATTGTTGACGGTTTGGATGTTATTGGTTCCTAGATAAATTAATTCTTGAACTTGTTTTATTGAATTCTTATATCATTGTCATCATCCTCATGTTTATATTATGTTGAAAGTCATCAGGCCTCAGAAGTGCATAGATGGACTTGGTATGATTATGACCAGAGACTATTCTTGTAATCATGGCTAATCGTAATGTTACAAAATGATGTGGTAAAATCCTCGATGGCCGTAGTGCATTGATGGATGATTGTTGGCATGATCATGACCATTAATGAATACACAAATTGTAAGACCCCGCTTTTATAAATAATGATGATTTTTTTTAAATATTATTTTTGAATATTATGGAATAAATTTGATATAATGTTATAGTTGTGGGTAATATTTATAAATTTTGCAAAGTAAGCAAATTGTTATAAAATATTCGTTTGGTGGGGAATATTCTTTTTTATCGAGGAATATTCGTTTGACGACTCAATCATTAGTGGACCCTACAACGAAGTATTGTCGTAGTTAGAAAATGACAAAATTATTTTCTATAAAAAATAACTTGGCAGAGGTGTTACTGGTCAAAACTGTTGAACTACCCTAGTAGTAAAAGAACGATGTCTGGCGTAGTTGTATAAGTAGCACACGATATTGATTATTGATCTTTACGTGAGAAGTCACTCAAATATGCTCAATTATTGCTACGATAATTCTTTGATCATATCTCTTATATTATTGATTCAATTATTGTCACAAATATCATCTGTATAATATGTTATAGTATTAAATTATTAATTGAGACGACAAGTTATAAATGATTAATAGTTGAAAGATTAAATATGTGTTGATTAAAAATAAAATGATTTGTGGTAATATTTATTCAATCCTTGATGTATATAAAGAGCTCATTATGGACGCGTTTGTGGTAAGTTTGATTATTTTATTGGGGGGCCATATGTCATCATCTAAGAGTCCTTCACAATAGTAATTACCTTTGTGAATAGTAATTACATTCATCGATAGTATTTACCTTCGTCAATAGTATTTACCTTCGTCGATAGTAATTACCTTTGTGAATAGTAATTACCTTTATGAATAGTAATTACCTTTGTGAATAGTAATTACCTTCGTCAATAGTATTTACCTTCTTCAATAGTAATTACCCTTCGCAAATAGTAGTTGTCCCTTGATATTACCAAGAGTTAACCTCTTCTTGATTGTTCCAAGGGTTAATTACCCTTCATGAATAGTAGTTGTCTCTTCATATTACCAAGAGTCATTTGACCCTTCGTTAAAGACCAAGAGCCTCCCTCGGTTTTCTATAAATAGAAAGTTCATTCCTTCATTATTTCTTACGAATTCACTGAAACTCTAGAGAGAGAAACTATAAGAGAAAGAAGAAAAGTATTTTGCTACTTCACTTTTCCAATATTCACTTTCTTAAGGTAGGGAATATTATTTGTTGTACTGTAAGGGGTGTTATTTTTTTATTAATGAAGAGAACTTATGTTATTCCATTCTTAATTATTACATTGGAATAACTTTGTAAAAGTGGCATACCCTATACACGCACGTATGCATGAATACCTATACTTGGTGAAATCCTTAAATTATTCCATTCTTATTTATTCATTGAATAACTTTGTATATCTGCTTATCCCCTATACTTGGTGACATTCTTCTATTATTTTATTATTCCGTTGGAACATCATGCATCTGCTTTCTGTGGGACCGTTCCGCCTCTTTATTATTCTGTCTTTATTATTCTATTGGAATATCCCATGTCTGTGTGTTTACACCGGACACAGGTTCCGTTATATTATTCTCGTATTTATTATTACGTTGGAATAACCTTTCTATGTGAAGTCTTGCATGCATGGTGATTTCTTTTGTTATTTCATTCGCTATTATACTCGGTTGGTTAAAATTTTTACTTATACTCCATGAATTTAGTGGAATATCCTTGATATTTAAGGCTTTATCCAATATTTTTAATGAAAATATTTTTTGAGCATTCTTGAATTTTATTCTACAAAGCGATTATCGTGTTAACAATTTGGACGTTATTAGTTCCTGAATAAATTAATTAGTGAACTTGTTTTATTGAATTATTATGTCATTGTCATCATCCTCATGTTATATTATGTTATCTTTGGCTTACATTTACGTAGATGAACTTAGTATGATTATGACGAGGATCATTCGATATAATCATGGCTTGATATAAATGATGTGACAAAAGTCCTCGATGGCTGTAATGCATGTTGATGGATAGTTTTGGTATGATTATGACCGAGGGGTGATTCGGTATAGTCATTTGATCATTGATAATTTGATGAAAATCCTTGGCCTGTAGTACGGGGATGATTAGATGTTGTGGTTTATTCATTAAACTGAGTCTTAGTGATAAAATAGATGAAAACCTTTTAAAACCTAAAAGATAGTAGACTTTATTTTCTACTTGACTCTTTTAATGGATTGCGTATTCAATGCGCAGCTTAAACCGGTTGTCTATTGTATTTATCGGTTTAACATTGTTGAAGACTATTGATAATTTATTCTCGCATTATCTTAGTTATAATATTTCTTCTTTGAGCTAGTTGTGCTCACACCTTTCTTTCACCGTTCTCTTCTGTGAAATGAGAATATAGGCTGAGACAGTCGGGGAAAAGAGTGATGGTCCTTAAGATAGCATTAGTAGTCCTCACTATTACATTAAATAATGTGATGATAAATGTAATGAGGACTCATTGAGTATGGATATTGTCTAAATGACAATATTCCTATTAGAACTCTCGGTTTATGTATTGTCGTATGTTACTACGACATGATGTATAATTAAGTTTGTATTTGAATTTATATACCATATAAGTGGCGACTCAGATGGTATTGGATGGTATGATCATAATCTTTCAGCAGTTCAAGCAGCGTCGTTGTCGTATGTTGAGTTCCTTTTAGTGAAGAAATATTTGAGGCTTTTATGATCAGTAAAGATCTCCACTTTCTCCCCGTACAAGTAATGCCTCCAAATTTTAAGTCTGAAACCAACATTTGACTCTAGATCATGAGTAGGATAATTCTCTCGTATTCTTTGAGTTGTCGCGAGGCATAAATATAACTTTTCCATGTTGCATAAGAACACATCCAACCCTTTGCGAAGCATCCTTGTAGATGACAAATCCCTCAAGGCAGGATGGTATTGTCGAGCAGTCTTTGAAATAAGTCTCCTCTTGAGTTCTTGAAAACTCTTCTCACGTTCTTAGCTCAATAGAACTTTGTATCTTTAAGTCGGTGAGTCGATGGAATAGCGATTAGAAAATCCTTCACGAATCTCAGATAATAACCCATTAAGCAAAAGCTCGTACTTGATCCTTGATTTAGGTTGTTCCCGGACTTTGAATAGCTTGATCTTTCTTTGGGTCGTGGATATTCCATGACTTGATACCACGTGCCCAAGGAATGCTACTTCTTGACGAACTCGCATTTCTTGACTTGGCATAAAGCTTATATTCACGAAGCTTTTGGAGTGTCGACCTCAAGTGTTGCTCATGATCTTCGGCTTTTGGAATAAATAAGGATGTCATCAATAAAGGCGACCACAAAGTGATCTAAATATTCCTTGAATACTCGGTTCATCATATCCGTGAAAGCGGCGGGGCATTAGTCGATCAAAGGACATGACTAGGAATTCATAATGCCGTCTGGAGTTACGAAAGCGTCTTTGGAATGTCGGTTCTAATCTTCAATTGGTGATGTCGGAGCGAAATCGATCTTTGAAAAATTTGGCTCCTTGCAAGCTGGTCCAAGCAGGTCATCAATGCGTGGCGATGGATACCTATTGATGGTGACATGATTCAACTCCAGAATAATCAATACAAA